>JAUNZO010000154.1:0-93688 GCA_031894775.1 Chloris gayana | reverse complement strand
GTTTAAGATTAGTCTTAGAGTTCCCGGTTACACGATATATCTTGATGATGGTAATAGAAATGAATTGGATGCCAAAGATTATATTATTGAAGTGAAGGATGCTAGTGTCTACTCAATGTCCAACCTTTTAGCTGATATAGCAACTAATACTAAATGGGGGATATGTCAAGAACCTGCATTTTGGTATTGGGATGTTGAAAATAAGGGCTTGAAACAAGTTGCTACAGATGATGATTTGAACTTAGCATTTCAGAAATTTAAGTTCCGTAAGATCATTACTTTTGTGGTGGAGATTATTGTCAAACCTGCCTACAAGAATAGCATCACATTGGAGAACAAGATGGAAAAATTGCCGATCGGAAGGAAGACAAAAATAGCACCAGAATCAAGTGGAGAGGAAAGTGAAGAGGAAAGTGATGAGGAAAGTGGTGAGAGAGAAAATGTTGAGGAAAGTGGTGAGAGAGAAAATGTGGATCCTTCTTGGATGGATGATGAGGATATATTCATGGAGGACCATGACGTATTTGTGTCACTAGGTTTGAGAGCCGAGGATGAGGCAGCAAGAATAAATTTGAATCAAGATGGTTTGGGTCTCAACTTGCATGCAGCACAAATTCATGTTGATGATGAAGCGAGAAAATGAGCCACGGTTTGCGGTTGACAAGGAACAACCAAAGATTAAGCAAGGTGAAACATTTCCTTCTATGGTTGATTTTAGGATGGCTATGAAGAACTATGCCATCCAAAATGAGTTTGAGGTGCACAAGGTTAAGACTTGTACGAAGAGGTATAGGGCTGAATGTAAGGCAAATGGGTGTCCTTGGAGAATTGTTGCTCACAAGTTAGTGGGGCAGCCAACCTGTTCGGTATGCATAATGTTTAAGTTTCATGCATTCCAAGCTTTACAATTTTGTTATATGCATTAACTCATTTATATTTTCCTTGTGTCTTTTTGCAGATAAGCAAGATTCCTAATGAGCATGAATGTATGAGCACCGGCAAGTTGACTAGCTCAATGGCAACAACGACAGTGGGTTTCGAAAGAGTTGTTAAGTGGTTGAGGAAGAAGCCATCTCTTGGGACAGCTGAGTTGCAGGGACAAATTGTTAGAACATTATGGTATAGAGATTGGATATAATGTTGTCTGGAATGAGAGGAAGAAAGCAATGGATGTCATTTATGGGGCTTGGGAGGATAGCTTTGCCACCTTATTTAATTTTAGGGCTGAACTACTTAAGCGATCTCCGGATTCCATTTTTGAGATTGCTACCAAAGAAGTTGGAGATAATGTGATATTTGACAAACTCTTTCTTGCTATGAAGCCTTGTGTTGATGGTTTTCTTCATGGATGTCGTCCTTACCTTGGTATTGATTCTACGGCTTTAAATGGAAAGTATAAAGGGCAATGGCTTCAACTACGAGCAATTGATGGGAACAATTGGATGTATCCTGTAGCATGGGCAATCTTTGAGACAGAATCTTCGGACAATTGGATTTGGTTCATGAGGCACTTAGCGAAGGCAATTGGTCATCCACCTTACTTAGCAATATCAACGAGATGCATGCAAAGGTTTGGATGCTCGCTGTGAAGGAAGTGTTTCCTGGTATTGAACATAGGGAATGCATGAGATATTTGTGGGCAAATTTCAAGAAATACTACCGTGGAGATGTGTTTGATAAAAATATGTGGCCAGCCTCTAGAGCTTACAGTGCTTGACAAATTTTATCGGCATTGGAACCAAATTGTTGCAGCTTGTCCGAAGTGGTGACATACATGAACCAACATCATAATCACAAGTGGAGCAGGGCAATGTTCACAAATGAGACCAAGTGTGACTATGTGAACAACAACATTGCTCGAGAGCTTCAACAACTGGATAAAAAAGATAAAAGACTTGCCCATTGCTGATTTGATTGATACGTTGAGGTTGATGACCTTAGACTTGTGGGACAAAAGACGGAGGATAGCAAGCAAGTTGGATGGCAACATTGTACCAACAGTAATTAAACAACTAAAAGCTAAGACAAGAGGATTGGGTCACATGAAGGTTACTAAAGGGTTAGACACTGCTGAAGTATTTGGTTTCCACTATGATATGACACCATGGAGACATATTGTGGAGTTGGGTACTCACAACTGCACTTGTGGTGAGTGGCAAATGACGGGAAAGCCATGTCTTCATGCATTGGCGCTTATTCGGATGTTTCCAAGTGTTGATATGTCTTCTTACGTCCATGAGTACTATAGTGTGGATAGATTTAAGCTAGCTTATAGCGGAGCACTTCCACATATGACTCGATAAATCACAATGGCTCCAAATTGATATGGGTTTTAAGCTACTGCCACCTCCACTCAAAAGAACTTCTGGAAGACAAAAGAAGAATAGGTATAAAGCTAGCCATGAGCCAGGTGCAAGGAAAGAACAAAGGTGTAACAAATGTGGAGAATTTGGACATCGTGAAACCGGAAACTGCCCTTTGAATGACCCCAAGAAGAGGTGAGTTGAATCTGAATTGTTTTCATTGATGCATCCATTCATGTAATTAGTCATTGGTTACTAATTATTTATTTACATGTAGGAAGAGGAAGCCTCAAAAAAGAGAACAGCACAAAGGCCTAAGATAATACCAGCTGAAACCATCTCTCCTGCTTCCATTACTCGACGGATTGTTAACTTGGTGCACAGGGATGGTGAAGTTGATCCATCTAGCTGCAGCCAAACAGCCAAGAGACTTTTGGTGCTTCCTGATGACTAATTAGGCTATTGTTAGTGTTATTTAAATCTTATGTACCATGCTTGACTAATTTGGATGTATGGTGGATGGATGCTTGAGACAATATATGGTTTCGAATTGTTATGGCTAAAATCTATTTTTTCATGTCATATATGCAGTCTGGAATCAGAAACTTATACAAGGTCATGTCAAATTTTTTTATCACATTTTGAAAAACGTTTTTATCGGATCAGATTTTTAAAAAAATTTAATTCAAATATTTCGTAAAACTGACAAGAAAAGAAAAATGAAGTCGTGGCTGTTGCAAGGCGCGTCAGGAAAAAGAAAAAAATGGTGCAGGTTACCGCAACACACAAAAGCGTGAGGAAAAAGAAAAAAAAAGGTGTAATTTCGACTCTGTAGAGAGGCAGGGGCATAATGGTCATAACAAATATGTTTTTCAATTAAAAATAAAAGAAAATCTGGTTTGGTGGGGGTAGTGGCAGGTGGGATGAGACAAATACACTTAGGTGTGTCATTTTTGGGACGCTGCGTTTAAGTGTAGCATTGTAGGGATGCCTCTCCTTAAGTGTGTTAAAAATACAATTCTTCCGTTACTCGTAGCATGAGAGAACAATTTCAAACCTTCACCGTTCAACTAAATTCGTGGCATTCTATTTCACATAAAACTTTGGCGATATTTGTCATCATTCAGGACAATATTTGCTACAACTTTGTTATTGATAAAAATTAAGATTTTGCTTCCAAAATAATTAAACATCCTGGAACAAGACTGATTTCTAGCATTTATTTAGTATTTTAGGGTATATCTTTTATATATCTATGCATGTTAGTAATTATTATGGATGTACATAAATATTAAGTTATCATTTACATTGTTGAGAAAATATATTGCATCTTGATTAAAATATGGTAAAAGGAGACATGCTGTTTTTTTTTCCTTTTCATTTTGGTCATTTTGGGGACAAATAAGGGATCCAACCTTAAGGGTAAAATGGTCAAGAGAGCAAAATATAACAACAGTAGCTGAAAAGGGTGTAAATAAAGGATCGAATCTTAAGTTTCTGATATGGAGTGGAACTTAGTTTGGTCAGGGACAAATCACGGATGAAGATCTAGAATTGGGAATATAAGTAATTTGCTCAAAAAAAAACGAACCATGCCACAACGAGTATAGGCACAAATGCTTGTAGTGGTTGGCAGATCCCTCCCTGCATAAAAAAAGTTGAGAAAAATAGTTGAACACAAGAGAAATGCCATTTGCTATTGGGTTCATGTTGTTCCATTCCATCTATGAACGTGAACAAGATTCAGTGAAAATGGTGTGTAAGTGACAACTTTTCTTTGTGATATTGATTAGGGTAAATTAGATTCATGACATTATAATTATTTTTAGGAGTTGGAGATCTATCATTGAAATTCTATTTATGGGCTAAGTGCCATTAAACTTTACATCGAGTTGAAAATATGTTATCTATCTATTTATATATAAAAGATGCAACCCACTAGCAAGTCTTAATGACTATTTTTCTCAATCCACGTTTCGTCACGTCATCATAATTAATTTCAACCATTAGATAAAGAATGGATGTTAGAGATTAACACAATTAGTTCAAGATTATAATTTTAATATAAAAGATGCAACCCACTAGCAAGTCTTAATGACTATTTCTGTCAATCCACGTTATGCAACGTCATGGTAATAATTTCAACCATTAGATAAAAAATAGATGTCGGAGATTAACACATTTAGTTCAAGATCATAATTTTAAAGTTAATATCTTTAGTCGCTCTGCAACGCGCGGGGTTATCAACTAGTTATATACGTTTGTGAGTGTTTTAGCCTATACGTACTTGTAATCCACTAACAAGCCTTAATTGATATTTCTTTGCTTCTACATTGCGTCACATTAGCTTAAATATATTTTACCGTTAGATGAAGATTCGACCTTAGCCATTAGCACTTTCTTTGAACTTTCCTAGCCATTGGTGATCATCAATCTGTCGCACACTCATCCCACCTGCCTAATCACATTGGAGCACCAAATTACCAGTTTATGTTAATAATGAAGGAAAACGTCATCAATTTGATTCAGTTACTACCATTTACACCAGCAAGCATTACCCTCGTTAACTTCTCTTTTTCAGTTTCAACAAAAATAATGTTTCACTATTTATGAGCTCAAAGGTTAGTGGCCTTTTCAGTGATTGGTTGCCTCTCCTTACAAGCCTGGCTCGCACATGAGAGCCAAACTCTTATCAGAGCCAACCTCTTATCAGGCTGAGTAAATTTAAGGTTGCTTTGTTTTGTTGGTTGTATCCATTTTGTTTGGTTGAGAGAAGGTGTTGTTTGGTTGACTGTGCATGTATTTATTATAACAATTATAAAATAAAAAATAAATATTTAAATAATACTTATTTAGTTGAAATTTACAATATGAAATGTTGCTATATCAATGAAAGCTTAATCTATTTTTAAATATATTAATATGAGTTAAATTATATTAATTATTTGCTAATACCATCATTAGGTACCCTTTCTAATTTCTTCAGAATTATTGAATAAAAAATCTTGTCTCCTCTATTTTTCTATTTTTACTTTTGTTATCATCTAGACTACGTGCCGTGATCCGTAGATAACTTAAGAACAACTCTAGTGGAGGACCCAAATAAGCCACAATCATATTTTTTGGGACTCAAGTCAAAAAAATCAACTACAACAAGGCCCTAAAATCGGCTCGCATTTTGTATGGGCTCCAAAACTTCTTTCACCAGCTCTCATTCCTAGGGGCCTCCAATCCACCTTTCGATATATGGGTCTCACCACCTTTTTGTTTTCTTACTCGCTTTCTCTCTCTTCTACCTCTCTCTCTCTCTCTTCTCCCTCTTATTTTTCCTCTCCCTCCTCCTTTGGCTCCTCCGAGCCGTGCGCCGCCTCGCCCTCTCCCCTCCGGCCGCGGCTGCCCGCCCTCTCCCCTTCTCCGGTCGCGCCGCCCGCCCTCTCCCCTCCTCCGGCCGCGCCTGCCCTCTCCTCCTCCACGCGCGCCGCTTCTTGCCATCGCTGCGCCGCATCGGTCGATGCGGATCTCGCGCCTCGGTGACGGGCGCGGGCGGTGGCGCTGGTCGGGTCGGCCGACGGCGTCGATGCCTCGGGGCGGCGCGAGTGGGATGCGGTTGCGCCGGACACGGGCTCAAGCCGTCGTCTTCGGATCTCGTCGCCTCGAGCCGCGCCACGGCTATGGGATGAGCTCGCCAAGGCCCGCATCCTCATCTTGCTCCTAGTTTGGAGCTCGCCATGTCCCATCTCACGTCGTCGAGCATCCCCCGCACGGTTCAAGCACGGCGGGCGCAAGCATCGGCGTCGACGCGGCGGATCGAGGGGCTCAAGCGGTGAAGGTTGGATTGATACGTGGGTCCCACTGAATGCGGGCCTATGTTTGAGAAAGCCAGCTGGAGTTGGAAATATTTTTTGGCCTCCCAAATTTATAGTCCGGACCCTATAATCGATTTTGCAGGCTCATCTTTTGGTGCTCCGTTGGAGTTGCTCTAACACGTTATCTTATCTTTCCTTTTTGTTTTGTGGTGGCGAATTTTAGAATTGCTTATCAAACTCACAGTCCTCTTTTTCTCCTGAAATTTTGGAGCTGCCTTTTTCCCGCTAGGTAATCAATATTAATACGTAAAACATTCTCAAAATAAAAACACTATAATACGTAAAACAAAAAGCAAGGTCCAGCTCACGTGGGTCTCTCTCGGATCCCCTCACCCGCGGACACGCCGTGCCCCGTGCCCTCCGCTGCCGACCTGCTGTTTTGTCCTAATCTTTAATCATCCTCGTCATTTCCCTCTTCCCAGATCGCAAGTTGACCCCCTCTTTCAGCTGCCGTTTCCTTGACCACGACTGCCACGCTCCAGAAAGCCAACAGCTCATCCTCCTTCCTGCTAGTTAATCACCCCACTAACCACGCAATTAATCCCCTCCTCCGCAAAACCCCTCATTCCCCACTCCGTTCCTTCGCCAGCCACAAAGCCGAGCGCTGACGCAAACGCACGCGAGGGGACCCGAAGCGAACCCCCCTCCTCGCCTCCTCCGCCACGCCCCCAGATCTTGCTCCGTTTCTTGTCCTCATGAGGTAGCGTGGGAGACCGAAGTCCCGAGCCAAGGCGGAGAGGAGTTTGGCCGGCAGGATGGGGCTGATCTCCGGGATGATGATGGGGGTGGTGGTCGGCGTCGCGCTCATGGCGGGCTGGAGCCGCGTCATGCGCCACCGCAGCAGGAAGCGCGTTGCCAAGGTTTGATTACTGCTCTTGGATTCGGTTCAGCGGGGGCAGCCTACCACCGGTGGTGGAGCTTGTGGGGTTTTGATGCGTTTCCCTTTCTCTGTGCCTCCTTTTGCTTCAGGCGGCGGACATCAAGGTCCTCGGTTCTCTCAGCAGGGACGACCTCAAAAAGCTGTGTGGCGACAATTTTCCAGAATGGGTGTCCTTCCCGCAGTACGAGCAGGTTAGCGCGCTGATTCCACCTACCTACCAAAAGAGTCCTCCCCGTTTGAGTAATCTGGGTTATTATAGGCCTAGAAAGAGTTCGTATGTCTGCGGGGTCTGAATGTTAAATGTGGGTACCTACAGAAGCAGACTGTAGGTGGAATTTGTATGTCTCACATAGTGTTGTTGACTCGGGCTGCAAAAAAATTTCCTTGGATAGTAAATCACTAAATCATGAGACAGAGGATGTTCAGTAGGGTCTTGGGGTAGCACAGGGGTTATTTCTGGATGCTGCAGGGTTGTTGGTCAGTATTGCCGCCTTGATATATCTCCACTATTGGATCCACAGCTAGTTGTTCCGTTGGTCTGAGAGATTTTTTTTTTGGGTGTAAGTTGGCCTGTGAGATTGTGACAGTGGTGGGGCTTCTGGTAGCGTAGTAAGTGAATTGATTAGGCACAAATCTAGTTTAATTACATGCCACTAATGCTAATTTCTATCTGCACTGCAGCATATCAAAAGTATAGCACAAATGTGTAATTGATATGGCCCTTGATCTCTATGCATAACTGTCGAACATAGTATTAAACCTATGCTCCATTCCAACAGTACATCATATGTTAGGAAAAACATGGCCACCTCAAATTTTATTAACATGTACCCTCTTTCACTGTTTACTTTGTTTGAATCAACTGAATATGATAACATCAGCCATAATTTATATTACATTCACTTTTCAATATTGTTAAGCTTGGCTTTTATAACCTCTTTGCATATTTGTACTTGGCTTTGTGATCACAAGTTTCTGTATACCACATTGTTTTTCTACTGATACTCTTAGGACTGCACAATATGAGTATGAAATAATGGAAGCACTTGCATTTGAACGCTTGCATTAACAAGAAGCGATGTATGATTCAGACCTCAGTGAAGGCCTAGCTGGTGTAATTCCACGGAGTGACAAGGGACATTGATGCATGGTCCATGTGTGTTCAATATTTGGCTTGGGTTGGGATAGGGATGTGTGCTGCACTGCTGCTTAGCTGGTTGACATGTTGTGTCAATGCGCAAATGGAGTTGGAGCAAGAGAGAAGAAGGTTTGGTCTGGCTAGTCCCATCCAGGGTCATAGACCTCAGTTTTTTTTCTTAGATATGTAAGGGTATGCAGACTGGATTTCCATTAGCTTGGGCCCTGGTTCTTCTACCTTTGTATCTGTGACATTTTGTTTGCTTTTATCTATGATTTGCATGTCTTAATAGAGCAGAGAATCTGTATCAAGTCTTTTTTCCTTTTCTGCAAAATTTTCATGCATACATTGGACTGAGAGTCTGAGACGATCCTGACCTTTGAACTTTACTAGTTCGTTTCTTCACAAGAAGCTGTTAATGATTATTTGTACTCTTGCCTGACTTGCAGAACTAATATTTGATTGTTGTATGCAGGTGAAATGGCTTAATAAGCATCTTGGCAAACTTTGGCCTTTTATTGCACAAGTAAGCTTAATGTTTCTTATCTCTTAAACTAAAGTTTCTGTAAAGTGCCCTGCATATTATGAATCCTTTCTGTTAGTACCTATGCACATCATATTCCCTATAGTCATTTTTACTTATTCGTCCGTATGATATTGCATCATCTTGTTGATTTGATAGTTGAAGTTTTTCATGATTTATACATTATTCTTTTGGATTTTGTTGATTATGTTATTGTGAGGCCAGTCTGACATTTTTAATTACTTTTATCAATTTATTTAAAGAAAAAAAATTCCTAACTGTAACTTCAACTTTGCTATCTCTCTATGCATGTTATGTTCTCCCGCATGGTTAGCCAATACATGCCAATTTCTCTTTCTGCTGCAATCTCACACCATAAAAGTTTGTTTTCTTCCAAATATCATAACAATGTTCATACTCACTTTTGCTAAACATACTTTCATTTTGTTTTAGGCTGCAACAGCAGTGGTTAAGGAATCTGTTGAACCGCTGCTAGATGATTATCGGACTGCAGGAATAAAATCACTGAAATTCAGTAAATTTTCTCTTGGAAACGTGTCGCCAAAGATAGAAGGTCTCTAATTCATACATTTCATCCTCTATTGTATTGATCTTGTATTTACTCTTATCTTGTGTTGTGGTGCATACTATTACATCAAGTAGTAACTAGTTCGTTTTAGAACAACTTTAGCGGCAAGTCTCAAATTGTATTGAGATAATAGAAGCTCTATATGTACTAAATTAACTAAGTGATTAGTATGTTAATTTGGCACCCAATTTGCCTGATATTTTACAGAAAATTGACTTGTGCTAAACTAACTTAAGTGATTAGTATGTTAATTTGGCACTCCATTTGCCTGATATTTTACAGAAAATTGACTTGTGCTCTGTTGATATTTGAAATCTTCGTACCAACCATGTTTCTTTATGAGTATAACAAACACTACTTTCTGCGGGAGGTTGATTGGATCAAACTATTCGTGTCTGTTTTAAAGCATTTATACTAGATTCAACTATGGATGAGTGAAGACCTTCCATGTGAAACAAGTTCTTTGTTTGCAATTTGCATATTAGTAATGTCAAAACTAATCCAAATTTGTTTTGGAGTATTTATCATCTTTGAATTGTGATGTGGAACTACATTATGGTGACTTCAAAATCTTGTCTGCTTGTTGTGAAGGTATCCGCATTCAAAATCTTCAGCCAGGTCAAATCACAATGGATATTGATTTCCGTTGGGGTGGTGATCCGAGTATAATACTTGCGGTTGATGCTGGCGTCGCATCATTGCCTATTCAGGTTTTATTTCTTATCTTCACACGTAATAAGTTGACGTTATAACCTTTAATGATTTGAAAGCATGATATCTTTTACCCAATCTACTTGCAGCTCAAGGATCTTCAGGTCTATACTGTCATTCGTGTTGTATTTCAACTTTCGGAAGAGATTCCTTGCATTTCTGCTGTTGTTGTTGCTCTTCTTGCCGAGGCAAGTATCAAGTATCAACTAGACAATAAGAGTCATTATCTCCTTTTTTTTCCCCTTCAATGTGACGTTTTTGCAGTTGAGCACACTTGTCACATTCTCCTCTTTTGAGGGAACATGTGCTCTTCTTAATGAGGATGGATTCTGTACGCATGGCATCCGCCATCCCCATTAGTTTGTTGGAATGATCTTAAAATTTGTGTAAAAAAATCATACACCCCATAAGCATAAAATTAAGTAAACCTGCAAAATTCTGTTTCAGATTCATCTTGTTGTAAAATAGCATGCATTTTATTAGGTTAGAGTGCTTTAAGAAAATGTAAATCTATCTGAAGATATAAAATCTGTTACATATATATTTTTCATACTTGTGAAGCTCCGATGATGAACGAGATTAGAGTTACTGTTTTATCTGGTAAAGAATGATTACTTGAGGTTTCTTTTAATCATGACTATAACATGAGTACTTTCAGGGATATTTATTAAAAATTCCTTATAGCTTCTTGTTTTCATCGTTTATATGTTCTCTTCTCCACATATGTCTAATATCTAACATGAAGGTTGACTAGCAAGTGTGAGATTATTTGAATGCATACCCTGATGAGACAACTGAACAATGCACCCCAGGATATCAGTATTTAACTAGATATCTTAACTGATCCCCACTTGGAAATTTAAGGTGGTTGATGAATAGTAGTGTTCATCTGACATTAGCTTTAGATGTGCTCCTGTGTATTATTGCTGTATATGTGGTTTGCTGCCAGATTGCTAGTGGCAGCATGTGGAAGTGCAACCTGTTAAGTCTCATCAGTCCATTTCTTTCAATGCATACCCTGACTTGAAGATGCTTGATAATAAAATTTTTGGGAATTATTTTAGAAATCACATTTCCAGGGCCAAAAAATTTATATCATCGAGATATCAGTCCACTTGTGTTTCTTTTTTCCTAATGGGGTCCTTTGTGCTTCAGCCCGAACCAAAAATCCAGTACACCCTGAAAGCCATTGGAGGAAGCCTAACTGCAATTCCTGGACTTTCTGACATGATTGATGTATGATGACTTGCCAAAATTTTTGAACATTCGTATTCCTTCCATCGTACTCTATATAATAACCATCATTCTTCTGCATTTACTTAGGATACTGTCAATTCAATTGTTTCTGATATGCTCCAGTGGCCACATAGGCTAGTTATCCCACTTGGTGTCAATCCTGATATAAGGTAAGATTCCTCATTGTTTTATTTGCATGATGTGACATTGATGCATACCTTTTGTTACTTACGGTGCAGTATTGGGTATTCCCTAAAATAGTCCCAGTAAGACTGAAAGTATTAGCTTATTCATTACGTGTGCGTAAATCATAATATCTATAGGAAAGAAAAAAATAACATATTATCCTCATTTTCCTGTTCAATTCCTAGATATTTGTGAGGATAACCAATTGATTACCTCTTTAAACGTTTGTTTGGAATCAAGTTCATTGCATGTTATTCTAACTGATTGGTTGTAAAACGGAGCAGTTGTGTTAATGGACATTGTGCATCCACTGACCAAGTGGCTTGTTATGAGGAGCTGAGAGAGAATGAGAAGTAGAACTGTAAATTGGATAAACTCTGGATTCAGTTTAGTTTGTTGAGAGAATAAAATGTTTTCTGTTTTGGAGTGGCATATCTCTGCCTTTTGTTTTATTATTTGATGTTCTTTTCACATCTCGAAAGTGTGTGAGTCTTACCTTTTTCATTAGCTCTCAACTAGCACAAATCTTTATTATTGTGAAATTTAGTGAACTGATATAATGCAAATTTACTGGTCGCTAGTGATAATCTAGATAATTTAAAATATAGCTGTCAAATTGTCAATAAACTCTTATAGGCATATTCAGACATGTACAATTATTCATTTCTTATGTCTAGATGAAAAATGGTCTCAGCCTTCTGCATAAAATGACTTAAGTTCCTTTTTCTTTCTCTACAGTGATCTGGAGCTTAAACCTCAGGGACGACTTTCGGTTACTGTGATAAAAGCTACTTCTTTGAAAAACAAGGAATTGATTGGTAAATCAGATCCTTACGTGGTTCTGTATGTGCGCCCAATGTTTAAGGTCAAAACAAAAGTCATAGATGACAACCTAAATCCTGAATGGAATGAAACATTTGAACTTATTGTCGAAGACAAAGAAACCCAGTCTGTCATTTTTGAGGTAATTCTATGTTTTGTTTATCCTCTCTTTTGAAAACTTCCCTTGTATATAGGAAAGGTATCATTTTCCTCATTAAAATGCATGAGGCCCCAATAAACAAGGAAATATGCAAAGAATGGGATGCATGCATTTAAATTGCGTACTGCAGGAACATAGATTTAAAGAAACGGACAGGTTGGTTTGTGTTACATTGATTTTCCTTTTTGTTTGTAGTTCTTTTCCTTGTTTTACGCAGCCCTTAATACAGTGTTTTCAGTCTTGCCATGCTAGTGCTATTACGAATTTGCTGCATGTACATATCCGTAACCGTATCCCCCCCCCCTAAAAAGGTTTTATTTTACATAGACTTTTGTCAAAGCATGAAAGTCATTAAGGTTCCCTTGGATCATAGGAAACCGACGAAAACCTTCTGTGAACACCGCTGCAATAACAAAGCATTTCCTGTTGTTAAACAGTTCCATATATTAAATTTTAATATCAATGTCATATCAATAAATATGTTTGCTGAATTGCACAGGTTTATGATGAAGATAAACTGTCGCAAGATAAGAAGCTGGGTGTTGCTAAGCTATCAGTGAACAGTCTTGAACCTGAGAATGCTCGTGAAATCTCTCTGAAGCTGCTGCACTCTGTAGATCCTCTTAAAAATAGGGACACCAAGGATAGAGGCACATTACACCTTAAGGTTAGTATAGATATTGTATCTTTTCACGTCATTTTCCTGAGCATTTTGCCTTACATGTGTAGATCCTAGAGGACTTGTGAATTTGAAATACATTTTCCCGACACAATGTCCATACTTTTTTTGGAAGAATTATTTTTGTGCAATTGCAATTGTTTCCAATCTTAAAGCTGCAGTCACAAAAAGCCTAATTCCTACTGTACCACATTAAGGTTCTTTTTGCAAGTATCTTCAGATTGGGAACAATTACAATGGCATAAAAATAATTGTTCCTTAAAATTGGCAATCCAGCTTGGCATTTCTTTATTTAAGGCCTTTCTTGTTTGGGTGTAGTTTTTTCAAAAGGTGGTTTATATTGCTTGCATAATTGTTTTATTAAAGGATGGAAAACTATTTTCTGGATTACCTTTTGAATGAATGAAACATATAATGCATGTATGCCCCTCAAAACAGCATCTCACTGAAGCCAGCAAAATCCATAAAATGTGGCTTGCTTACAACTTCTAGAAGTTACTTGCAGAAGCAGACTTTGCTTGTTTGATCTCGTGTATGGTTAGGAATAATCCATCTTCCACATAGTCGCATAAAATGTGGCTTGCTTATAACTTCTACAAGTTACTTGCAGAAGCAGACTTCGCTTTTTTGATCTCGTGTATGGTTAGGAATAATCCATCTTCCACATAGTTGCATGTAAGAATGGTGCAGTACTTGAGTTCTGATTTTTCAGGCTCCTGTATGATTCATTTACTATGGATCTATGTGTTAGTAGTTCATTAGCTATTCGGATTCTGGATGTTAAGTGGGGCTGGACATTACTCCAGGAGGAATAGAAGTGCCGGCGTTGAGGAGTAGGGCACAAGGCTGGTGCTTGCCGTGGCTTTTAGAATCAGGATTGAGATTGTGTTAAGTTAGAGATATAAGTCGATCAGGTGTGTTAGAATTACATGTAGACTTTGAGTTGGTTTGGTTTGTAAGTCGGGGAGCTTGAGTTGGTTTGGTTTGTAAGTCGGGGAGCATAAGCAAGTTATATCAAAACAATCTCTCTCTCTAAAATTTGCTCACTTTATTCCGTCAATAAAATTTGCTGAAATGACACAGAAGGGCGGATACATTTTGTTCGCTGTGTGGAGTTCATTGTCTGTCTGAATGAATCGTTTTGCATATTTTGTTGTTGTTTTAGGTGGTGTTCCTTTGTTCCTAGTTGTGTTTTTTCTAGCTGTAGTTTCAGGGTTCATTTTCCCTTCTCTCTTAACATAATTCATGCAGTCCTTGTACATATTTGATGAAAACAAGAGGAAATAAAACAGGTGAGGTCATCTTGTCAAACACTCGTTGAACTTGGTAGAGTAGATAGGGTCTGGATTTACTTTCAATCGAGTGGTATCATACCAATTGGTTAATTGCTGTGTCAGCCCCTGAACCTATCAACTTTTGAAGATTGCTTTTGACTATCTTGTTTTCTGAATTTGTTTCACTTCTGTTGTCCTTGTGCATTAATGAATATCTAACGTGTCCATGGATTGGGTGAACTAGGTAGTTCCATGCCTTGGGATCCTCTAAAAAGATTTAGTTTCACTGCAAAAATAAATAAATACATTTTTATCATCAATATGATGTCTCTGATAATATTATTGCAATCCTTCAGGTAATGTACCATTCTTTTACAAAGGAAGAGCAGCTCGAAGCCCTAGAGATGGAGAAGAAAGCAATAGAGGAGAGGAAGCGGCTGAAAGAAGCCGGGGTGATTGGAAGCACAATGGATGCACTTGGTGGCGCTGCATCACTTGTTGGTTCTGGTGTTGGACTTGTGGGCACTGGCATTGTTGGTGGTGTTGGTCTTGTTGGTTCAGGACTTGGCGCTGGTGCCGGGCTTGTTGGTTCTGGTATTGGTGCAGTTGGCAGTGGGCTTGGTAAAGCAGGGAAGTTCATGGGCAAGACTGTTACAGGGCATTTCAGCATGTCACGCAAGAACGGAAGCAGCTCAGCAGCTCCCCAGCCTGACCAACCTTCGGCGTAGTCTGTTGTACAGTGAAAACATAGTTTCATCTTCGTGAGTTCGTGACATGATAGTATTCTGTTTTCTGTAAGCATGCGATACGTAGGATTGACTATACATTGGCCATGCGTGCATTTCAGTATATCTGTGTGCACGAGGTTTGGCTATATGAACTGTCTATGGATTTCCCTTGGCTGTAGTCTTATATGGGGGACAGACAAAATTTCATACCAAGACGATACTGTAATTAAATCGGCTTCATCAGATTTATATAACAATCAGTGACATGAAAATTTGGTGCTTTATTGTTAATTTTCTTTGGGCTGATTATATTCTGACAAAGTGGTGAAGCCACTGGAGGCGCAAAAATACTCTAGAAAGCTTGATTTGGATTTCCCATCTTGGTCTACTGAGCCCTTTTCTTATCCCAACTTCAGATTGGATGTCTTCTGATACGATCTGGGGAAGTTGATGAGAGCTAATTTTTTAATCAATTTTTAAAAAACGTGTACTGAGCTTGTGCTTCACTTAATCCCTCCAATTTATACCCCGCAAAAAAAAAAATCCCTCCAATTTATATTTGAATCAACTGCATGTCGCCCGCGAACAGATTCCTTAGTGTTAACACCCCACCACCCCACTCCAGTAGCATAGTGGTACCGTGTCCAAAGGTTCCTTATCCTTTCCCAGGAGCCAGCAGTCATCTTTTATTCTTCTTCCCCGCTACGGACCAGCTTAGGAAATCTGCCCCCTTAATCAGACCGCATCATAAATTTCGTCGCCACTTGAACTCATTCGTATTGAGTGATGTCGACTTCTTTTCTCTCTGCTAAGCCGCTGCTTCACTCTCACCTCCCAGCAAAACAAGGTGAGCACCCATTACGGTGTTGCGGATCCACTATCTGTGATGTGTGCCACTGACAGTTGACACCCACCGATTCCGATATGTTTACCCGTTTTTCTTTTCAGGATTACCTGGGTTCAGAAGGGACCAGAGACGTACGTTTACGCCGAGGACGAGAATTAAGATGCTTAAGCAGCAGGATCCAGAAGACCGGAGCGGTGGCGCCCATGGAGCCGGCATGCCTCTGTTTCTCGGGATAGACTTTGGGACTTCAGGAGCAAGATATGCTCTCATTGACAAAAAAGGGGTCATCCATTCACAAGGGAAAAGAGCTTATGCACCTGTAAGAGTTTGGTAGTTTCCTTCTAACTTTGGAGACATTAAGTTCTAACCATTTCAAGTCACAACCGGGGGGGGGTATATTACCCGAGAAGTATAGCATGTTAAAAAGTTTCTTTAAAGAAAAAGCCATGGTCCTCTGTTTCCTAATGAGATTGCACGGTTTTTCGTTGGAGCTGCTAGGCAGGTCGGCGACGCCATAGACTGGGCAAGCTCATGGAGAGGGGCACTCTTCCACCTCCTGAGTGATATCCCACCCGTTCACCGGCCATCCATCTCCTCCATCTCCGTGGACGGGACCTCAGCAACCACGCTCATTGTCGACAGGTTTGTTCTCGTCTTCTCTAAGTCGTCACACACTTTCACTGTCTCTGATATATAGTAAGCAAAACTGCGATTTGGTAAATGCGTAATGATGTCTACGCGAGCAGAAAGAACGGGGAGCTTCTCGCGGGGCCTTTCCTCTACAACGAGAGCTTCCCTGATGCGCTACCCGCCGTCGAGTCCATCGCTCCGCCGAATCACACGGTCTGCTCTGGCTCGTCCACCCTGTGCAAGCTCGTGTCATGGTGGAACTCGGAGGGATCCAGCGGGGGTGCCGATTCGGCGGTGCTGATGCACCAGTCGGATTGGCTGCTCTGGCTTTTACATGGCCAGTACGGCGTTTCCGATTACAATAACGCTCTCAAGGTGATTATTTTGTTTAGGTGCTCCTCATGTCATGCAACACCTAACAAAAATATTTCTTTTTTGTCCAGTACGGAGGATCAACAATTAATGGATTTATGTTTCTGTTGCATTATTGCAGGTAGGCTTTGATCCAGAGATTGACTCGTACCCGAGCTGGCTCATGTCCCAGCCATACTCGCACATGTTGCCATCCGTCAGAGGACCTGGAGCTCCCATTGGTACAGTGAAAGAAGATGTGCGTTCACAGTACGGTAAAAGACTCACTTCCTTTTTCTTTTGACTTGTTCATAAATAATCCCTCCAATCTTGTACTAGTACTGTCGATAGTTCGAAATGGCTTGTGCTAACGCCATAAATAAGATCAAATTCACTGCCAGGACTTTCCGAAAACTGTGTTGTCTGTACTGGAACGACGGACAGCATAGCTGCGTTCCTTGCAGCCCGCACCACTGAACCAGGAAGAGCGGTTAGTAGGTTTCTATTTGCTGCACAGAAACCAGTCCTGTGGGGGTGAATGTTCTAATGCTTTGCTACTGATAGTTCTTTTTCTCTGATCATAGGTGACCTCTCTGGGCTCAACTCTGGCCATCAAGCTTGTCAGCAAAGTCCGCGTGGATGATGCCAGGTTCGGAGTGTACAGCCACCGACTGGATGACACGTGGCTTGTTGGTGGGGCGTCCAACACGGGTGGAGCCGTCCTCCGGCAGCTCTTCGCCGATGAGCAGCTAGTTGCATTGAGCAAATACATTGACCCATGTGTTCCTTCACCTCTCGATTACTACCCGCTGCCAAAGAAAGGCGAGAGGTTCCCGGTCTCTGACCCCGACATGATGCCAAGGTTCATCATACATTCACATTGTATTCTCGCATGATCACTTGTCAGTTTGATATAAGGGAGAATTGGGTGCTTGCATGTTTTAGGAATTTACCACTAAACTTCTGGAGTTCACTTTAATATGAACGAAAGATTCGCCGTTTAGAAAATCTATCACTCTCCAACATTTTGTCTTGGTTTTCTTTTCTTTTGATTTTTTTTGGGCAAGAATTGTGTTCTTGGGTTCTCGATTTGAGGGTCGAAGGGTGGCCCGTGGAGATTCCTTAGAAGATTGAGGAAGAATAGTTCTCACCTGGTCTGCTTTGAATCCATGGAATGGGGAACGAACTCAATAGATAGATATAGAAAGGATATAGAGATAGAAAGGATAGGGACAAAAAATAAAATAAAATCAAGAACTTAACAGAAAATGCCCTAATGCAGCAGAGTGGTAGATTTCTAAACGGCTAATCTTTCGTTCATATTAAAGTGAACTTCAGGAATTCAGTGGTAAAATTTGAAAACGTGCATCTTTGTGTCGAGAACCCAATTCTCCTTGATATAACGACCATGCACGGAGCATGTGAAACTTATTGCAAGCTCTCACCTTCAGGCCGTATTTTTGGACCAATTCGCTTTCACATTTTTGCTTTTGTCTCTGTAGGTTGCAACCACGCCCCGAGAATGATGTGGAGTATCTGCACGGCATACTGGAGTCGATCGCGCGAATTGAGGTTGTCGAAATGCTTATGCAGAACCGAACATCCTCCTTGTGCTATCACATGCTAATAACGATTTTTAATATTATTAGCTGACCGTGTGCCAGTGTTTCTCAACTATCAGGCTAAGGGGTACAACTTGTTGAAGGAGCTTGGCGCGACGGCGGTGGAGGAAGTGTTCACGGCGGGAGGAGGGGCGCAGAATGAGAAGTGGACTGCCATTCGGGAGAGGGTGCTCGGCGTGCCCGTCCGGAAGGCTGAGCAGACTGAGGCAGCATATGGGGCGGCATTGCTAGCGCTCAAGGGTGTTACTTGCTAGGTAGGGTACTCATTGTTTTCCTTTTTTCAGCAAAACCACGAGCTCTCTAAATAATTGATAGATGTTTTTGGTAGCAGCTCCAACAGTTACCCCTTAAAAATGGATCAATAACACCTTTGATTTGGCTACATAGCACTTGGTATCACAACAAAATTAATTCTCTTTGAAATAGAATCTGAGCCCTAACTTTCCCCCTACTTCGTTTTTTTTATCAACCAAGCCCGTAAGCTTTACTCATTACCAGAGGACCCAGAGATGTCTCGGGCCACCAGACGTGATACAAAGTTTGGGAGGGGATCATACCACACAGCTGGTTGGTCCGGGTCCCTATCTAATCCAGCACGGGCTAGCTCATGCGCACATGAGTTACAAGAGCGTGGATAATAAAGAAAATCAATGCTACCAAAGTTCAACATAATAAAAGACGTAATTAACACACCACTGGCCGAGAGATCGAATTCCCTCGTCTTCATAGCTTTCACTAGGTTTGCACAATCCGACTCAACTTGAATATGCATTATACCTTGAGCAGAGCACACAGGCCATCATCTCAGCACATAGGACATCATGCACCGCCTCACATTTTCCAGCTACCGCCATAATCGCTTGACTATCACTGGCTCTGACCACAAAGCCCCATGCTCCTATCTTCAGTTGTACAGGAAAGCACCGTCGATGTTGGCTTTCAAAGAATTTTCCGGCGGCGGACACCATCGTGCCGCTCCCATTCCTCTCGGTATTTTGTGTGGCTTCAGTAGCAGCATCGCGTCAGTATTGCCTTCCGGACACACCTACTCGGTATTTTAAGGCTATCCTGAAGATGGTTTTTAGATTAATCCTTAATTATTTGATTTAGGGAGAATTTTTGAGTCTCTCTTGAAGATGCTCTAAGGTTATTCTCAGTGCATCCTTTCATTTCACACTTTCCAAGTGTGACACAGCTTTCTAATTTTGTTATGTGAAATGAAGCAAAATCTCTCAGTGCATACTTTCTTTTCAATTTCATAGGCATGACAAACACATTAAATTGTTATTAGGTGACACTTAATTATTGGTTGAGGATGAAATGAAAGACTCTCAATACACTTTCATTTGTCTTTTATTAACTTGGAAAAATAGCCCATTACCTTTCACTAGGATGAAAGACTTTCCCTCTCTTTCATATTAATTTCCTTGCCATATTATCTATTTTTTTGATGTGACAACTAATTAATGAAAAACCCATTGAGAATGACCAAATCACCTTCTCCAAATTACCTGTCTTTTGAACTACCAAATACTAATGAGACCAAAAAATTACTCCAATACAAAGCCTCGTAAATTGGCTCTTTTGTTAAATAAATAAATAAGCAATTAGTTGATCCTTGCGATTATGAATTTGAATGGTGGGTTGTGTACTACCTCTGTTTTCTTAGTGCAAATCTGCACTAACTAGTGTGTCCTAACATCAACAAAAAAAAAGTATGGAGTACTTTCCAACATTCTAATTCATTAATCAGTGGCAATTGTCAAATCAACGAATAGCTCTGTGACGAACTGACGATGGATAACTGAATACCAACCGTATGTTCAGATCCTAAATGCAAGAATATATTGTTTCTGATGGAACAAAATATTCGATCCATTCTTGTGCGCTGATTGTATAAGTTACATCAAGAAGCCTTCCCGGCAATATTCCTCAATTACAATTGCCGATAAGAAACACCTCAATGTTTGCTGCCCCTTGATTAATTCTGAAGACTACAAAAATTAAAGAAACTATGACACGCGAGCCCCCGCGGAGTTTGTACAATGCGCGCACTCATGCTTGCAGTTTTTAAGAGCCTGCGAAATTCGTCTAGACTTATTTTGCCATCTTTGTCAATGTCAGCCTCCTCCAAGAGGGGGTCAATAGAACCCTTCAGTCCTGTATGCTGCAGATTAGGAATGCACATCACATGAATTACCATCCCAAAATATGTTGTAATTTGTAGTTATTAGAGAAAAATAATAGCTAAGTTATTAAAGAAAAATAATAACAAATTAAAGAAAACAAAAAACCACAAACTGTTAAATGAAAAGGAAAATGAACTTAGGTAGTTTTCTTAAGATACCATTCTTAGTTCATCAGATGTAATATAACCATCTCCGTCAACGTCAAATTTGTCGAATGCAGCTTGAGACAACGATCTCCACTTCTCAGTATCATGTTCCACCAGCTGATGCACATGTAGTGTCGCTGCAACAAACTCCTCAAAATCGACCAAACCATCTGTGTTACTGTCAATCTATTCAGGCACAAAACATCCATGTCAATTTCTGTAAATGAATATGCAAATGCTAAAGAAAACAACTTTTGAAAGGAAAAGATAACCATATGAAGCGACAACGTTATGTGACGGGACAGCATACATATTTTCTTATTTTCAAACAAACAACTCCATCAGGGAAATAAGCCTTTCATATTAATGAGTTTGAAAAATCAGTGGTCACTGAAAATAATATAGATTGGACTGGGGGTACAAGAGTAGCAAGAGGAAACCGGCAAGTCGCCCTCCCTTGGAGGCTCTAACTGCTTTCTTTTGTTTTCTTGCTTAATTAAGATGCATCCAGTCTCCTTATATAGAGCCGCCCCTTCTTATCTCCTAACTTTATCTCTAACCAAACAGATCTGCCTAACAAACTAACCAATGCTAAATGCAGTGCATGGGATTGTTCGCGCCCTACAGTAACACCATGAACAGCAATGCCCCCAATTAACCAATGCTTATCTCTAATCTGATGGTCCCTAGCAAGGTCTATGCCATAACAGAAAAGCATTCTTACGATGAACATACACCGTGTATCATCAGATATTTTCAAAAACAATAAAAAGCAAGAAATGATAAGTCAAACTATCTTACCAAAACTCATGATCATTTTGATAACAAAAAGAAAGAAAAAGATCAGTACACGTCAACACTGCTGTAGTAAAAGATTCAGCATACCGCTTCGATAATCTCCAAAACGCGAGGACCTTTTAATCTCCATGGAACATCCTTCGCAAGGGCCTGTACATTAGTGTTTGCATCACATTATAATGATTGACAATTGTAAGATAAATGATTTACACTACAGATTTCCGGGGAATGAGGGTGGTGAGAGATGATTGTTTTTTCCAGGTATGTAAATTCACAATGGATGAATGGTTGTTTTCTCTGTAAACATCTGATGATAAAACAAGCTTCCTCTTAACTAAACTAAACACATGCTCTGTAAACATTCTGTATATATTAGTTGTCGACAGTTTGAAATGTCAGCTAGACAGGTATTTTAAAATGTCATTTCCTTAGGAAGGAATGAGTGATATTTTTTTTTTGTAAACAGTTTACGACTTTTTTTTAGGAAAAGGCAATAGTATGATTCATAAACCATGGAATAGTTAGAACAGAAATCCTGAATCATGTTTGAAGGTGGAGAATCATATCCAACGATTCATGATAAAATGTGGATCATCTCCTATCATTTCTCATGCAATATTTCTTTTTTGTTGTTTGCATAGATTGCTTATACTAGTAAATACCAACATGCTACTAGTGAGAGTAGGGTTTCGAACTTTGATTACTAACATAGAACTGAAAAAAGGTCCCCCTTTTCCCAAGTTGTATGGTAGGCCCAAAAGGAGCACTAGCTGACTTTTGTAACCCTTTTACTTTTCAGTTTTCTATATTAATATATATCTACC
The DNA here is from genome assembly GCA_031894775.1 of Chloris gayana. Lineage (NCBI taxonomy): Eukaryota > Viridiplantae > Streptophyta > Magnoliopsida > Poales > Poaceae > Chloris > Chloris gayana. Next base: position 71,186 of record JAUNZO010000154.1, on the reverse strand, counting down.
ACAGCAGGGGCTTTCCCTGCTGTAATCTTCAAAAAAAAAAGAGCTCATTCCACATATTCCAATGTCAAATACTACACAAATAATAACTTCAAGAAAGAATGTAGCAATGACTTCCAACCAAAATTACCTGCTTCAGTTCCTCCAGACTAATCGTTCCATTCTTGTCAACATCAATGGCATTGAACTGGTCACGAAGATCAGAAAGCTCCTCCGCATTTAATGTTGATGCTAATGCCTACAAGAGGTGTATAAACCATTTCAATTGCGTTGCTCAAATCTCCTAGAGTCATGATCAACATATTTATAAATTATGCCTCTATAAATTACCCTTAAAGCAAACTGCTTGAAGCGGCTGTATTTCACAAATTGACGCATATTGTTTAATACTGATATATCCAAAGGTATTTCAGATGCCTTTCCTCCTTCTCTGACCCAATCATGTGCTGGAAAAGAATCAAACAATAAATGGCATTGTAAGAAAACACTATGTTGTGCCATGTATACAAAATCATGCTTATAGTTTTGGTTAAAAAACCTTTTCTCATAATCGATCATTAAAGGCTTTCCATGGTCAATAATATTAGTAGGATCCTTGTTATGAATCAGAAAATATTAGTTGTAGCAGCCCTTGCTTATTTCAATAAAGGTTAAATATGTTGCATTTATGCCAAGTCAGAAACAAGGTACTACGAAACAATCAAATGGAGGACACCCAAATCCCGTCACTCTAAACAGCAGAAGATAAACAAAGAGTTTACTTAACAGAACTATACTCCAAAACCCATGTTGGGACCTAGGACCATTGGCAACACCTTGTAGGCTCATATACAAGCAGTTCTATTCTAAAGGACTACATTGTCATCCTCCTATCATGTTTTCTTCTTAATATAAGCACAGCTCTCCTTCGTTTTTCGAGGAAAAAAAAACTCCTATCATGTTGAGAGCTTACGTCATGGCACTCTTAACAGTTTTGCACTGAGTACCCTATGAATATTAGGAAGCATAAAAGAGTTCAGGTGTTTCAAGATGGTCCACAATCACATACATAACGCCTGTGCAGCGGTTAGTCTTGCACGGGGATCCTTAACTAGTAACTTTTGTACAAAATCTTTTGCACTTGGAGTAATGTTTGGCCAAGGCTTCCGGCGAAAATCTGGCTTGTTTTTCAAGACCTGCAGTTAAAAGAAAATAGCACCATCGGAAGACGAGTCATAACTATGAATAGCCACTAGTTCAGAAGAGTGCCCAAGAATATTCATGCTTTTATACATGTAAAGCTCCTGCATAGAGCTGCTGTAACAAGGATTTTATCTACCTAGGCTCACCATGAAAGGAATACATATTTATGTACTGCTTAATTTCTTTCTTTAGCTTGTTGTTTACTGTTTCTTTGTTTGTTTCTTGTAAAACATTTTGCTTAAATAATGAAAAATTGGCTGTATACCATCACAAAACATAAAATAGAAAATAAAAAACTCAGCAAATCTAGGTGAGACTATATTGCATTGCAGATACAAAGAAACAGGCAATCCAATGCGGGTCAAATAGGACTCAAATTTGCCTGGTCCAGGCATACACCCATACTCTCCAACTAAATGAGCTCGTTGAGTTCCTTGACTTTGGCAAGAGAGAGCACTGAAGCAATCTGATTTATTTCTGGTACCAATAAAGTTATGAAAATTGTTGGAAAAATGCCACACAATCCATCAAAAGTGTGAGAGGCGGCCAGAAAGGAATGCTGAGACAAAGGTCAGTGCATGTGTAAGAACTAAAAGGCAATACTGTCATTTCCTGTCCTCTAATTTACAGAAAAATACAAGAGAAATCACAAATGGGCATGGGCAAATTGATACTTTTCTGAATGGTGGGAACTTCAATTGCTTCAAATAAACTAAACCCCATTTTTTTTTTGCCAAACTAGAGTACAAAGACAAATTCTAAAAAAAAAACCCTGCAATTAGTATGAAGCTAAAGTACTCATCTGTGTGCCTTAGTATCTAGTGCACACCACACATAAAAATGTAGCATATCTCCATTTTTATGAAAGTTAGCCTATCTATTTGGATTAATCACTAATAGCATAAAGTACAAACTTCTGCACATATATAATTTTGAATCTATATTCAATTAGAATATTAAATAAGTCTAATCTGATATCAAGATATGGCAACGTTGAAGAAAAAAATGGAAAATTAATTAATATGAGACATGTAAAGGAAGCTTCACGAAAGGTCCTTCAGTGTAGTGGTTGGGGCTCCTGAGTAGCACCTCTCAGGTCCCAGGTTCGATCCCGAGAGGGGGACAAATTATGGCCTGGGTTAAAAAATCCCCTCGCCTCTCCGCAATCTCAAAGCACGGGTTAAGGTCCGTCCCGGTTCTCAGAGGGATCATGTGGCTATCGTGTAAGGGATGGAGAGGGGTTTGGGGGTTTCTCGGCCTGAGTGAGAAGGTCTTCTTCTCTAGTAATGAAATGCCTCGGGGGTGGTCTTACCCCTTTGTAGGGTCGAGTTTTTTGTAAAGGAAACTTCAAAGAGACTAGAGTTTAGACAAAGAACCTCTTTAAAAATTCCATCTTCTGTTTTGTCCCAGAAAGGTCGTCTTCCACAGAGCAAAATATAGGTTATCACACCAATACTCCAGACGTCAGATTCTGGTCCTGACTTACGCTTGAGTACTTCTGGTGCTACATAGTAGGCACTCCCGACGATGTCACGGAATTGCTTTCCTATGAGTAGATACAACAATATTTAGGTGCCATCTATAACACACGCCTATGGTGATTAAGTCAAAAAGGAAAACCATGGAACAATAAGTTACAACATACATGCACACACCTGGTTTTATGAAGTCTGAAAGACCAAAATCTGTAGCCTTAAGGGGTGAATCCTCTTTTGTCGATTTGAATAAGAAGTTCTGGAAAGATGAAAGAATACAGCAATAAGATTATGAGCTACTCTTAATGAGAATATTCCATCTTGTACTTTCAGAGCGTACCTCAGGTTTCATGTCCCGATGAACCAAACCATGGAGGTGGCACTCAGCTGCAACCTTGAGCATCTGCCGAACAATTACTGCAGCATCTTTCTCACTATAACGGCTATCTTTCCTGTTAGGGGAAAACATGTGTGAAATTATGGGCTAAAACCAAGGGCATATATATAGTGGGTAGCAACGTAGCATGTAAGACTTAGTTTTTTTTTGTTTGCACAAGATGACAAAGGTGTTTCATCTCAAGCAATCAAGAAATGCAAATTATTTGTATTATGCACACTGTTGATTGTTATTGTGTGGGGACACTAGTGAAGACTTGCAGTGCAACATGTATAGATCTATAAGCTGAAGAAACCAAACTGTACACAACAAACAATGATTGCATGCTTTTATTCTGACCAAAATTGATACAAATAATAAAGTGAAAGTAAAAAAACTGGTTTCTTAATTGATTCTGAAATGACAAAACATATGTCAAAAGCAACACTTAGTTGAATGCACATGCATGTTGACAGAGAAACAGTAACAATAATAATAACAAGCAAGTTGGGGGTAGGTTAGAGTTGAAACCCACAAGAGTCAAAGCACAAGGAAAAGCAACAAAAATAGTGTTAGAGTATATTTGGAGTTTAGATAATCTATCTAGGATTGCCATATGTATCCGAGGAGGTGTCTTGCCTCTCAAGTCATGTACTCTCATATATACCGGCCGAGAGGCTCAATGCAATACAATCGACAACATTATACGCATCTTACAATCTTACATGGCATCAGAGGGGTTCCGATCTTGTGATCTAAACCCCACCGTCGCTTCCGCACCGCGCGCCCCGGAGAGATCAATCTTCACGATCTCTGCCAGGGGCAGCGCTCCCTGTTTCACACTAGAATCGGCGCCACCATTGCTTTAGCAATATAAAGCGGGGACAAAAGGGCAACACAAATGACAGCAAGATAAAAGAACTTAATATTTCTACAATACGTACAATGTAAGAAGTGTCACAAACAATATGGAAAGGTATTTCTTACTTGGCTAATATCCGATCAAGCAACTCGCCGCCCTCACATAATCTGTCGAAAGGAACAAACCAGAGTTAGAAAAAGAGTATCTAAAATGAGCAGAACCAAAGTGTTATAGGCCATTCTTGTTCATGCTTGATTGGGCGTCTATAGAATCCAAGATCACTCAGAGTTCAAATGGACATGCTTATAAATGAAAATTTAAAGATCAACCGACAGACTTTCCACAACTTACTCCATAACAATATATACATAGTCATCATCTTCAAATGCGTTGTAAAAATGTACAACATTCTCATGCCCTCGTAAGGCCTTCAATATTTTGACCTCTCGCTTTACATCTTCAACAGCAACAGGGAGGACCATCTGAAAGAAAATAGGTCGCACGCGCAAAGTTAATAGAGTAATTTTTTTTAAGATATGATTTGATTTCTGCTTTTGGGGAAATCACGAACACAAATATAGATATGTTGTATTGAATGAACAGTGGACAAAACAGCTCAACATATCAGAGCCCACTGATGGTAACATATCAGAGTTCAACATTCTCATGTGGCTTCATTGGAAGGAGGAAGAGAACATAGCTTTTATCTCTATTTGGACCAGAATACAAAAGGTGCAAGTATATAATACAGATACGGTGTAGGTCAACCAGAGTTGCCACTAGCGATGAAATACTGTGTTAGCGACGGAATACATGTTTATCTGTTTATATCCTAACCAATTCGGTTGTAGTCTGTAATCCGGTTGTATGCGGCACCTCTATATAATAAAGTCCCTGCAGCACCGTAAGGGCTGCGTGAGCCAAAACCATTTACTGTGATCTCAACTGACATGGTAACAGAGCCTCTTTGATTCTTTTTCCGCGTTTCCGCTTCATCTTCGTCGCCGCCATGGCGTCGAGCTCCTCCACCTTCCCCTCACAAACCACCTATGGCCAATTCGTCACCATCAAGCTCACCCGGGAGAACTTTCTCCTCTGGCAGGCTCAGATTCTGCCATACTTCTGTAGCCAGCAACTTATCGGCTATGTAGATGGAACTGTTCCCTGCCCGTCCAAAACGGTGATCAAGGGAATAGGCGACAAAGCCACCGAAGAGCCCAATCCGGCCTATGATCAGTGGCTGCTGCAGGATCAATTTCTCCCCAGCGGTCTTCCGTCGTCGCTATCTCCAGAAGTTCAGTTCTTGGCCAGTGTCTGTTCCTCACAACTTCACGTGAAGTAATTTGTCCAAAACCATTTACTGTAATCTCAACTGACATACTGTGCCTACAATTTAGGCAGTAATTTGTCCAACACTAACGTTTTCTTTAATAGAAACTGCGGCCAGGGTGAGAAAGGCCAAGTTGGCAGATCGCCACTAGCTAATAGCTATAACATTTACTAAACAGTGACATTTAGAAATGAGAAGCAAACATGACTCCTAATCCCCTGCTAGGCTGCTACTCACAAAACTTTTGAGTGCTGGCTAGTAGTACCTAACATACCCTGTTACCCAAATGCCGATACAAAGATTACCTAACTTACCCTGTTACCCAAATAAGCAGAAACGGGAATCCCAAATAAGTGGGTACCGTCTTTATTCCCGTTTCTGCTAAATTGCCATGAGCGGTTTCTGGGGGCAAATTCGACAAAGCGGCTGATTCCTTGATTTGGCTTTCACTTCCAAGCAACCACCCCACGTGCGAAACGCGACGCATTTGCTGCCCCCAGCAAACTTGGCCAGTCTAGCCCAGCTGGCGCGACACGGCTCCGAGGAGGCGTGGCCCATCCGTCAGCCAGTGATGCGACCGGACTCCGCAGAAAACGAAAAAAAAATGAGAGAGAGAGAGAGAGAGAGAGAGAGAGAGAGAGAGAGAGAGAGAGATGGGGCACCTTGTTCTTGTCGATGCGCTTAACGGCGACGCGCTCGCCGGAGGTACGGTCGACGGCGGCGTAGGTGTAGCCAAATTGTCCGTGGCCCAGCAGCTTGCCGAGCGAGTACCGTGCCTCGAAGTCCTTATCGTAGCCAAAGTCCGTCCGCTTCCCGCACGCTACGATCCCCGGCCGCCGCCGGCGCCGCCCTTCTTGTCCTTCTTCCCCGCCGCATCACCGGCACGGCCCGCGGAAGCGGTTGATGAGGAGCAGAGGCCCATCGTCGCCGGCAAAGCTCGGTCCCCCCGCGACCATCAATGGAGCAGGATTGGGGGTCAAAGCTGGAGGAGACTTTTGTAGTTTGGGGACCTTCCTTCCACCGATGTCGTCGCTTGTCTGCTTGGTTTTGCGAGTAAAAAAATGGCGCTGTCACGCGTATCGCAAACGTTTTTTCACTTATGTTAATGACATGTGGGGCCCGATTGACGTGGGCCCCGTTTGGCGGTGTTAGAACGGTTCGAGTGCTCAGTCATTACCGATTGAGGTTGGTGGTGACGTCGAGTCGGAAATGGGGAGGAAATGGAGATTTGGCGCGGTCACCTCAGACTGGGTGCTAATTTATTTATTTGTACCTTGACTATGGTATAAGCTGTAGACTATAGTGGAGCGTGTTGTGTCAAGGAACGAACGAAAATCTGCCATGCACGCCGCACGCACTGATAATTTCAGTGGTACGCACTCATGGAGACCTTGAGGCTCCGATTGTTTATTCTACAACCAATTGCCTTAGTTTTGTTTTCTTTTTGAAGCTTGAAGAAGACATAATATATAGTAACAGCAGCCGCGCTCACGCGGACACATCTGTCGGTCACTTTGTTTCGTGATTTTTCGTTCACTTATGCAAAATAAAATCTCAAGAAAAAGAAATATTTAATCAAAGAACAAATTCTTCCAGCAAATACAATTTGATTGTCTCTACTTTCATTGTTCAATAATTAAAAAAATATGATCGAACAAAAATGTAAGATTTCAAACTAACAAAATTGATACCCAATTCAAGATTGTAGGAAAAGAGACAATTGTAAAATCAGTAAAAAGAGAGAACATGAAGGGATGAACCAAATACTAGGGAAAAACTTGACTGTGTCGAGTGTTCCTGAGTTTACCGAGTGTTTTAACACGGAACTCGACAAACAACGTATTTGTTCGGTGTCTATCATGAAATATTTTGCACAATAAATACCCTCGGCAAAAATTTTTGTTGAGTGCCAACAATGAAAACACTAAAAAAAAACACTCGGCAAAGAGACTATTTGTGAAGTGTTTTTTTGACACTCGACAATCCTGCCACGTCATTGATCCATCTATAGAAAACGTCACCCTCCCATTAAAAACTCTCCCTCGACTGCATCCCCCCCTCTCTCTAATCTCTATCCGGTCCTTTCCTCATCTCTTTCCTCTCTCACGTGACAGGTAGCAGGCCGTAGCCATGGTTGAGCCGGCGGCGGCCGGCCGAGGCGGGCACCACGGAGGAGGCGGTGGCCTCGACCCCGGCGGAGGCGTAGGGCGAGCGCGATCAAGGACGGGTGCCGTGGAGGATGGTGGCGGCTCCTGCGAGGGGTGCGACGGTGTTGGCTCCGACGTGGCGGTGTCACGAAGTTGGCTCCGGTGAGGGGCGCGGTGGCGACGTTGGCTCCGACGATGGGCATGACGCCGGTGACGGTTCGGGCCAAGGTCTGTTTTTTTTGTTAGAAAAAAGGTTAGTGAGTGTTTTTATTTTGGACTCGGCAAACGTGTGCCAAGTATTTTGGACTCGGCAAACGTGTGCCAAGTGTCGAGGTTTAACTCGACGAGTAAACTATATGGCCTCATATCGAGAGTAATAACCCTACGTCATTTTTGAATTGTATTGCCTTAGCAGATTGTTAATGTTGTCGATCTCATTTGTAAGGGGTCCGTGCCCCTCCTTATATATCCGAGTAGACGAGTTACATACGAGAATCCTAGCCGATTATAAGATTTAGCTAATTGGAAACTCTATCTCTAAGCTTCCTTATCGATATATAGTCCTACTCAATCGTGTACTTTCCTTGATGATTACTCCAAAAAATCGGTCGAATTACATGCCTCTGTTTCCATATCGGTCTATGGATCCTTCTAGTACCCTGTATCGGTCGGCACCACTTTTTGGGCCCTCACTCCCAACCGGTCATACACCTTCGATAAGTCACCATGTCCCTAACAAGAAATCTCCCAAATTGTGTATACCTATAGGATAAGTAGTCAACAGCGAGTCCCGAGTAATTTTTGATTTTGCCTTGAATTTGTCCGACCAGTTTCTTCTGCATGTTGGACTAATTCCGGTGCGTAATTAAAAAGAACTCTTCTTTTGGAATGTATCTTCTTGCGCCTAGGCTTTTGAAAGCCAAAAAATTGTTCTTTTAATCTCCATGCCACCTAATTAGGTGCCAAACATTCCCCATTTTCTCAGTGGTGCACCCAATTGGGTATAGCCCCGACTCTTAGATCATTTGAGCTCATTTAAATAATGCAAGAGTCTTCTGGAGGAATCTTTAGTCTATGTCATCCTTGATTATTTCCGACCGATCATGAATGGGGTGCACCTGTTAGGTGCATCTAATTAGGTGTAGCCCCCGATTCTTGTATCATTTGATCTTCCACAAATAATGCAAGAGTCTTTTCAAAGGGTCTATGCTTATTTCCAATAATTTTCGACCAAGTTTGGTCACCAATATCAAACCTCTCAACCATTTTCTCCAAGAACAGAATACCCGACCGCTTAAACCAGTCACAAATTATATATTCCTAGTGATTTTCCCCAAGAACCAATTTTCCAACCACTTAAATCGTTCACCAATGACTTTCCTTCTGGTGATTCACCAAGAACTAATGTTCCAACCGCTCAAACCGGTCGCCAATATACCCTAGCTTTGCTAAAGTGATTAAGACTAGCACCCAGGGCCTAGGCAACTTAATTATTGAAGTCGACCATATTAGACCGATGTTTCACCGATCCAACCGATTACCAAGCATATTTCCATCCAAGAAATTTGTCCCTGGGCTAAAATCTCTCACATGATCAAGTGCCTTGCACTATAAATCAAGTGCGCAATTGTATAAGAGTCCCCATGATTACTTGAATTATTATGGCTTCTCTTCTATAACTTTTCAGGTTACAGAAACATAAATTGGGCCAAACGGTATTTACCGTCCAGTCACTTTGACAGGCCTCCATTTTTGGCCCATTAACAGCCACTACAAGAACGTGTAAGCACACTTTGTTTTTAGGTTAAACACGTTATTTTTCATCTCTAGTTGGATATAGATATGTTTTACAAAAACGTGTCTGGAACGTCTCGCGTGTCAGGCTGCATAGACACGAATTGTTAAAGCATGTCTAGCTTAAGGTAAGACGTTTTATAAGCACACTAGAAGGGACGTGTACATTATTTTTAGACACTTTTATATTTCCATACCTCCTATTATATATATATATATATATATATATATATATATATATATATATATATATATATAAAGTTAAAACTTATAATGTCAGGATGAAAGAATATTTATATAACATTTCCGTTGCCATAACAACAATTATATTAAAATAAAGATGGTTCACAACTGAGTATATGTGTACACTGAAGCTGACACATTGGAATACAAAAAGAAATATTTCCCGGTTGTACAAATATTTTATTCGAACAGCTAATCTCTCTACACTGCAAGCTCCAGTATCTTTGGCGTTCTTTAGGTAGAAACATCCGGTACGTAACTTCAGTGTCTTCTTTTATAAGAGTCCTACCTGATAAAAACAGATGAATCTAACACTGTGAGAGTTCCTTTAAGTTTACATGTCCTAAATGGACATAGCAAAAAAAAATTCTGAAAGACCACCGAGTCTGAAAGATTAAAGTGAAATCTAGATGAGAAAGCGAATCATCTTAAAGGAATAAGATGACACTTCCTTAATTGATAATCATTGAAATATTGCAGCTATTAAACCTGCACAAATTAAGAGAAACAACTAAAGAAGCATGAAAAACTGATGGACAATAATTATCCGGTAATATCATATGACAATTTCGATTATTGTTTGTGTCTTGCAACGTCTCAAATATGAAGTACGATGTGAGAATGTACTAATAAGAAATAACACAATAAACAACCAACCTACCATTTTGGCAGGAAGCACGAAAAATTCCTTCTAGGAACATTTAATTTGGCAAATGGATCATGGATGTGATTAGTTGTCTTTTGATAGTTAACCTTGCCAGCTACAAAGGTGTGATTAGTATTGTATCTTGCTAACAGATCATCAATGCCAACTGCTGAAATATCAACTAGTGCGATAGGAAAGATTAGGAACTAGGAATTAAATAACTGCAATCAAATAAGCATATGCATCATCATCCCATGCATCGGACTTCTCCCATTCACCCTATGCCGCAATTGAATAACTGCATCAATGGAAAATTGGAAACCAACGAGGATAAGGAATCTTTGAGCTCACCACAGCAATCTGAAGAAGATGCTACCATCCAGGATAACTGCACCGGTGATGCGTGTTGGCAAACAAGCGATTCTCTCAAACTCTCAACTCACGAATTGCAAACTGATTTGGTGCTACGTAACAACTGCAGCGGGCTTTTCTTTTATTTATATATTTGGACCCTAACTTACAACCGATCTCGGATCCTAACAAACCGGATCAAGGACCTTATGGCCGCCTAATAACTAGGACACGACCTGGCACAAGAGTGGCCACTACTCCAACTAACTGAAGACTCAGAAAACAAAACTGAATGCAGAAAAATAAGGACTCGACACACACTAACTACTGAAGCACTTGACTTACTAACAAATCACCCCCTAAGACTTGTGCTTCAGTTTAGATTTGATCTGGATCATGCCAATCTTTCTACATAGCTCTTGAAATCTGATCCGCCCCAAAGACTGTGCCAATGTCTGCAAGCTGATCATTTGTGTTGACATAACCCGCATGAACACTGCCTTCCTCCACACACTGCATGCTCATGTTCACTCTGCCTGAACCCAATCTTGTGCAGTGTACAGTCCAGCTTTTCATTCCATGCTCGTGGTGCCTGACGAAGACCGTAGAGAGAGCTCGTCGGAGACGGAGCACCTTGTGCTCAGCGCCATCAACGACAAACCCCTGCGGCTGGCGCACATAGACCTCTTCAACGAGCTCGCCGTTGAGGAACACCGTTTTCACGTCCATATGATGGACCTCCCATCCTTGATGTGTAGCCAAGGCGAGGACAAGGCGAACCGACTCCATGCGGGCTACCGGTGCAAATATTTCATCAAAGTCCACATCCTCTCTATGTACATAACCCTTTGTGACAAGCCGCGCTTTGTGCTTAACAATGGCGCCAGACTTATCCTTCTTGAGTTTGTAAACCCACTTGAGGCCAATTGCCCGATGACTATGAGGCAAATTAGTTAGTTCCCATATCCCATTGTCCTGGATGGACTGAATCTCCTCCTTCATAGCCTTCTTCCATTCTTTACTCTGTTCTGCTTTTGCAAATGAGCTCGGTTCTCCATCAGTAGTAGTGAGGTGCACTTCTTCAAACACACGAGGTGCATGCCCAGGTACAAGTTCATCTTCACCAATCACATCATCGATGCAGCGATACCTAAGTGGTGAGTCACCATGAGAGGCGTCAAGCCTCTCTTCATCATCCTGCAGTGGAGTGGTGAACACCGGTGATGCAGGTGCTACAGGAGGAGGTTGCGGTGAGGGCGCACCAGGCGCACCCCCATCTTCTTCAGGCTCGATATCACTGTCGTCTTCTATGCCAAGCCAGGAGGTGTACTTGATAGTGAAGTCCTGAATGGCTGCCGGCTCGACATCACTCTCACTGCTGCTCCACTTCCAGCCCCTGCCCTCATCGAAAATGACATCGCGGGAGATGGGCACTCGCCCAGAGATAGGGTCGAGCAGTCTGTAAGCCTTGGCGCCCTCAGAGTACCCGATGAACACCATTGGCGTGCTCCTGTCTTCTAATTTCTTGAGGCTGGGACGCTTATTCTTGACAAAAGACAAACAACCAAATATCTTGAAATAGCTCACAGCAGGCTTGCTGCCGGTGTATGCCTCATACGGCGTCTTGTTCTCAAGTGCCTTGGTAGGTGCCTGAGCAGGTACACGGATGTGGTCACCGCCTCTCCCCAATACTGTGCCGACACACCTCTTTGTTTCAGCAGTGCTGTAGCAGTTGCGAGCACTGACTGATTCCTCCGCTCCACCACTCCATTCTGCTGAGGAGTGTATGGGGCAGAGAAGTGTCGCTTGATTCCGGCGTTTGCGCAGTAGTTAGCGAACTCCTTTGCCATGAACTCACCCCCATTATCGGTGCGCAAAATGCGCAATGGGCGGCCAACTTTCAGTTCAGCCGCCGCCTTCACCGACTTGATTGCCTGCGCCGCATCACCCTTTGCTGTTAGAAGATGAATCCACATGTACCTCGTAGCATCATCGACGAGCAGGAGGAAGAATCGCCGTCCACCAGGCGTGTGTGGCGTGATGGGCCCGCACAAATGTCCATGAATGAGCTTTAATGGCGCCTCAGCACGGTAATTCGCCTTGGCAGGGAACGGTGCCTGACGATGCTTGGTGACAATGCAGGTGTGACAGGCACCTTCAATCTCCTTGAGTTCAGGCAGCCCCTTCACCATGTCAGCACGGCTGAGCTGGCGCATGGCATCATGGCCGATGTGGCCAAGCCGTGCAGGCCAGCGCACAGCTTCTTCGTCCTCCTAGTGCACCGCGAGACAAGCACCACTACGGCGTCAACCTTCAGCACGTACAGGCGGTTTCTACCACGCTTCACCTTCACGAGCGGGCGGCCGCGCCGATCCCAAACCTGCAGCACGCCGCTTACGATCTTCACCTTGCAACCTTTCTTGTCCAGTCGGTCGACGAGAGATGATGCTGTTCTTCAACCTCGGGATGTATAGCACGCCTCCCAGCTTGATCTCCTCGCCGGTCTTGCCGGTGAACGTGACGGTGCCGCGGCCCGTTATCCGGACCAGCGACTCGTTGCCAAACCGAACGGTGCCCTGCACCGAACGATCAAGCATGGAAAATGCCTCCGCATTGCCGGTCATGTGATTGGTGGCGCCAGTATCTAGGTACCACCCTTGATGCCGAGCCGCGTCACCGTCGTCACCGAGGAACACTTGGGCTCGCGGTTCGATGAAGTGGAGGTTGCTGGGTGACGGTGACGGTACGGCGACGTCAATGGAGCTGACGCAGGCCATCAGCGAGGGACTCATGAGCCGATCTGCAGTCTCCGGCCCGGTGGCCCTTTTTCCCACACTTGAGGTAGGTGTCATCCTTGACTCCAGCAGAGCCACCGGAGTCGGCATTGCCAGCGTTCGATCTGCTTCCGGTCTTCTTATTCCTAGATCCACGGGAGCGGTTGTGCGATCCGCTTTTCTCGGAGCCCGGCTTGGAGCTCCCTCACCGGGCTGCTTCTCCTTGAAGCAAGCGTGCCATTGCTCCTCCGTGAGCAGCAACTTGCCGCCCGCACTAGTCGTTAGAGATTCTTCATCATCATCCCAGCATTCCAGCGAGGCACAAGTGGCCGGTGACCTCCTCAATGGACAAAGATGATAGATCGATGAAGGTTCCAATGGAAACAGCAATCGGAGCAAACCTCTTCGGGACGGAGGGAAGGTACATGGCCGCAACCTTGCGGGCCGATTCGGGATCGCCGAGAATCTTCAGATCCTGCACCAGCTATCGAGTGAGCTGCAAAATCGTCGAGGGCCTCGCCGTCTCGTGCGGACGCCATGAACGCTCGATCCGAGCCGAGGCGAGACGCGGCGAGCTGGTCCCACGCCGCCTTTGCGGTCTCCTTCGACGCGAGGGAGGACGCCATCTCCAATCGCACGCCGCGGAGCGGAGCTTCCATGGCCATCCGGTCCTCCACCTCGTCGTCGGTTCCATCCTTCACCGCAGCCTAAAGGCCACGAGCGCGCAGCATGACTCGCATCATGGATGACCGGTCGGAGTAGTTCTTCTTCGTGAGCACCGGAACTGCCCGCTTACCTCCCTCACGACGCGCCGGACAGGGACACCGTCGTCGTGGCGGCCATGCCTGCCACGACGTTGTCGAGGAGGAGAGGGTGAAAGACACCGGCGATTGGACGAACCCACACGGGACGGGTGAGATGAGTGCGATCCCGCGGCGGCGTCACTATGGCCTGTTTGGTTCATAGCCAAACTTTGCTAAGCCACAACTTAGTCATGCCACACATTCTTAGGTGACTGTTTGGTTCAATACCACAAGCTGCGACTTGACACACTTTCCTAGCCTTCTACCCCACATGTCATAGACTCAATTTCTTGCCAAGTTTTGCCACAAGTGTGGCGCCAAATTTCTTCGCCAAACTTTTTATGGCAGCCACACATTAACTAAAGTTAGGCGTGGCAAAGTGTGGCTACCAACCAATCAGGCCCTATGTCTCGGGATCGGAAAAACAGGGCTCGGAATACCAATTGTTGGCAAACGAGCGATTTTCTCAAAACTGATTTGGTGCAACGTAGCAACTGCAACGGGCTTTTCTTTTATTTATTTTTTGGACCCTAACTTACAACCGGTCTCGGTTCCTAACAAACCGGATCAAGGACCCGATGGCCGCCTAATAACTAGCACACGACCTGGCACAAGAATTCGTAGGGGAATAATAATAAAAAAGAATAATGGACCGTACCAAGCACCTCTCGGCTTTATACGTTTTACAAATTCGTGTTAGAGAACATATCTACCACCGTCGCTTTTCTTGATTATAGACACGCTTTTGAAAGCATAACTAGCCTAATGTGCCTATGGGGCCGTACTTGTTGTAGTGAGCTAACCCCCTAGCCCATGTCAGCGTCTTTATAAGGGAAGCAAGGAGATGACCTAGGATAAACCCCTTCCCAAATATGTCGCGCGCCCCTTGCTTTCTTCAACCTCCAACGCTTTTCTTGTTCGTTGCGATCTCACATTAAAGTAGCCTCTTACACCGCAATCCAAACCCAATAAAACCCAAAATTAAAAAGAAATAAAACCCTCCCGGGCTGCCCTCACCTCGACCCCCTCCTCGACCCAGCCCTCACCCCTTCCCGACCCAACCCACGAACCCCCTGCCCCCTTCTTCCACTGCACGAACACCGCGAGCACGCGACGTGCGTTGCGTGCTGGCCGCCACCATCGCTCGTCCCACACTCTCGCTCCCATCGGCCGCCCGAGCCAAGCGCCACCTCCTCCTCCTTATCACCTCGGCCGAGCCACCGCACCCGTCCGCCACCTCGCCACCCCCTCCGCCACTTGCCTCCGGCCAATAGCGCAAGCCGGCCGTCGCCAAGCGACCCCACCAACGTGGCCATGCTCTCCTCCATCCGACCGCCTCCCACTCCGTGCACGGACCCCCTCCCTCTCCGTATCCCACGCTCTCGCAGTCGTGGCCGCCGTTCGAGCCATCGATGCACCTCCGCCACTCCACTATAAAAACCACCCCTCACCTTGCTGCTGGCCGCACCGCCACTCGGAGCACCGGTAGGCAAGTCCCCCCACCCCCCCCCACACACACACACACACCACTAGCCCTTCTCTCTTCCTCCTCTCACCTCATCGTCGTCCGCCACCAAACCCCATCTCCCCCTTTAGCCGCCACATCGCCATAGCCCCCTCTACCCAAGTCAAGCCGTCCGATAGACCCCCCCCCGCGCACCCTCATTCGCTAGCACCGTCGCTCTATCGATCTCCGACAAGGTGGCCCATCCTCATCATGCGTTGTCGTGCACCACCACCGCCACCCATGGCTTCGTAGTGATCGACCGGTCACTGGCGTGCTCACCGCCCCTCTCTCGGCCAACCCTAGCGTCCGGAATCCACGTTTCGAGGAGCATCCCCTACTGTGCCGCCACTCTAACCGCCATCGAGCACCGTCGGCCGCCCTCCACCGTCCGATCTAAGCCCAACGTCGGAGATTAGAAAGGTGGTACCCCTTCACCCTACTTAAATCCAAGCCGTCGGATCCGAGATAAATGCCCCACATATTTCCACATCTTTTTCCCGTAGGAAATAATACCTAAATCCATTAAACCTAGGATTTTACATCTAGCCCACTAACCTTTTCCGAATTAGAAATAAACCCCTAGCTACTACATAAAACACACGCTTGACCGAAAATGCACGTTTTACACTCTAGCCCTTCCACTTTCCGAGAAATTCACAAAATACCCTTTATTTATATAGAAACCATGTCCATTTTACAAAAACACCCCTAGAACTTCGACAACCATAACTTTTCAACCGTAGCGCCGTTTCGGGCCATTCTAACGCTAGCTGGAATCGTCGTAACAAACCCTAGCCCCCTGGAGCCTTCCTCTCCACTCCAACTTATTTTGTTTTTCATTGTTATTACCTTTCTCTTTGTTATTTCATGTGATGATAGCTCACGCATAGTAACGTCGTCGTTATACGAAGAATCAAGAGCGAGGACCCGAGGACCCGGACTATGAGGAAGACTTCAAGGACACATTAGGAGACAAGCTCTATCAATTCCTCAATCATGATTGCTCCTATTATTCTGCTAATCTTGCACCTATTTAGAAAGCTATTCTTATTATGCATTAATCCTTGCGATTATTTTACTAGAGACCCATTTGTTGTATGCTAATGTTCTAATCTATAGCATCACCATTATCTAAGTTAACAATAAAATCTAGGTTGCTCTAGGGTCTAAATGGTCAATCAAGGGCTTAAGGTTCATATCTATAGAATGGTCATCAAGGCTTTAATGTTCATATGACTATAGATATGAACGTTAAACCCTTGATTTGTCATTTAGACCCTAGAGCAACCTAGATGTTATTGTTATCTTAGTTAACGGTGACGTTGTAGCATTGCTTAGGAACTGTTACTATTATCACCATATACCCTCTTTGCGAAAATGTGTTAAAATGGGTGGGTGATAGACCAACTGTGTTATGGTGAAGTTGGGTGAAAAGTTACTAGTCGTGAGCGAAACTCTTAGTATTGTTGTTGAGTACTTAGTGTTTAGGTGTATTTCCATTTGCTATGGATGAGTGTTTTCCCTGCCGTATAAGGATCGGTTCTTCGGACCACAAATTGGTGATTTAGTGTACAACCACAGAACCTGCTATGGGCAGAATTGACCACCAAACCATGGGTCGATAAGAAGTTCCATCGGGTGTAGTACTTTACGAGAGGTCCGAGAGATCACTTTTTGGGAAGTCCAATACTTGGCACATATGGTGGATGGTATGCCTTGGTGTGATATCCGTCGGATTCTTGGGCATTCGAGGTGGACTTGTGGGCGTACCTAGTTGCGATGGCAGCGTTATGTGTTCCATTGCTAAGAACATATAGCTTGTGGGTAAAGTGTACCAACCTCTACAGAGTGTATAAAACTATCATGATGTCGGTTGTCACGGTATAATGACACACCGAACCTTGAGCTCTTGTCGATTAGCTAGAAATATTGAACCCTTGATGTGTGAGTGGACGTCCTTGTGCCCGTGTTTTGGAAATGGTGTTGGCATTGGTTACCAGAGATGTTATGACCTTATGTCGAAGGCTCAACTAAAATTATGGGAAGCTGTCGGGATCGATGAATATCTCCCCGAGGTCCAACCAAATAAAATTACAAAACTGTTTTCCCTTACAATAACCTCTTTGAGTCTATAGCGAGCCTTTGCATTCTCGCTTTTCATAAAGCCCTTATCACTACCTTGACTACAATCCCAAATGCATATTTATATACGCTTCGCTAGTGGTAGAGCTTGCTGAGTACCTTATGAATTAACCGTTTGCTTAATCATTTAGACGAAGATGGAGATTACTATGGAGACGATGAGTAGGTCGCGTCCTTCGCTCAAAGTTGCTCGTGGAGTTTATGAAGCTTTCCAGTATGTTTTCATTTACTTGAGGCTGGCTGATCCACCTCTTCGATTGTAATTCAGACCATGTATCCCCAATCTATTTCTCTATGAGGAATAAATAAAGGATATTGTATTGGATTTGTATCATCTACGTGTGTACCAACTACGGTTTTAGGGATTGGTACATATACAAAGTGTACTCCCCGAGAAGGGCGTCATAAAGTGCACCCGCTCGGCGTCGTCTAGCTCGAGCTCGCCGCGACCACCTCCCCCTCAACATGTTCGCCCGCTCCCGTACCAGCCCCCTACTCCCCACGATCCGCGCAGCTCACCGTCATGGCCACCGCCACGGCCAAGGCCGTGCCTCTACCGCTTCCACTATAAAAGCCACCCCCTCCGCCTCTATTGTTTGCACCACGGTCCGGAGCGTCGGCGAGCGAGCTTCTCCCCCACTAGCCTCTCTCTTCCGCCCGAGCGCCGCCCGCCGCCCATCGTCTTCCTCCCCCTTTGCAAGCAAACCAGCCTAGCCCCTTCACGGCCGATCCGAGCCGCCGCCCGAGCTCACCGCTTGAGCGCGCACAACCAAAAACCCCTCCCCCTATTTCGCACTCGCACGCCTCCACCGGCCATGGGCCGCCGCCGCCGCACCTCCGGCCAAGCGGGCCGGTCCTCGCCGCTCGTTGCCCCCTACTAGCTCCTCCATGGTCTATACACCACCGGCGTGCCCCCTTTCCCCCTCGGCCACCTCGAGCCGTCGAAATGAGTGATTCCGGCGAGCCCCCAACCGCGCCACCTCCTTAGACCACCGGGAACCCGTGGACCAGTCGACCGGCCCGGTGCACAAGGTCCATAGACCCATTCCACGACGTTTCCCATAGGAAAATAAATCCAGAAACCCTATAAACCCAGGAGTTTACAAATAACCCCCTAGCCTTTTCCCAAATTAGAACTATAGCCCTAGATTTTACATAAAACCCCCTGTTCCAGTCGGAAAAGCACATTTTGCATTTTAGCCCTTCCACTTTCCATAATTTCACAAAAATACCCTTCCTTTATATAAAAGCCATGTCTATTTTCTAAAAACACGCCTAGAACTTCTAACGACCATACTTTTCAACCGTGGCTCCATTTCATATGATTCGACGTCGTCTGAATCGCCGTAACAAACCCGAGCCCCTAGAGCCTTCCTCTCCACTCCATTTTATTTAGTTTTTCATTGTTATTATCTTTTCTATTTGTTATTTTATGTGACAATAGCTTACGTATAGTAACACCGTCCATTTTATTTGGTTTTTCATTGTTTCCATACCGGTATATGGAACCTTCTAGTATCTTGTATCGGTCGGACTCCACCACTGTCGGCCTTCCCGACCGGTCATACGTCTTCAATACGCCGCCATGTCCTTGACAAATCATTCTTCTAATCAATGTATACCCGTAAGGTAAGTCTACGACAAGCAGCCCCTAAGTTATTTTTTATTTTGCCTTCAATATGACCAACCGATCTTATGCATGTTTGTCCGATTCCAGCGCAAAATTAAAAAGAACTCCATCTTCTTGAATACTTCTTCTTGCAATTTGGCTTCCAAAAAGCCAAAAGTTGGTCTTTTATCCTCCATACCACCTAATTAGGTGACCGAAAATTGGACGATTTTCGCACTAGTGCACCGGTCGGGTTCACCCGATTGGGTATAGCCCACGACTCTTGTATCATTTGAGCGCCTTCAAATAATGCAAGAGTACACTGGATGAATCTTCGTTATTTTCTGTCTCCTTGCGATCTCTATAGACCGCTATCTTAATTCTTCACAAGCATCTCTTTACTACAATCTCTAGAAAACCGCTTTTGAATGTGGTGCATTGTCTCCCACGATCCCTACGGATCGCTCTTGAACCCGGTGCACCGATCGGGTGCACCTAATTAGGTGTAGCCCACCCCCCCTCCGAATCCTGTATCATTTGAGTATCGCAAATAATGCAAGAGTCTTTTGAAAGAGTCTATACTTATTTCCAAGATTTCTTGACCAAATTTGGCCACCAATTGCAAACCTCTTAGCAGTTTCCGCCAAGAACATACTTTCGACCGGTCCGGACCGGTCTCAAATCTCATACTCCTCGTGATTCACATTAGGAACTATTACCAAACTGTTGAAATCGGCCATAACCGATATTCTACTTAATGGGATATCGCTAAAATCCAAATTTCTGTCCGATTATTAGCTGAATGCTTAACATCCAGGCCTTAGGTGAATCGATACTAACCAATCTGTCATACCGTCGTCCTCAATCAGACTGGTTTGCTATATTAATCACTCCGGACACAACAGGTTTGGGCTAAAATTACCGAAACAGATAAAGTGTCAAACACTCGGACGACTTCTCACATTTGCAAAAGAGCTGCCATGCTTATTCGAATCACGTAAGCTTTCCTCTCGTGACTTATCGCCACACCAAAGACCGGTGGCACCAGTACACCAAACGGTGTCGGGCCTAGTTCTTAGTCTGTTATACCTGTAACAACAACTTAAGTATAGAAATGTGCTCATATGTAAATCAATACTCTAATATTTGATTTACCACAAGTTTCATATTATCCATATTTCGACCGGTGTTTATATGTTTTCCTTTCTTCAACATATAAGATTGTCGCCTTTTCACGCAAACGCCAGCGGTCCAAATTAATCACTATATGCCTAATGTAATTCAACTTTAATAACCAGTCTTACGTAACTTAAGAGTTATCCAGACTTTGACCGGTCCGGCTTATAGCTAAACAACGATGGTTAACTCAAACACCAAACCATGGCATGACCGCTCGCTCGAGATGGCACTGGGTGCAGCTCACGGAGGCGTTACGTTAACAAGATCGTGCCGCTCAAAAATTCAACCGGCCCTAGAATTCAGGATTGCAAATCATGAATCGACCACTATCAAATAGTAGCCCCCTCACTCGTAAATTAATTCAAAATTAAGATGCCGAGACACACAAAGCCATGTAAGATAGACAAAGACCGATGTAATTCATATCATCAACAAGCCATCATGAACATAGCGATAATTTGAAAAAACTTAAGGGTTAAATAAACTTAGCCGATGTATTGGGAGTAGCCCCAGAGCTCGGGTCGAAGATGATGTAGCCGGTCGATGAATTGCTTGGCGATCGCGCTCGGCTCGATCATCACCGTATACCGATCACCGTTGCGTCACCGGTCTTATGAGGCGCCGATCATCACGACTTAGTTTTGTTTAAAAGAAGCCTTATTGTCATCGTTGCGGCGATGAGCATCACTTTGCAACGCCACTCGTCGTCATCGTCACAACGACGGTTGTCGTTCTCACGGTGACACCGGTTGTCGTCATTGTGGCATCAATCGTCATTCGGCACCGATCATAGCTTCGTGGCACCAATCGTCATCGTCATGGCGGCGGTCATCACCGAGCAACACTTCTTCTCGTCATTCAGCTTCTTGCCCTCGCCCTTGTCATCTCGCAGCTTTGGAGGCGCAACGACCTTCAATGCAAACGAAGCAAACGGTCTAAACGAGATAGTAGTCTTTCGCCTTTTTATTTTCACCATGAAGCATACACGGCCCATCCAAAACATCTTCAAATGAGAGTCGATCTCATGTTCCTCTCTTGTTTGTGGGCACAAGACGATCTCCTCCATGAGACCGACCAATTGCAGCAACGAGATGGTCCGCCTTTCGCCTTTTGTTCTTGGGCCCAAACTGGTCACCCCGGTCTTGTTTCCGCTCCTTCCCCTTATCTCCTCGTAGATTTACCACATTGAAGTCGCCAGCAGCATACGTGTCAGCTATCTTGAAGCGCTTTGATGTCGTTAGCGTAAGGTTGCGATTGCTCCGACCGATCTCATGAATTAGGCATTCACTCCGTACATCAGCTTGCAAGACGGAAATCACTTATCGACCCGAGACATTGGGGATCATGGCCTTCTTAGCACAAAACCGCTCGAGGTATGTCGTAAGCGACTCATCGGGCGTCTACTCGGATCTTGTTGAGCTCAAAGATGTTCCCTGGTTTCCCACAATTAGCATGAAAGTTATCGACAAACTTTTTTGTTAGTTCACCCCAAGTAGAAATAGATTCTTTGGAAGAGAAGTTAAGCGAGAGACGACCAGCTTGCTCCAAGCACATCGAGAGATAGTTGGCCATCACAAATGTGTACCCCCTATAGATCGGATTTCGGTTGAGTACATGTGAAGCCACTCCGCAGGCGGGGTCTTGCCATCATACTTGATGCCGATGAGCTTAAAAGTCCTCGGGTATATGCGAGAGGCGTAAGTCCCTTGTGAATGCCGCGATGCTAGAGTATCCATCATCGAAGTCGGTGTAGACCGGCAGAGTACGACGACGGTACATGCGGTACCGTCGTTGTACCGTTTGTACCCACGCTCTTGATCACGATCTTCCGGTCGCTGTTGCTCCTAGATGTTGTCGGTATCGTTGCGTTGGTTGTCATTGCCGCGGTCATCATGCCGATTGTGTCTTCCACGGTTGTCGTCATTGCCTCGGTTGTCGTGGTTTCTCCTACCGATGTCGTCACGTCGGTGGCGATCGTTGTTCCACGTGCCGTAGTTGCCTCTAGTCCGGTCTTGGTTCCTCGCTCGGGTTCCTGCCGGTGGTGGCGCCGGAGCGGTTGGAAGAGGGTCCACATGACCGGTCCTGCGACGTTCATCTTCTTCTTGTTGACACTCGGCTGGTCGTCCGTTCCGCATGACGGTCAATCAACATGTTCCTTGCATCGCTATTACCATTGATTGGGCCCCGCAAGTCCCGATTGGGAGCTCGATCATGTGCATCGATAATTGGAGTACGTCCGTTAGGATCCGTGACACTACGTCTAGTTGAAGCTCCGTCGGACCGAGCTCTACCGAAAGATCCGGACCGGGACCTACTAGCTCATGAGTCTGCAAGGCAACCGCATCGACCAGATTCAATGCATGCCTTAATCCAGGTGTTACCAAAAGCACGTCTTCTAGAATCGTCTCCAAAATTTTCTTGACTCCAACAATATTGTGGAGTGGCGACGCGAAGACTCGTTCGCCATTGATCTCCGCCTCGAGGATGCCCATATTAAGGGCCCTTGCTGCACGGCTGTAGTTCCTTCCACCATGGGATCCACGGCTATGCGATGGCGAAGTTTCTCGTCTGTTTCTGCACGACACATTAGCATCCTAAGCTCCGATAGCGGGGGCTCCGAGTAACCGGTGCTCCACCCGTGGGGACTCCGGTTCGTAAAGCCCCGTTTGACTGGGCACCTGTCATGTTAGTAGTCGTACGTGGATTATTGATCGGAACTGCAGGCGAGAGGCCAATCATCTCTTGCATCTTCCGTATCACCACCGGCTTGCTTGCGTAGTCATTGTTCCTTAGCCAAACGATCCCGTCTAGCTTGCTCTACAGCAGCTCTGCCCGGGAGTAAGTTGTTGAACAACCGGAGCGGTCATAAAAACTTGGAAGAAGGTTTGAGGACCCTCCTTGAAATCGCTTTCCGACTCGGTAGAGCTACTTAACACTACAGATTGAGTAGTGGTCATGCTCACGACCTGATTGGCCGGACCGAAGGGAAACTCGACTGTCCGATTGGCCGCGCCACAAGATTGGCGAGTGTCGGACTCGTCGAATCCGAAGTAGAAGTAAAGATTGCATCCGGTGATTGCGCTTCAACGGCGGCAGCCAAATTGTGACCACAATTCATCGGCTGATGTTTTCCGGCGGAATCGGCCTCGATGTCCAAAGACCCGAAGCGGATCGCGAAATCGGGCTCGAAGTCGACGTCGAACGAAGAAGCCATCGAATTCTCCAAAAACTCACCGGGACCCCTACCCGGCGAGCCAAATGTCAAGTCTTTATCTCGGCAATAAACTACCTAGCCCCGCACGAACAAAGAACTCGATGGTGCAACACAAGAACACACAAGGGTTTTAGAAAGGTTCGGGCCCCTCAAGCGAACGTAATACCCTACGTCCTGTATGTTTTGTATTGCTTAGCAGGTTGCTATTGCATCGAGGTCGTAGAACTTGTTCTCGTAGGGGTCCTGCACCTGCCTTATATATCTAGGGAGGCAAGGTTACATGTAGAATCCTAGTTGGTTACAAGATTTACATACTTAGAAACTCTATCTCTAAGTTTCCTTATCAATTCGAGAGTCCTACACGGTCGGTCTTGTACTGTCCTTGGGGATTGAGTACGTCTTGTTGTCCGCCTCTATTTCCATACCGGTATATGGAACCTTCTATTGTCTTGTATCGGTCGGACTCCACCCTGTGGGGCTTCTCGACCGAAGATGATGTAGCCGGTCGGACTCCACCTCGTAGGGCTTCCCGACCGAAGATGATGTAGCCGGTCGATGAATAGCTTGGTAGTCGGGCTCAACTCGGTCATCACCGTATACCGATCACCATTGGATCATCGGTCTTCCGAGGCGTCGATCGTCATGGCGTAGTTTTGATTAAAAGAAGCCTTGTTGTCATAGTTGCGGCGACAAGCATCACTCTACGGCGGTTGTCGCTCTCGCGGCGACACCGGTTGCCGCCGTTGTGGCATCGATCGTCATTCAACACCGATCATCACTTCACGGCACCGGTCATCGTCGTCATGGCGGCGGTCATTGCCCAGACAACACTTCTTGTCGTCTCGCGGCAGCCTTCAATGCAAATGAAACAAAAGATCTAAGCGAGATAGCAATGTTTTGCCTTGTGATTTTTGCCATGAAGCATACACGGCCCGTCCGGAACATCTTCAAATGAGACTCAATCTCGTGTTCCTCTCTTGTTTGGGGGTGGAAGATGATCTCCTCCAAGAGACCGACCAATTGCAGCAACGAGATGGTCCTCCTTGCGTTTTCTGTTCTTAGGCCCGGATTGGTCGCCCGGTCTTGTTTCGACTCCTTCCCCTTATCTCCTCGTAGATTCACCACATTGAAGTCACTAGCAGCATACTCGTCGGCTATCTTGAAGCACTCGACGCGAGTTAGTGTAAAGTTATGATTGCACCGACCGACCTCATGAATCGGGCCTTCGCTCCGTACACCAGCTTGAAAGGCAAAAATCACTTGCTGATCCGGGACGTTGGGGATCATGGCCTTCTTAGCACAAAACTGCCCGGGATATGTTGTTAGCGACTCATCGGGCTTCTGCTGGATCTTGTTGAGCTTGAAGAAGTTCCCTGGTTTCTCACAAGTAGCATGGAAATTCTCGACAAACTTTTTAGTTAGTTCACCCCAAGTAGAAATAGGTTCTTCAGGAAGAGAACTTTACCGGAGACGACTAGCTTGCTCCAAGCACATCGGGAGATAGTTGGCCATCACAAATGTGTCACCCCCTGTAGACCGGATGTCGGTTGAGTACATGCGAAGCCACTCGCACGCGGGGTCTTGCCATGATACTTGTCGATGCCGACGAGCTTGAACGTCCTCGGGTATATGCAGAGGCGTAAGTCCCTCGTGAACACCGTAATGCCGGAGTATTTATCATCAAAGTCGGTGTAGAGGGGCGTCATTGATGGTATCCGAGCCCGTACTCAACCGATGGGACGCGATTAAGGACTTAGGACGTACTTGTACACTACACTATCTTTACACCCCCTATAAATATATATTCATCTCTCGCCTTACTCTAATAGTAAATTTGATGTTCTTCTATAACATCCTTACCCAAATTTATCACTTGTGCAAAATGTCTATCCTACAAATTTAAGACGAACCCGCATGGAACTACACCACCGCTGTTACCGAGGAGGGATTTCCCATGATCCTACACCGAGTGTTGCACATGCTTGGAGTATTCATGGAGCCTCAATACCACGAGCGGACGATTGCTTGAGAATGGATTTATCGGATACACGATGGAGGTGTGTTCTCGGAACATTTATGGGGCTCGGATGACCCCATATTTGTTACCACGACTCACACCGGTACTTCGTTCGAGGACACCAACGAGCTGGTGGCTCGAGACGTCTTGCTACACTACTCGTGCCGAGGGTATCAACACAACCGGGAACACACCCATACGATTCTTCCCGAGTGGAAAAGAAAGATCACCCTATTTGGCAGCACCGTGTCGGCTCCCTTGACGGACCCACTTGTGTGGTGACATACCCTACACTCGGCTGCTACCGCTCGGTACCTCGTGGCACTTGACCAGCTCACGGAGAGTCTCATTCACACCGCCTCGGTGGAGAGACTGTTCGCGAAACTAGGGCCCCGAACGAGGACTTAGTTAGCCAGAATGAGGATCTCGCTCTGCCATGTTCGGGACATGGAGGACACGATACACGAGTTGGAGACCGACCTTGAGAAGAAGAACAAATAGATTTCCACCTTGCTCAAAATACTGGAGGAGATTCGGGTAAGAAACCCCGGGAGGCTGGACCTTCTAGTAGTATTTGCCTATGCACCACCACCGGTGTTCATGGCGAGTCATCCTTAGGGTACGCCCCAGCGGGCACCCACGGTGAGCCGTACCAAAGCTTCTCTTAGGACCAGCGAGTGTTTGGGAGGCGAGAGGACGGAAGGTCGCCCTGGTAGATCCACACCGATAAAGCAACGTAGTGGACATTACACCCTTACCAGCACCACCCTAGGACAACGCTCTACACCACGTGCCGTGGTTAAGCGCGAGAGAGACCCAGTGGGAGCTCAGCCTGACTCCGCCTACGGATACGGAGGATACTTGAGTGGAGACTCCAACCCGAACGACCCTCGTGTACCGAGCTTTAGTTGTGGAGACTGTGTTGACTGCAAAGGCATACAAGGATTCTGTCACCACCACCGGCTCTCCGGAGGACCCTATCATGGTCAACGACGAGTAGACCTTAGACTCTTAGAGGTCGTGTTAGACTTTAGTACTAGGCGCATGTACCATGAGTCATGTGATAGCATCCTATGTGCCAAGTACTTGTATTATGTACCATGTTTTATGTACCATGTATCATGTGTTGTATCATGAGTCATGAGTATGTACTATGACTCATGTATGATGTATCTTGTGTCATGTATTTCCTATCATGTATCATGTATCGTGTATGCCGATCATTGTGTAATATGAGAAATGCATGGTGCTTGCGTGTTTGCTTCTTAAATTGGATCTTTGATTGAGTGAAGTTGTGTGATTAAGCACATATCATTAATTAACACAAGGTCGTAGACCTAATTCTCTTCCCTTCTTTAGCAAAAGGTAATCAGGTCCTCACCTCCACATGGCCGATCGAAGCCACCATAGTAAGAGCAAAGCCGAGAACGGAGTTGGAGTTGGCAGCCAAGGGAATGGAGGGAATCCACCACCACTGCCATCTCCGATCATAGTGGGTGATCTCCTGCAAACCCAACTCCAAGCGATGCGAGATAGCCAACCATGGACATGCTCCCTTCAAGATGGTTGAATTCATGAGGCTCAAGCCACCCACTTCCGAAGGAAACCTGGAGGACCCACCGACAGGTGATGACTGGCTCAGGGAAATCACCAAGAGATTAAGGATAGTTGGTGCAAGCAATCGGGAGAAGGTAGCTTTAGCACACCAACTGGTGGGAACCACTGCAGAATGGTTGGACAACTACGGTGACGCTGTGCATGTTGCAGCTGCAATTAGCTCGACCGAGTTTTAGTAAGTCTTTAGGGAATATCACATTCCTGGGGAAATCATGGACATGAAGAATGAGGAATTTAAGAAGCTGCACCAAGGTTCAATGATCTGTAAACCAATACCTCAAGAACTTCACCCAGCTAGCCTGTTATGCCCCTGAGGAGATAAACACTAACAAGAAGAAGCAGGAAGGCTACAAGAAAGGCCTAGGTGGACCAATCGGGACCCACACCGTAGGGAACATATACCCAAACTTCAACACTCGATGAACCGTAGTATGAAAGAGTGCATCAACATGGAGAATAATGACCGCGAGCGCAAGTTCCGGGAGCGCCGGGAAAGAGCTTTGAGACAGTGCACCGGGAATGCCCCGAGGCCCCAGCCTCACCCAACAATGCAGTTCCGCACTCCTAGTGCCAACCAGCCATCCGCACCCTGTTAGGCACCAAGCCGAGTCATGCCCCGACCTAGAGGAGCATCACTACGATCAACCGGACCCGGAGCAACATGAATAGGGGTTGCTTCCGCTGTGGTGAGACTACCCACAGGATTGCTATGTGCCCCTACAACGACACGGGAATCAAGGCCCCTGCCAACCCAGCAGCCAAGCCTGCAGGCTCTGTGGCTCGCAATGCTCCCCGAGCACGGGACAACCACGCCATGCCTAGAGTTACAACCGAGGAAAGGTGAACCACATTGCTGTCCAGCCAGTCGAGGACGCACCGGACCTAATACTCGGTGAGTACCTAGTCAACTCTACGATTGCAACGAGTTCTGTTTCATTCTACAGACTTCACATCCGTTTAGTTTGTTCTTAAACACCACATACCCAAGATCACTTTTAAAACACCTGTCTTAACCCAATCGCTGAAAGCCACGATAAAATGCCGATATGGCTATTTAAGGGTAGAAATCATTTTAAGTTGTGTATCCTTTAGAGCAGACTTAGTAGTATTGGAAACCCAAGGAGTGGATGTGATATTGGGAATGAACTAGTTAGCCAAGCACAAAGGAAACATATCTTGTGAGGACTGCACGAGTAATAGCCATTAAATACCAAGGAATACTAGTGATTTGCAAACCTCGCCGAGCATGAATCGAGAGTATGTTATGCCATGTTGACACCCCCACCTTGGAGTCGGTACCCACAGGTGAAGGGATACCGAGATGAATTTCCCGATGATTCATAAGGAATGCAACCAGATCGGGAATTTGAGTTCCTCATTGACTTAATACCCGGATCTAGGCCCATTGCCATGAGACCTTATAGAATGGCAGCTAATGAGTTAGAGGAACTCAAGGAACAATTTGAGTTGCGAGCAAAGGATATATACGACCTAGCTCATCCCCGTGGGAGCACCAGTTCTTTTTGTAAAGAAGAAATATGGAAGTTTGAGAAGGTGTGTCGATTATCGTTCTTTTAATAAAGTGAACATCAAGAACAAGTACCCACTGCATAGGATTGATGACCTATTCGATCAAGCTGAAAGGAGCCAAACACTTCTCGAAGATTGATCTCGGATCGGGATACTTTCAACTGAAAATCATAGAAAAAGATATCATGAAGACAACCTTTGTCACCCGATATGGCCAATTTGAGTTCACTGTCATGCCATTTGGATTAACCAATGCCCCGGCTTACTTCATCAACCTCGATGAACAAAGTATTTATAGAAGAACTAGACAAGTTTGTGGTAGTATTCATAGATGACATACTAATCTACTCCAAAAGCATAGGAGAACATGAGAGACACTTGAGAATAGTGATGGATCACCTCGGGAATCATCAACTGTACGCCAAATTGAGGAAATGTGAATTCCGGCTAAAAGAAGTTAGATTCCTTGGCCATGTAATCAATGCCGAAGGATTAGCGAGTAGACCCGAGCTAAAGTTGAAGCTATTAAGGACCGGAGGTAGCCCATACATGCCATAGAGATCAGAAGTTTCCTAGGATTGGTAGGTTATTATCCGAGATTCATTGAAAGATTCTCCAAGATTGCCAAGCCAATGGTGGAACTTATCCGTAAGGACGCCAAGTTCTAGTGGAATCCACGAGTGTGCGAAGAGCTTCCAAGAATTAAAGAGAAGACTCATTGAAGCCCTAATACTCACTCGTCGAGTCTTAAACTCGGCACTAGTACTACCCGGTCCCTCACGAGCGTGGAATTCGATGGTGCAACACACGAACACACAGGAAAACGCGATTTTAGACGAGGTTCGGGCCCCTCGGATCGAGAGTAATACCCTACGTCCTGTATGTTATGTATTGGCTTTAGCAATTTGCTAATTGCCGGATCTCGGAGAGTTTTCGGGGGTCCCTGCTCCGCCTTATATATCCGGGAGAGTCGGGGTTACATGCGAGTCCTAATCGATTACATGAATTACATATATGGAGTTCTATTTCTAACTTTCTTTATTGATTCAGAGTCCTAATCATACTACAAATTGTTCAATAACTTGCTCCTCAAGTCATTGTATACCGGTCTTAATGTCCGCCTTGCTTCCATACCGGCATTCATGATCTTCTGTTATCCCAGCACCGGTCAAGGACCGATCTGTTGCCTATCGCCATCATCTTTATCTTCCTTAATTTGTCACCATGTCTCTGCGTATCCATTCCTTCATCATCTGTATACCCATAAGGCAAGTATACGACAGCAGCTCCCGAGTAATTTTTGATTTAACCTTGAATAAAACTAACCAGTCTTCTACATGTTGGTCTTTATTCATGGTAAAATTAAAAAGAACTCCAATCTGCTGCACTCGTTCTTCTTTCTTCACAAGTGCTTTAAAAGAAGCCCAAAAAAATTATTGTTTTTCACCTTTCATACCACCTAATTAGGTAATCATAGCTTATTCTTCTCATGGTGCGCCGAATAGGCGCACCCAATTGGTATAGCCCCCGACTCTTGGATCATTTGAACTTCTTTCAAATAATGCAAGAGTCCACTAGTTGATTCTTCATTATTTCCTTTAATATGCAATTCCTGCAGATCGCTCCTTTCGGTTTCCATCTTTTTCCGCTTCCAAAATCTCTATAGACTGCTCTTTGAATACGGTGCACCGGTCGGGTGCACCTAATTAGGTATAGACCCCGACTCTTGTATCATTTGGGAATCGCAAATAATGCAAGAGTCTTTCCTGAGAGACTATGCTTTATCATTTCCCATCAAATCACATTCCTCTCAGCAAATTTTCACCAAGAACATATTTTTCGGACCGGTCATACCGTTCGAATTTCAAATCTCCTGTATATTTTCACCATTTTCACATAACAGATCGCCTAAATCAGCCTGAATTCATAATCCGCTTAGTGAAATTTCACTAAGAGCAAAAATTCTGGTTGATCGGACCAGTTTATTCCCTATATTCTCACAGCGACTCGAGTCTCGAAAGCCTATAATCAGCCGGATGATTAACACCCACAGCCTAAGGCATCCTTTATCACCGAGTTATGTAAAATCTAACTCTCTCGTACTACTGAATTGTAAAGTTCAGTATTGCTTTAATTTCTGTTGACGCCGGTTTTTGACCAAGGGGCCCATTGTCGCGACCGTAGGTCAAAGAGGGCCGGTGGGCGGAAGGCCGACGGCCGCTTGGGCGAGTAAAGGGCGCGTCCCTCCCGAAAATCGTGCGCGTACGCCAACGGAAGGGCATAACGTTGATGGGCCCGGCCCACGTTGTAAAATTAGAAATAATAGTTTAATTTTGGAAAAAGGATCCTAGTCGGTTAGGAAATCGACCCGAAGAGGGTCCGAGTAGGATTCTTTGTGCCGGGTATAAGTTTGTACTCGGATGTAACCTGTAAACTCGATTCACATCCAACACAATTTTCGGCGCATCGCCAAACCCTAATTTTCTCGTCAAGTTTTACTGTTTTCGCGCGGGGATCTTCGGGGCTCCGGTCGACGACACGTTGGCTTGATAAGGTAATTATGTTGTCTAGTTCTCGGCGCATTGTTCGTAATTAGATGGCTTAATTGCTAGTTATCCGGCGACCAAATCTGTCCCTAATCGTCGTAGTGAGTATCGGCCGGGATGAGTCAAGTTGACCTGGTCCGGGCTCGTGGTGGAGGTAGTTTGACTTGTCCCGCCTCCCCGTTCCGCTCTTTGCTCACAACGCCGATTGGCTCGGATTTGGTCGTTCGAGTAACGAGAACCGCTATAAAAGTTCTTTTACATCTTGGCCGATTCGATCGTGCAAATTCAGTTGACGTGTCCCGTGTTTGCCTTCGCGATAGTTGACTTGTCCTAGGCGCATACAGCCGATTGGCTAGGATGTAGATTTACTTTCATAGTTAAGACGTTTATGATTGTGCTTGTCCCGAATCGGCCAGGCGTGCGCGGCCGTTAGACCTGGTCCAGTCGTGTGCCATCGCTTGACTTGTCCTGTTGGAGCGACCGGTCGATTTGGGATCCGTGTGGTTGTATTTGTCTTACTATTCTTTCGGAGTGTTTAGCCGATTGTTTATCACGTTCATTAGCTGTTTTATGTTCAAGTAGTACCAAATCTGTTAAAGCTGCTTTTTGAACCCGAGTTATTAGTATGATTTTATTGATCATCATTATACATTTAGATAGATCTAAATAATTCACTATCTGTAATCAATGACAAAATCAGCCGGATGCCCGATCGGCCGATTTGCTAATCTAATTGATGATTAAACCATCTTCTTGCTATCGAATTAATCACATCCCATTAATAATTACCTTGTTTATATTTTATTCGATAATGCATCCTCGCAAAGTCTTAATGATGTGATCGTTTACCGACGGAATCGGCTGCTAGTCACCGATCGCATGTTATAGCGTCGGCCGATTTCGTATCGTTTGCATCGCAGTTCGTTTGCCTGGCATTTAATACATAAATGGATGGGCCGTGCTGCTCCCGATCGATGGCCGATTTTGTCTATCTTATGCCGAATCGGCCACGGCTGCACATCGGTCTATCCGGGCCGATGACCTGGAATTTTACACCTTTTATTGTCTTTGTTGGTTTGCAGGAAAACCATCCGGCACGCACCAGCCGCACACGAGAATCGGCGAGCCGAGCCGGTCCGTTGGGAGTACAGGACCTCGCATCGGCCGGGGTTTCGGTGGACTCTCCGGACAACGGTGTGTTGGCGACTTTTGACGTCAACACACTTTTTGGCACGCCCGATGGGACCGAAGCAACCAAGATCAGGATGTCGTACATGCAGTGCTGTCGGGGAGGACGGAACACCGATGGTCGATGCTGAAAATCGACCGATTTTTGTTCCGGTTCCTCTTAGGACGGATGGCAAAGGGCATGGAGAAGTTTCGATGACAACGAGGTTTCGGCCCGGGGGAAGATGACGACGGAACAAAAGCTGCAGTACCAAGAATACCCGGCCGAAGCAATGAAAAAGTACTTTCAAGCCCCGAAGGTGACACGTGGCGAGTGGCCACAAAAGGAGACATCCCTCGATTCTCGCATCCGGAAGAACTAGACCAAATCAAAGCCCAAAGACTCGCCGGATGCCAACCAACTCGGTGATATGGTCAACTCGTCCGTTCATCGGGCCCTAATCAATCAATCGAGCGTGTTGACCAACACCATCGGGAATTTGATCAAGGACACAGCTTGATGGCAGACTCGTTCATCGAAGGATATTCCGGACCTGCGTACACTCAGCCTTTTGGTACTCTTGTACGACCAATTCAGGGAGTTGGCCTCCGTAATGCTACGTCACCAGCGAGGTTCCGGTCCTCGTACGGAATGCCACCTCACCTATGGCCTGGCAAGGACAATGCAAATGCAAGTACCAGTACGACCCGGTCAGGCAAAGAGGATGACAGTGGCCCCAAGAAGTCGGTAACGGAGGAAGGCGACAAACAAGATGTACAACAGACCGATTTCTGAATTAGGGGCAGCGACCAATGTGGCAGCGGTCCCGCAGATGGCACAGACAGCCCAATTTCTTCTACGTACCAAATACCGGCCCGAGTAGAATCGAGAACTCACCCACTATAGTACGGCCGATATCTCGGTATTCCACGACCCAATCGCATCGGCCGGGGGACAGGGATTCATGATCGGACGGCCGATCCAATCGGCCATGAATTATGGAATCGCTCCGCAAACACCGTTCCCGGCCATCGGCACCGGGATTTCTCGGAAACGGCCGCTTGATACACCCGATCGGGGGCAGCCCAACACAGCTTATATGACGGGGACCGGATCGGCAACTCGCTGAACCCAATGATATGAATAGCCTCATGGCTAAGATCGCCGATATGATGAAAGATCGGCTCGATTTGAAGCCTAAGGAGAAAAGTGCATTGTATCGGCGACCTTACCCCGATCGGATGGATTCCGTGGCTTTACCCAATAAGTATAAAATTCCCGAGTTTTCCAAGTTTTCCGGGCAAGATAACACATCAACTATGGAGCACATCACTCGGTATGACGCACAGCTTGGTGAAGCGTCTACTCAGGAGGCTTTGCGGGTTAGGCTATTCCCACCGTCGTTGTCCGGATCGGCCTTTTCATGGTTTGCTTCATTGTCGCCTCGGTTCTATTCGTAGTTGGGCCGATCTCGGAGAAAAGGTTTCACTCGTACTTCTTCACGGGCATTACCGAGCTTAGTTTGTCCGATTTAATGGCGGTGAAACGAAATCGGGGAATCGGTGACCGATTATATACGGAGGTTCAGGACTCCGAGGGGACGATGCTACAATCCGAACCTCGACAGAGCAACAGCTTGGCCGAGATCGCTTATGCGGGGCTATTCTCCAACATCAAAGAAAAGTTTACCCCACATGAGTTTGATGGGCCGGCACAGCTCGACACGTAGGGCGCTTGGCCAGAAGAAAATCTCCAACTCACCAGGAATCGGCGGTATCGGGTAGCTTATGCTGATTTCGACAGAGAAGATGATGAAGAGGGAATTAATGCAGTTGAGTGGACTAATAATAAACGGCCGATATTTTCTCCGCATATCAATCCTAAGGAGAAGAAATATGATTTGGATTTATCTAAGGCCGACGAAATATTTGATCAGCTGCTGCGTGGAAAAGAAAATCCAGCTTTCCCCTCATCACAAAATTCCTACGCCGTAAGAATTGAAGAAAATGGCTAAATGGTGCAAGTGGCATGGAAATTCGCATCATAACACCGTTGATTGTTATGCTATGAGAGATGAAATCCGGAGGGCAGTTGACAAGTGGGGTATTGCGAGCAGCTGATGTAAAGAAGAAGATGAAAGTTGATGGGCACCCTTTTCCGGCTAATACGATGTACATCAATACCATCGGCGGTGGATCAGCCTGGTTTCATACGCCGATACGAGAGGAAGAGGGAGAGGGAAGAAAGAGATCAGGCGGCACGTGAACAGGAATCTATCGGTCAAAGTCAGCAGACAGTGCAAAGCGTGGTCCGCCGAGAAGATTTTGACCCACACCGGGATTGCCCTTTCTTTCGCATCGCCGGGACCGAAACATGAAGCTTCCATCTATCGAGAACTGTCCGTAGTGCACTAGCCGGGAAGAGTATCGTGATGTCGGGTCGTCAAGTTACCAGGGACGGCCGATTGGTCGCAACTATGAATTTCAACAATCGGCCCCCGTAAGGGCGATCGACTATGATCACGGATATGATAAACGAAGATACGTAGTGCCAAAGAGAACCTCCGTTCACGATCGATCGGGCCGACCAATGATGAAGAAGAGTTTGATTACCAATACCATGAAGATTCGAGAAGTGATCAAACCGAGAACGAAGGACAAGTGGTGCCCCAATGGTTTGCTCAACAGAAACCCAAAAGAGGAGGCTTCAAAGAATGCGTTGTCGGGAAATCAAGGGTGGACGGCATTACAGAGATGACCAAGATGATGAGTCCAAGCCCAAGAAGGAATGGAGGCCGAAAGTGCAGTCTCAAGTGGTCCGAGCCGAAGCCGCGGTGAATATGATATCCATGATGCCCAGGATTGTCGGATCGGCCGATGAAAATTCGGTCGAAGAAGAACCAGCTTGGGGAGACTTCAGAGATTCCGTGGACGCCGGAATCGGCGGTATTTGATAAGCCGACTCAACTCGATCATTTGCATCTCAAGGCATTGTACATTAGCGGCTACGTCAATGGGTCACCAATGAGGAAAATGTTGGTCGACGGAGGGGCAGCGGTCAATGTCATGCCGATTACTACATACCGCAAGCTCGGGAAGACGCCGAAGAAATGATGAGGGCTAATCCGACGCTCAAGGATTACAAAGTGGGAGAAGTCAAGATGTGCGTGGGGCCGCAATAATGGAGATCACCGTGGGCAGCAAAACCATACCCACCACTTTTTTCATCATCGACGGAAAAGGTGCGTACACAACTTTGTTGGGGAGAGACCGGATTCATGCCAACCGTTGCATCCCATCAACCATGCACCAGTTGTTTGATTCAATGGGTCGGCAACAAGGTCGAAATCGTACGGCCGATAAATCCGTAACCATTGCAACCGCCGATTTCGAGTTTGCTCGGTCCGGAGAGCCTCGCCTTGTTTATCGGGCACGTATTGGGATGCGGAGGCCATAAACATCACCGACGACGGAGTTATTGTGACCGGGGGTCGGGTACCCCCGGCTGCTCCGATGGGCCCCACAGGAGAATTGACGGACAATCGGCCGATCGATACACGCACGGAGGATATGATGAATCGGCCGATTAACGAACCGTAAGACGGAAAATTAGGCCACGGTTTTGTGTCGGCCGACGAGTTGGAAGAAGTAGATATAGGGGATGGAGACAAGCCTCGGCCGACATATATTAGCAAGAAATTGTGTAAAGAAGTAAGAGATGAATTAGTGGCCTTGTTGAAAGAGTATAAAGATTGTTTTGTTTGGGATTATAGCGAGATGCTCGGACTCGCCCGATCGATCGTTGAACATCGGTTGCCCACCAAGCCCGGATATCGGCCATATAAGCAGTGGGGCTCGGAAAATTGACCCTAGGTATTATGAAGCCGTCAAAGAAGAGATTATCGGATTATATGAGGCCGGCTTCATTAGGCCATGCCGATATGCGAGTGGGTTTCCGAGATTGTGCCGGTGGAAAAGAAAATGGAAAGATGCGGGTCCGCATTGACTTCGTA
Organism: Chloris gayana; assembly: GCA_031894775.1. Taxonomy (NCBI): domain Eukaryota; kingdom Viridiplantae; phylum Streptophyta; class Magnoliopsida; order Poales; family Poaceae; genus Chloris; species Chloris gayana. The sequence goes on along the minus strand of JAUNZO010000154.1, from coordinate 34,665 downwards.
AATTTGAATAAGGCAACTCCGAAAGATGAGTACCCAATGCCAAACGCCGATTTGTTAGTTGATGCAGCCGCCGGCAACAAAATTTTGAGCTTTATGGATGGAAATGCTGGGTACAATCAGATTTTTATGGCCAAGGAAGATATATCGAAGACGGCGTTTAGATGCCCCGGGCGTTGGGACTATATGAGTGGGTTGTCATGACCTTCGGACTAAAAAATGCTGGTGCTACATATCGTAGGGCCATGAATTTTATATATCACGATTTAATCGGCCGATTGGTGGAAATTTATATTGATGATGTCATGGTGAAATCAAGATCGGTTGGGAGTCATGTGGCTGATCTCGGAGAAGTGTTGAAGAGGACAAGACAATACGGCTCGAAGATGAACCCGCTCAAGTGTGCGTTTGGCGTCTCAACTGGACAATTTCTCGGGGTTTATTGTGCATGAAAAGGGAATTGAAGTCGGCCCTAAGAGTATTGATTCTATCGTAAAATTGGAACCGCCGACGAACAAGACGAAGCTCCAGTCCCCGATCGGCAAGATTAATTTTATTAGGCGATTTGTCTCAAACTTGTCCGGTCGACTTGATGTGTTTACGCCATTGTTGAAACTCAAAGCCAATCAAGAATTTCGGTGGGAGCCGATCCATCAAAAGGCTTTAGAAGATATCAAGAAATATTTGGTGTCCCCACCGGTGATGGTTCCGCCAAAGCCAGGCACACCCTTTAAGTTATATTTATCGACCGATGATAGGTGCATCGGCTCAAGCATTGACTCAGGAACAGGAGGGAAAAGAGCGGGTCATATTTTATCTCAACCGCAAATTGATTGACGCAGTAAACACGGTATCCGGAGGTGGAAAGGTTATGTCTCTGTTTGTATTTTTCATGCACAAAATTAAGGCATTATCTCGTTGGCCGAAGAGTGTACTGTCGTTTGCCAGTGCCGATGTCGTAAAATATATGCTATCGGCTCCGGTCCCCAAAGGCCGGTTGGGCAAATGGATGTTGGCAGTTGCGGAGTTTGATTTAGGCCATGAATCGGCCAAAGCAAGTAAAAGCACAAGTATTGGCTGATTTAATAGTGCAACACGGTGAACACTCGGCCGGATACGTTGAACCGGTGCCATGGACGGTATTCTTTGATGGTTCAATTTGCAAGGAGGGAAGTGGAATCGGCTTGGTCGTTGTGTCGCCTCGGGGGCAATACGTGGATACTCTATTACAGAGAGGCGCACACCAACAACCAAGTCGAATACGAGGCAGTATTAAAAGGACTGGAATTACTCATCGATGCCGGGGCTGATTTTGTGGAAATTTTCGGGGATTCCTTGTTGGTTGTGAGTCACCGGCCGATGAGTATGAGTGTAAAGATGAAATATTGTTGCAATATCATAGAAAGTGCCGTAAGTTAATGAAAAGGTTCAAGTGTGTTAAAGTCAGCCATATACCAAGAGAGCAGAACTTTGAAGCAAATAACTTGGCTCGGCTTAGCATCCGGATATCGGCTCGCCGAAAACAGTTTAGAGATAGCTGATATTGAAGAAGCCGATTGGCGTACGGAAATTCGAAATTTTTTGAGCAATCCATCCCAAGCTACGTATAAGAAGATAAGATATAAAGCTTTGAAGTATGTTCTGTTGGATGATCAATTATTTTACAAGACAATTGATGGGGTGCTTCTCAAGTGTATTGATGATACCGAGGCCAAATTGGTAATGAGCGAAGTGCATGATGGGATTTGCGGAACGCATCAATCGGCCCATAAAATGAAGTGGCTGCTAAGGCGAGCTGGTTATTACTGGCCGACAATGTTGGCCGATTGTTTCAAATATTATAAAAGTTGCCAAGATTGCCGTAAATTCGGGCCTATACAGAGGGCGCCCGCATCGGCTATGAATCCAAGTAATCAAACCTTGGCCATTCGTAGGTCGGGCCATGGATATGATCGGCCGATAAATCCAAGCATCAAGCAAAGGACATCAATACATATTAGTAGCTACAGATTATTTCACTAAGTGGGTTGAAGCGGCACCTTATCGCAAAGTTTCAACGATCGACGTGATAACGTTTGTTAAAGAGCATATCATTTATAGATTTGGGATTCCGTAAACAATCACGACAGATCAAGGATCAGTATTCACGCTCGGACGAATTTCAATCTTTTGCTCGATGAGATGGGAATTAAGTTGATTAATTCGTCGCCGTATTATGCCCAAGCCAATGGCCAAGTCAAGCAGCGAATAAGAGTCTCGATCAAGTTAATCAAGCGGAAAATACAAGAGTATCCTCGTAAGTGGCATATGAAATTGATGGACGCTTTGTGGGCTTATCGTATGTCACGGCATGGGGCCATGCAAGTTGCGCCAGTATCAGCTTGTATATGGGCACGAAGCCGTATTGCCATGGGAGACAGCTATCGGCTCCGTAAGGATTGAATTGCAACAAAAGTTATCGGCCGATCAAGTACCACGGATTGATGATGGATGAATTAGAAGATGTAGTACAAAATCGGCTGGATGCATTGGAAAAGATAGAGCAGAATAAGGCGAGGGTCGCCCGCCATTATGATAAGAAGGTTGTGCAGAAACAGCTTTAAAGAGGGCGATTTGGTCCGGAAGCTTAGGATGCCGATCGGCGTGAAGGACAATCGGTTTGGCAAATGGTCGCCTAATTGGGAAGGACCTTATTTGATTAGCCGATCGGCACCGGGTAATGCATATATTTTGAAAGAGTTAGAAGGGGAAGAATTCGGCCGAGCACTTAATGGAAAGTATTTGAAGCAAGTATTATCCTAGCATTTGGATTAACTCATAGTGTTCGGCCTAAAAGAGACTACAGCCGATGTCGATGCACATCGCTTGAGACGGCCGATACCGAGAGTATCGCCCTTAGCCCAAAAAATATATGTAAAACAGAGGGAGTCACCGATAAATTAGCCGACGTTTAAACATCGCCTTCGCATGGCCGATATTATGGTATATCGCCCTTAGTGCAAAAAATGTTCGCAACAAATTTTGTTCAAAATCCTATTACACCTAAGCATAATCGATCGCCTCAAGCACGGGACAAGAAGTCTTGGACGGCAGATAGTGCGCGGGCCAGCATGGAGTCGAGTTTAGCCATGACCAACAGGTCATCCTCGATGGGGCCGACATCGCCGTGCGCCGCGGCGACCATCTTCTCGGCCGTTTGAATTGCTTCGTCCGTCGTCTTCTCGTTGAGCCGTCACGTCAGCCCGACAATCGTGCAATGGTGGCTTCCAAGGCCGCCGCCGCTTCCTCCTTGAGAGCGCCGATGCTCTCAAATCGGCAATCTCCCGGTTGATTACCCGCAGTTCATCCCGCCGATTTGAGAGTTGCTCTTGCATCTCTTGGGTCTTCCGGGCCTCCTCCTCGAGCGCTTGATGGAATTCTCGGCGAGTAACGCAGCTTGCCGCTGCTCCGCGTGGCGAGCCGTACGCCGCCGGGCACGAGTGAAGTCCATTTGCCGCACTCCATGTATGCCACGCGATGCGCAGCATCGCGCACATCCTCCGGGAGCTCAGTCCGGACCTCCAAGTACCGGGCCCTTATGGGTTGAGCGTCGGCCACCAGCAGCCGACCGAAGAGGCCTCGAGCTCGCGCGCGATTTCGTTCATGGTGGTAAGACCAGAAGTGGATACCAAAATCGGCGCAGGACGAGGGAAGCTAAGCGCCCGAAATACCAAGAAAAATAAAATGAAGCTAATAATCAGAGGTAAATCAAGAAAATAAAAAGGAGATAGTAAAAACAAACCTCGCGAAGCGTCGATGCGGAGCGGCCGGACATCTATCGGCCGTGCCATTGAACCTACAGGTTCGTGTGTTCCAATCAGCTCTCGGCCGGCCGATTCCCCTTCACCAGCGGCATCTTCGGAGGCGGCATCGGGTACATGGCCAGCTTGTTCAGCTTCGGCGGGCTCATCGGCGGGCTCATCAGCAAGCTCATCGACGGCAAGCACCTACGGGAGAAGCCGCGGGCGGCTCCCGGCCGACCGATTCTTCGTCGCCAGCGGTGCCTTTGGGAGAGGCCATGGGCGGCACACGGCTAGCTTGTTCAGCCTTCAGCAGCGACCTCAGGAGACGCGGGCCGATTCAAGCGAGTTGAGCTCTCCGTAAGATGTGGATCGGCCCGGCTTGGCACGACCGCCGATTCCGGAGCTACGGGGTCGGCCTTTCAGGTGTCGGCGTCCCGGCCCGTGGAGGAGTTGATAGGCGGATCGGCCTATCGTGCGTTGGTGTCCGGGCCCGAGGAGGAAGAACCGCCGATTCCCGCAAAGAACTCATAGTTAGATGGCATGTTAAGTGAAAAGGAATCGGCGATCATACAATAATGACCCGACGCAGCGGTGATGGTTCATCGAAGTAGTCCGGGTCTGACGGGCGCACAGAGCTGCTTTAGCAGCCGCGCGGTGTCGCTTCGGAGCTTGAGTCGGCGCCGCAGCCGGCACATTAGCCTTCCTCTTTCCGAGGGCGGCTGTTTTAGTATTGGCCTTGCGGGCAGCCGGTGCCCTCGACTCATCGCCGCAAAAGCTTGGGCAGAGTGCGATCGGTGAAGCCGATATTTGGAACAATTGGGCTCGGCATTAAGTATGCGATCGGCCGGCCACCGATGCTCGGGTCGGCGGCTCCTCCGTGTCCGATCGAAAAAGAATATACAAGGGTGAGCATTTGGAGTGGCCGATTTCATTTATAAAATAGGCCTTACGTAAATAAATCGGCTACACATACCTCGGCGAAAGCTTCGCTCAGGACTAAACCGGAGAAGAAGGAAGCAAGTGTTCCGGCCGCGGAGATGCCGGTTCCACTCGCCCCACCGGCGGTCAAAAAGGCGGGTACTCCGGGGAAAATCCGGCTAAGTCGCCGGTGACGACATCGGCGGTGCGGCCGACAAGCCAATTCCACCGAATGGCGTTGTCGACGTTAGCCCGCGCCTTTATTTGCCCCACATAGAAGAGGTCGGGGGCAACCGGCCGAAGCCGAGTTGGCGGGCCGCCACCGACGGGTGGTAGAACTCATAGGAGCAGAAAGCCTTGCTCCCAAGCAACGAGTCCCGTCGGCAGCAGACAGGGGCGGAGGCAGGTGGTGAAGATCTTGACCGCCTCCCCGTCGGCCGTTGGGAAGGTAGGATCGATCGGAAAAGGAGTGTCGTACCCCTTCTCGAAGAAATCAATGTACGGGTACCAATCCGTACTTTCGTTGTTGAGGCCCTTGTAGAGGGCGGCGAACCAATACGCCAGGTTGTCATCCGACATAGCCGCCCCGGTGCCGTGGATAACGCTTCCCGAAAGAGATACATCGACCGGATCGGGCGTGGCCGATTCGGCATGGTTGCCGGGGAAGGAAAGGACACCGAGGTCCAAATCGATGGCCTTGGTGGTATGAAGGGACAACCACATTTGGATGAACCACCAAGGGCCACCCAAGTTTTTGACCGATCGGCCGGAGCGCAATTCCACGTAAACTTGGTGAAGAAGAAGGTACGCCGATCTCGTAAGGTACTTGCCCATGGGAAGGGCGTGGCCGTCGGCCAGTACATCGGCCATCGGCAGGAAATTGTTTGTGGGGCTCACGCCGACCCCACAGAAGAAGAAGTGGTCAAGCCACATGTTGAGGAAGGCAACGTGCTCGCGGCGATCGACCGTGCCGTGCCCCTTGTTGTAGGTCCGGATGTAGACCTTCCAACCCCCGGTGTCCTTAGGGTTGATCCGATGGGAGGACTTAATGCGGATGGCATCCGGGGTGGCCTCCGCCGTGATATTCAAATCGGCCAACATGACCGTATCCGGGAGGGTCATGGTAGCCGGCCGTGGCCGAACATGAAGCAGCTTCGGAGCATCCGACCGGAGATAAGAAGCTGCCGCCAGCAACGGTTCATTCTTGTGGTGGTCGGCCGTAGAGAGTTTGATGGCGTGGGCGATGCCGATATTGGCCCAACTTTGCAGATGGACGGCCGATACTCGGTTATACCAATCGCGCCATCCAAAGCAACGGGAGTCGGCCATGACCGAAAGCTGTTGGCCCACTCGGCCGATAAAGGAGATTGTTGCCGAAACGGAACCCGGTTCGTTTCGGCACGGATGAGATCCGTGGGGTCGGGATCGCCCATGGGGCCCAAAAAGAAGTGAGTTGGGATGTTGGATGGGATGGCAACTTGGTTCCGGATCTCCTAAAAACAAGGAATAGGGCTAAAATAAGAAACGGAACGGAAAGAAGATAGATTGTGAAAATGAACAAGAACAAGAACACGAAGAAATATTGCAAAAGTAGGAAAGAAGGATGCCCGGATGTACATTACCTCCGGAACGGCGTTGGTGGTGGCGACGACGCGGTCGCGGCGGCGGCCGCAGCAGCAGCAAGCAATGCAGGATTCATGGTCACCGGAGGAGAAGAACGACGGCGGCGCGGTGGGAAGTTGAAAGGGCTCGAAAAGGCAAAAGTCGCTAGAACAGGGGAAGATGAAAGCTAAGGAGAAGAAACAGATGGGAAATGACCGGGGTGACCCCGGGTTTTATGGAGAAGTGACGGGCAGTAAAACCGGCGCAAGAAATGAGGATAAATCAGTCCGACGCATGCGTTGCATACCCCGGACCGGGGGACATGTGTTGACGCCGGTTTTTGACCAAGGGGCCCATTGTCGGCGACCGTAGGTCAAAGAGGGCCGGTGGGCGTAAGGCCGACGGCCGCTTGGACGAGTAAAGGGCGCGTCCCTCCCGAAAATCGTGCGCGACGCCAACGTAAGGGCATAACGTTGATGGGCCCGGCCCACGTTGTAAAATTAGAAATAATAGTTTAATTTTGGAAAAAGGATCCTAGTCGGTTAGGAAATCGACCCGAAGAGGGTCCGAGTAGGATTCTTTGTGCCGGGTATAAGTTTGTACTCGGATGTAACCCGTAAACTCGATTCACATCCAACACAATTTTCGGCGCATCGCCAAACCCTAATTTTCTGTCAAGTTTTACCGTTTTCGCGGGGATCTTCGGGGCTCCGGCCGACGACACGTTGGCTTGATAAGGTAATTATGTTGTCTAGTTCTCGGCGCATTGTTCGTAATTAGATGGCTTAATTGCTAGTTATCCGGCGACCAAATCTGTCCCTAATCGTCGTAGTGAGTATCGGCCGGGATGAGTCAAGTTGACCCGGTCCGGGCTCGTGGTGGAGGTAGTTTGACTTGTCCCGCCTCCCCGTTCCAGTCTTTGCTCACAACGCCGATTGGCTCGGATTTGGTCGTTCGAGTCACAAGAACCGCTATAAAAGTTCTTTTACATCTTGGCCGATTCGATCGTGCAAATTCAGTTGACGTGTCCCGTGTTTGCCTTCGCGATAGTTGACTTGTCCTAGGCGCATACGACCGATTGGCTAGGATGTAGATTTACTTTCATAGTTAAGACGTTTATGATTGTGCTTGTCCTGAATCGGCCGGGCGTGCGCGGCCGTTAGACCTGGTCCGACCGTGTGCCATCGCTTGACTTGTCCCGTTGGAGCGACCGGTCGATTTGGGATCCGTGTGGTTGTATTTGTCTTACTCGTTCTTTCGGAGTGTTTAGCCGATTGTTTATCACGTTCATTAGCTGTTTTATGTTCAAGTAGTACCAAATCTGTTAAAGCTGCTTTTTGAACCCGAGTTATTAGTATGATTTTATTGATCATCATTATACATTTAGATAGATCTAAATAATTCACTACCGTAATCAATGACAAAATCAGCCGGATGCCTGATCGGCCGATTTGCTAATCTAATTGATGATTAAACCATCTTCTTGCTATCGAATTAATCACATCCCATTAATAATTACCTTGTTTACATTTTATTCGATAATGCATCCCCGCAAAGTCTTAATGATGTGATCGTTTACCGACGGAATCGGTCGCTAGTCACCGATCGCATGTTATAGCGTCGGCCGATTTCGTATCGTTTGCATCGCAGTTCGTTTGCCTGGCATTTAATACATAAATGGATGGGCCGTGCTGCTCCCGATCGATGGCCGATTTTGTCTATCTTATGCCGGAATCGGCCACGGCTGCACATCGGTCTATCTCGGGCCGATGACCTGGAATTTTACACCTTTTATTGTCTTTGTTGGTTTGCAGGAAAACCATCCGCACGCACCGAGCGCACACGAGAATCGGCGAGCTGAGCCGGTCCGTTGGGAGTATAGGACCCTGCATCGGCCGGGGTTTCGGTGGACTCTCCGGACAACGGTGTGTTGGCGACTTTTGACGTCAACAATTTCCATCTGAAAATTTCCGTATTTCAGACCGCTTTTTACTTTCATAAAAGCACGACGGCTTATTCTTATGACCGTTAAGTCATAATTAACGCAGATAACAGATCATTAATTTCCTTATGGCCGTTAGGTCATAATTGCATAGTTACGACAGTGGTTATTAACAATAAAAATCCATCGGGCCTTTCAAAATGGCCCAATAACTTTCCAGCCCCGGGCCCATCCTAGGTGTCTATAAAAAGAAACGAAAGGTCGACCTAGGTCAACTCTGCTCCCAAAAGCTCATACGCGTCCGCCATTCACCTTTGCGCCGTTGTTCTCTCCTTCCACATTAACCAATCTCAAGCTTTCCTTTTCCATATCTTAAGATGGGTAAGAAGAAATCCACCACCGTCCCCTCATCTTCTTCCTCTGTTCCTCGTGATCGGCTTCCTTTCGGCGTCCAAGACCTTGGTAGCAGCAAGGTCACCGAAACATCCCTCAATGAGGCGGTGAATGATGGGTATCTTCCTCCTCAACCCATCCTAAATTGGAGCGTCCCTTCCCCTAGCCAAATTCATGGAGAATAGACGAGTCTCAACAATTAGTTTTCAAGACTTTTTTTCTCCGCGGTCTCGATCTCCCTTGCTTGTTCCTTTTTCGGAGGACTTCTTTTCTTTTACGGATGGGAGTTAGTGAACCTCAACCCTAACTCCATTCTGCAAATTGCCTTTTTCATCCACTTGTGCGAAGCTTTCCTTGGAGTTCTCCCCACTTCAAGCTATTCCGAGTACTTGTTCCAAATCCGCCCACTTCCATCATCGGACCGCCAAGCTGCAGTTGGCGGTGTAGGAATCCAATGTTGGAGCGCAGACGAATATTTTTCCCTGTCCCCGAGCACGAGCATAGCCCATTGGAAAAAAGGATGGTTCTTCTGCGACAATCCCCGACCAGCTCTTCCCGCTTTCAGCGCTAAGGTAGCCAAGAATTTCCCTACCGCAGAAACTAGGGAAAAGCTCAAAGAAGACAACGAAATTCTTGCGCTCCTTGCTTGCATTAAAAATTTGAAGACCGTTAGAGGCGTTACTGCCGAGACGGTTCTCCGGAGCTTCATAGTGCGGGGAGTTCAACCCCTCAAAAGGCAAGAGCACCCAGCTTGGCTTTTCAACAAAGACACCGCTATGCCTTTGGATGGAACCCTTCTTCCCGACAAAGAGCGGTTAGAAGCTCGCATCAAGCAAATGCTGCAGCCGAATCCAGATCTATCCGGATGTACAAGAGTGGGTCTTGTTTTCAGCTCATGCAATCCTCGCGACCCCGTAAGTATCTCTTCCTGTTTCTTCAAATCTTTGTTGCTTATTATCATCATTTACTTACAAAGACTCAATCTTTATAATTGCAGAAAATGGACAACTACAGGAGTCACCCTCCTCTTCCTCCTAATGACACTTGGGGAGAGGATTATGTCAACAATACCGCTCCTCTAGCTGTTCAAGCCGGATCGACTCAAAGGCCCTCGGACCGGTCCTTTCCCTTACCTCCCAGCCTTGCTTTAAAAATCACCAAATCCGGGGCCGTGGTTCAAGCTCCTAGTACAAGAAAACGTACTACTTCCTTGACCATTGGCAGACCTGCTACTTCTTCCGCCGCTCCCGGCGATACTCGCTCGGAGGCACAAAAGCTTGAAGAGCAACGACACGAGGAAGAAGGCTGTCGAAAGGGATCGCCGAGCAACTCGGGCCATTCTTGAAGCTTCCTTGGGAAAAACTCAAGGTACCTCCTCCTCGGTCGATCCCTTATCCAAGGTACCCAAAAGGTCCCGGTATGGCCACCGGACCGGTCCTAGTGATGCTGCGAAGCAGCTCCAACTCCGCAAGTCAATCCAGCGGAGAAAAGGGCTGCGGACGAAGTGGCGGAGATACTCAAGGCCCGCCCAAGAAGATCAAGACCTCCACTGGCTTCAAGAAGGCTTCCTCGTAAGTCTAACTCTTTTCTAAATTATTTCATCTGCTAAAGCTCCAAAACTGCCGAAGCTCCTTACCCCGGTCTTATTAAATGTGCTTTCTTCTTATAGGATCCCTTCTAACTTCCTAGCTTTCTATGAAATAAAGCTTCTTCAACAGCCCCGCCAGCGGTGTTTCTATCTCTACTCCGGATGCACCACGGACTGGTCCCACCCCTAGCGCTTCGCAACCTAGTACCGCTCTCGCCGCTTCCTCTCGGATCGGTAGCGCTCCCGCTTCCACTCCCACTACTCCAATCACGGAACCTCGGGGTGCGGCATCCACGGAGGAACTCCCTGCCGCCCCGAGCGTAGAAACCGAAGAGCAGGTTACCATTGCTGAAGGCTCATCTTCCGGTAATCCTCCTCAAGCTACCTTATTCCGGATTCCTCCGGAGTTATCATTGGGACCGGTCTGGATGGAAGAAATTCCTCGCCGGCCTAGGACAACACGCAAATCTCCTGGAGAACCAAAGTTGGCTAGAATGGTAGTTGGAGACGTGGAGGTAGACAGTTCGAGCGGAGCCGGAACTTTCACTCGCTACAGCTCAATGGGACGCTCTCCAAGAAGAAGAAGCTTTAAAGAATTTTTCAGAATCCGGCCGGGTAGCCTAGGAATAGGATGACGATAGCGAATAGTAATATTGTTAATGGCTCTACAATCAACACACATGCGCCAACTACCATCTTTCTTAGGAACCAAAAGTACAGGAACAACATAAGGACTAAGGCTTTCTCGTACATACCCGCGGTCCAAAAGGTCTTGGAATTGAAACTGAATTTCCTTTGTCTCCTCGGGGTTGGTCCTATAAGCAACACGGTTTGGCAAGGTAGCTCCCGGAATCAAGTCAATTTGATGTTCTATTCCTCTCAAAGGTGGTAATCCGGGAGGAATCTCAGCTGGAAAAATATCCTCAAACTCCTGCAAAAGGTCAGTGATAGCAGAAGGCAAAGAGCTAGCAATATCATCAAAGGAATACAAGGCTTGTTTGCATATCAAAGCATAAAAAATATCATCATTAGAAATTTCAGCAAGGTCTGATTTTGTGGCAAGCATAACACGGCCTTTCAAATTAATCCCATCTCCCTTAGAAATAGGTGCAGACTTATCCTTTATAGGTGGGAAAACTGAATTAGCAACTTGCTGATTTTCAGATTTAGAATTATTCAAAGAAGCAGCTCGTTCTCTATCAGCTTGTACAATTTCAGCAGGGGTCAAAGGTACTAAAGTAATTTTCTGTCCTGTATGCATAAAAATGTATTTATTACTTCTACCATGGTGTGTAGCATCATTATCATGTTCCCAAGGACGATCCAATAAAAGTGAACAAGCTTGCATAGGAACCACATCACAATCAGCATAATCCGAATAAACACCAATGGAAAAAGGAACTCTACAAGTTTGTGTTACCTTAGCTTTTCCCGAGTCGTTTAACCATTGAATGTGGTATGGATGAGGATGTGGTCGTGTGGCCAAACCAAGCTTCTCAACCAGATCTGAACTCACCAAGTTGTTGCAGCTTCCTCCATCAATGATCACACGTGCTCGTCGATTCTTGATGACGAAGAAAATCTGGAACAAGTTGTGGCGTTGTATCTTTTCAGAAATCTGAATTTACGTGCTAAGTACACGCTGCACAATGATGTTCATGAAACCCGAAGTGTCTTCGCCACCAAGTACATGGCCGTCGTTGGTGTCGTCGGCGACTTCGTCTTCATCATCATCTTCTATGTCGGAGGTGCTGATGTATCCTCCATCTTCAGTGGCCACGTATGCCCGCTGACTTGGGCAATCCTTCTGCACATGGCCCAGTCCATGGCAGCGGTGGCACTGAATGTTGGAAGTGCGTCCCGTCGAGGCGACCGATGAAGCACTTTGAGCAGGACCCTGCACAGAATTTTTACCTGAATTTGCAGGGCGTGTAGGAGGTGCGTGTGGGGCTGCCATAACACCACTCGCGGACGCGGGAGGCCGTTTGCTTGTTGGTGGAGATGGCCGGGAAGAAAACCCCGAAGACGGCGTCGACCGTGGGGTGTAAGAAGGCCTGCTTGTACTGCTGCTCCTCTGTTGCTTCTCCCGTCCCTGCAATTCTTTCTCTGCAAGCATAGCAAACTGGAACAACTGGTTGATGGTGTTAAACTCCTTATAATCAACAATGTCCTGTATATCACGTCTCAAACCAGAGTAAAAACGAGCAATAGAGCTCTCATTATCCTCTACTATCATGCAGCGTTGTAAACCCTTTTGAAGCTCACCATAATAGTCCTGCACAGATTTATCCCCTTATTCTAAGCGCTGAAGTTTTTTGCGTAAATCTCTATGATAAGAAGGAGGGACAAAACGATCACGCATAGCTTCCTTAAGTTGAGTCCAAGTTACAGGAATATCATCAGCAGTTAGAGAATTCCACCAAATGATAGCAAAATCTTTAAATTCACTAGTGGCTTGTCTAACTCTATGCTGCTCAAGAACTAGGTGCCCACTAAATTTTTGCTCTACTGTCATCTCCCAATCAAGGTAACCCTCCGCATCATATTGCCCCGAAAAAGGTGGAATAGTAAACTTAATCTTAGCATAAGGATCATCAGGGGCTCGATTATTGTTACCTTGTTGTCGATGTTGGCCACCCATACCTTGGGTGTTCTGTTGTAGACGCCGGTGAAGCCTTTGTGCTCGTATAGCTGCGTCATCGACGTCGACAGTGGCATCATTCACCGTGTCATCTTTTCTGTTTCCACCGGCATTGCTACCGGCCTCATCTTCGTGGATCTTCACACGGTTCTCCACCTCGGTCAGCTTGCCGATCAACGTTGTCGCCACTTCTGCTAGAGTATTAACCGTGTCTGTCATCTTGGACAACCGCTTATCCATCCGCTCAATCTGGTTGCCGAGATTGAGTTTGTTGATGCCGTCGGTAACGGCTTTGTTAACAGCTTCTGTCATCTCCTCACGTGTCCTATCAAGAACAGATTGAAGCTGCCCTTGACTAACACACTCGTGGAAATCTTTAGGGGTGCCAACGTCTGCATCATCTCCTGCCATAGCAAATACCAAAACAGGAACAAACAGTGAAGGTTATCCCTAATAAACACTACTACTATGGTGGACAGTGGTGACTCTCACAAAAGCAAATGGAACGTCTTACCAAGTTCTTACAAGGGTCTTATCAAGCAAGGCAAAGGATACCTAGAAGGCGTGTACCACGATTGCAAGGGTCAAAACCTGTGCTGTCCAGAAGTAGTATGTGGAGCTAGGAGGGCCAAATATGTGAGTGGAACACAATTCAAAAACAGATAGTAATGCTGAATAAATGTCCAAAGCTACTTGTCCTTAGTTGCTGGTCTACACGTATCCTAGAACAGTAGTGCAGGCAAAGCAAGGATGACAGGCACAAAGGAAACAAAGCAAAAGGTAACTAGCAAGGAAGAAACAGCAACTAGACACAAAAAACAGGTCAAAACCCTGTTTTGTCTTTTAGCACTAGTAGAAATCACAAATTTTTCTTTTTTGATATTATTTTTTTGATATTTTTCTTCCACTCAGAGGCAACAAAATAGGAATCACGCAAAGTTTCAGGTCAAACAGAGAAGGAATGTGACCTACAGATTTTCTGTAAGATGCAGCGGCAACGGGTTCCAAACTTTTTTCCTCGGATCAGTGGGCTTAACTATTTTTTTTGATTTTTTTGAGATTTTTCCTGCCCGGCAAAGCGGGGACGAGCAGATGCAAAAAATTTTTCTACCCAATTTCAAAAAAAATTTGCCTAATTTCAAGTCCGTATGCGAAAGTTATGGCTGTTTGAAGGAAGGGACTCCGAATTAGGGTTTCGGTGGACGGAATTGCAATCGGGTAGGATTTTTTTTTTTGACGATTAATGTATGCAACGGAAACATGAGGAGGTCTTGGTCATGGGGTGTTGAGTTCTAGATGAAAAGGGTGGGAGTGTAGGGTGGGACTATGGTGGATGCAACGGAGGTGACAAAAACTCCCGAGACAGAGTAAACTTGAGGGAATTCGGCTAGGGTTTCGAGGGGCACAAAACTGACGACAAGAACACGAACTAAACCAGCAACAAAACAATCACTAGGACACAAACTCAACACTATTGACTCTGAAATTGAAACATGACAAAGGCTAAACACGGCTTGGACAGGATGAACCCTAAAACTAAATTTTTTTTGGCTTTTTCGTGGATGATAGGATAATAAAGAAACAAACTAAACTAAAGGTAGGGTGAACCTGACGGTGCATCCGAAGCTCTGATTACCACTTGATGTGGACTAGGGTCCCGATCTTCCGAAAGGTTCAAATAACTCTTGATTTGGCGAAGATGTGACACACGTCGATCCGGCTCCTGAACAACACGTTCGAACCCCGCAATCGCAGCACCACGTCCTCTATGGTTATCAACCGGCGTTGCACGGTTGACCTCGCCCAGAAGGCTAATCCCTGTCTGCGAATCAAGAACACAAGCAAGAACAAGAAAGAACGCAACCAAATTTGCAGATGTATGATTAATCTCACAAGTTGGGGTCTCACAAACCGACGAACGGCGAAACTGTCTAAGCAGAATAATGAATAATCTAAGCAAAACCCAACCCTAACATGGGTGGCGGCTGCAGCTAATAAAGACTTGGGGACGTGCAAGAACCCCCTGGACGTTCCCCTAATGGGCTCACACGAGATACACGGCCCAAAAGCCAAAAACGGTGACGCGGCACCAAAAATAGATTCTAGACGTTCCAATGTTTCGATGATTCCCGGCGCCTCCGGATGCAATTTGATGTGGAACCGGTTCCACTGGAAAGCTTATGAAATTATCTTTCCATCCATATGTAGAACGTCCAAATTCGACTTCGTATGCGATCTGGGCGTCTATTTTAATTCAGACTATTCCTGGACTCCGAAACAGACTCGAAGTCGACTTGGTTTGGGCCTCCACAATGCCTTGCGCCTCTTGCTTGACCTCCACGCCTCCAAGCCCTATTCCATTCATATTATGATCCTCTCCTTTATTTCTAATCATAATAAAATCATTAGGTAGCAAACTATTCTCAAAATTATGTAAGGAAAGACTTAGGAACGAGCTCACCTCTAAATTTAATTGTCGGGCGCGAGCTCTAGTGATTGGTCCTTGAATGTTCAGCGGAGGAGTGTCATTTGTATCCAAAGGAGTGATGTCCTCATCAAGAACAACAGGCGGCGCGGATTGGAGAACTCGAAGGCGAGCTTACTGCTAAAGATAACATATTAGCTCAACCACTTCGCTCCAACAAGATGCTAGAGACCGAGAACGCTCGCTTGAAAGCTGAACTAGCTGAAGCCTTAGAAGCAGCGAAATCAGCACAAGCGAGACAAAGAGAGCGCCCTGAAGACTGTCCAAAAGCTGAAAGAATCCAACACAAACATCAAGGGCAGATTCAGAGCTGCTGAGATCAGGCACGGGCGTAGGTCCCACCTTTCTTGTTTACTCTTATGTCATCTTTTGAAAATACCGGTCTTCAGACAATATCCCGAGTCTTAAATTTGTACTTGTTTTTTTAGAACTTACTACAAGCATAGTGCGTACTCGGAGTATCTCAATGGCGGTCAAACTATTGATCCCAACGAGATAGACCTTGAGTCCGCCATCCGGGCAATCCCAAGAAGAATCCGAGAACATTCAAGAATGATTGCTGCTTCGGGAGGAGGACACATTGCCTCTATAATCCGAGTCTTGGACTTCGGTCGAAGAATGTGATTTCAATTTTATCGGGGATGGCGCCCACCTAATACTACGAAGACCGGTTCAATGAGATGAAGAACTCACTCATTGGCACCGTTTCGAGTTGGTGGAAGATGTTCCTCTTGATCCAACAGGCGTCCCTCTCAACGTAGCGCCAACAGCTTTTGCCCTGGACCAAGATGCTCGGGATGCAGCAACCGCTGCCGGACGGACAATAGAAAATGCCTTCGAAGATCTTTATAGGGATTTGCCGGTATCCTCCTCCGATTTTGAGGAAACGCTGGATGATAGGCTTGAGGAAAATCCTAAGACCGGTGACACCGGTACTTCCAGCGGTCCTGCTTAGTAAACTTTGTAATAGGGCTATTTTGGAATCGGACATCGTGGTCATCATATTTTAAATATCAGTTACTTTTCTTTTCTGTATGAATACTGGTTTCACCATCATACTTGCTAACTTATTTACTTAAGACATGATGGTTATTTCAACTGAATAATTATGATCCAATTCTGGCTCTTAATCAGCACAGATCACAATTCATAATTATAGCTTACTTTAACAACATCATGTAACATAAGCAAAAAGCTAGTTTGTAGGATTTCAAGATTTCACAGATTGTCCTTAACACAACGAGTCTACCAATCAATATTCATACTATCATAGACTGCTCTTAGCATATCGGAATAGCAAAGTATCATAGATCGCTCTTAATATAGCGAGAATAGCAAACTATCACAGATCGCTCTTATCATAACAGCTCCCTGGCTCAATAATTTAATTCAAAATTAAAGTATGGAGACACAAAAAACAAACATCATCATTAGATAAAATTACTTTATTATAGTATGAAAAACTTTACAATAAATACTCTTAAATATAAAAACGATGAAGCTGATCAATGTTCCAAGAATTTGGAATCTCTTCCTCCTCCAAGGTCATAAGCCTATAAGCCCCGGTCCGGAGACCGATTTAACCAAAAAGGTCATTCCCAGGACTGGTGACAACTTATGCCTGTTCTTGTTAGATCGAATCTTCCGAAGAACCAAGTCTCCTACTTGGAACTCCCGAGTGCGAACATTACGATCATGATAACGACGTAATCCCCGATGATATTTAGCGGCTTGAATCGGACCTTGATCCCTTAATTCTTCCGCAGCAACCAATTCAACATGACGTTGATCATCATACGTTTCTTCATCATAATATCGTACTCGAGCTGACACCATATTTACTTCCGTAGGTAGCATGGCTTCGGATCCATACACCAAAGAAAATGGAGAATGTCCTGTAGCTCTGCTAACATTAGTGCGCAGCCCCCAAAGTATCCAGGGCAGTTCCTTAACCCACTTTCCTGCATACGGCTTCAATCGGTCAAAAATTCTTGGTTTAAGACCGGTCAAAATCATTCCATTAGCTCGCTCCACTTGTCCATTGCTTTGCGGGTGTGCCACCGACGCATATTGCACCTTGATCCCTAAACTCTCGAGCATAGTCTTTGAAGAGATCTGAAGTGAATTGAGGCCCATTATTAGTAATAATACTGTATGGGACCCCAAAACGTACAAAGATGTTCCGCAAAAACTTGATTGCGTGAGCTGTGGTTGTACTAGTAACTCGCTTCGACCTCAATCCACTTGGAAAACTTGTCTACTGCCACAAAAATATCCGTAAATCCTCCTGGCGCCCGTTTAAAAGGTCCAACTATATCCAGCCCCCAAGTAGAAAAAGGCCAAGTCATTGGGATCAATTACAACTCTTGAGCCGGAGTATGAGGTCTGTCTTGCAAAAAACCGACATCCTTGGCAATTCTTAACCACTCTATGCGCATCATCCGTCGTCGTAGGCCAATAAAATCCTTGTCCGAATACCTTTCCAACCAATGTCTTTGAAGAAGCATGATTTCCGCAAATTCCCTTGTGTACGTCTTCAAGCAATTGAATGCCATCGAAACCGATACACATTTCATCAAAATATTAACTCCGCGCTTATATAATTCTCCTTCGAGAATTAAATAACTACGGGCTCGAACTTCCAATCTTTGCTTCTCCATTTTATCTTCCGGAGTTTTACCAGATTGCGGATAGTCAAGATACGGAGTACGCCAATCAGAATCAATAATCATAACATCCAATGGCTGAATATCGTCAGCATTGGATTCGCTTGCTATCTTTTCCGGTAAGACCGCCTCCTCGGACCGGTCCTTCAATACCGCTTTCTCCTCCTTACTCTTTAAGACCGATTCGTCCACGATCTCCGTAATAGTAGCTTTACGCTCCATCTTTATAGATGGTTTATCCAATACTTGAAGAAAGACGCCGGGAGGAACCGCTTGTCGTGAGGATCCTAGTCTAGCCAACTCATCCGCAGACAGAATTATTTCCGCGCGAGTATATGAGAAAATCGCAAACCATCAAATTTGTCTTCAAGTTTCCGAACCTCTTGACGGTAAGCAATCATATGATCATCATGAGCATCCCACACCTTGTTAACTTGACTTATCACCAACATGGAATCACCATAATTGTCCAACCGTCGGACTCCTAGCGAAACAGACTACTCTAAGCCCATGAAGCAAAGCTTCATACTCCGCTGTATTGTTGGAGGCTCGAAAATGCATTTGTAACACATATCCGAGTGGTTCCTTTTGTGGGGTGAGAAGTATCACCCCAGCCCCGCGCCTGAAAGCTGCAGGGACCCGTCAAAGAACATCTCCCAATATTCTAATGCTTGAATCTCTCACGACACTTGTGTCTCCAGCCATTCTGTTATGAAATCAGCTAATGCTTGTCCCTTAATAGCCGTTCGTGAAGAAAACGTAATCTCATACGGCCAAGTTCTATAGCCCACTTAGCAACTTGGCCAATCGCTTCTCGGTTTCGGACAATATCTCCAATGGCAAACCCAGTCTTAACCTCAATAGGTGTAACAACCCACAGCAATAAAATGCATTTCATGGCATTCAGGAGCATGTCATCACATTTTAATTGTGAGATCATTAAGCATGTGGTATTAATCATAAGCACATAAAATATCAAAGTAACTAAAGAATAAATGAGGTGTTAAAAAGAAATAAAATGAGAAGAAAATCCAAGTTTAACATTTTCTATGGTTCAATTATCACAAATAAGAATTTATGAAAAATTACCGAAGGCATTTTGTCGTGTAAAAATATTTGCGAGAAAATAAACAAAGTCTCTTTATTTAATTTAGCTATGAATTTTTAATCCGAAAATGAATTGGAGTTTTAACCTGGACTTAATAGGAAAAGTGTCCAAAATACTTCCATTTGCAACCCTGAATTTTTGTAGAATTTTATGAGCGCGGGAAGCTTAGTTTTTAATTACGTAAAAGCCCGGGGGTCTTTTTGCAAAAATGCTAGGCCCGGCCCGGCGGCCAGCCTCTCTTCTTCCCCTCTCTCTCCCACCGCACCTCGGCGCCGCCGCGGGAACCGCCTCCGGCGGGGCGGCCACGCAGCAGCTAAGCAGCTGCTTGCGCAGCTGCTCGCATGGCGCCTCACCGCCTTTGGCCGGGATAAAGGCCACGGCCCGGCCCTATCCTCTCCCTTAACCTCCATTTCACCCCCCACCTCACCGCCACTCCCGCCCCTCCGGAGCATCGCCGCTAGGCCGCTCCGGCAGCCCTCCGTCCGAACCACCACCGGCCAAAGTTCCGCGAGTCACGGCGAAGCTCCCCAAGCCCTTCAATTAACTTGAGCCGCCCTGCTCCGTCGAAGCGAAGCTGTTTTCCCCATCGGTCCATCACCGTTGTCCCTCCGCCGCAGGCTCAAATTCTCCATCTCCGGTGAGCCGTTCATCCTTCTTTTTCCTCTCGTTGCTGCGCAACTTGTTGCTCTTTGCTTCCGTTCACTCATCACCAAGTTCGTTCCGCAGAGAACCGTGCAATCGTCGTTTTTCCGGGGTCCGGTTCACCGCCGCCACGCCACTCACGGTGAGCTCTACCTTCCGATCTTGCTCATGCTTCTAGGGCGGCACGTCGAGCTTGCTTATGCTCGGTAGAAGCTCCCGGTTTGAATTTCCTCAAGTTTTGTCCACCGTGGTGAGCTCGTGCCCTGGCCGGAGCTCCGCCGTGCCCGCATCTCGCCGCCGGCGCGTCTCCGGTCAAGCTCATGTGAGCACGTCACCCCCACTAGGTTCGCCACGACGAGTAGATCGTATAGGTAGCCTCGCGGCGAGCTCGGGCCAACTCCGGCCATCGCCGGTGGCCGCGCCACCGTTCTCTCGGTCGCCGTGGTGGCGCCACACCGCGGGCCACACGCTCCGGATCGCGTGTGGTCACATGCGGATTTCGTACGGCCAACCACTGTGACCCCGCCGTGTGGCACGAAGTGTTTTTAAATTTTCAAAATTCGTAGAAAATTCAATAAAATTCAGAAAAAATACCAGACCAACTTTGTTAGACTTAGAAAAATGAAATCTATCCATTTGTGAAATAAAATAATTATTTTGAATAAAATTTATTTGTATGTTGTATTTAATCACTTTCTTTGATTAAAGAAAAGCTATTATTTTATGTAAATAAAATGTTTAATTATGAAAAATAATTCTATTTAATAAAGGAGATACTGTAGACGAAATTAATAATAAAATTTATTTTTCCAAATTTAAACTTAAATTGTATTATTTTTATATGATCACAATATATTAGCCTTTAATCACTTAACGAAATTATTTATTTATTACCTAATAAATCAGAGTAATTAAACTTAAGTGATTAGTGACCTTAATTAAGTAATTAAGGAGAACAAAATTAATTAATAATGATCTTAATTAAACACTTATTAATCAGCATAATTAAATGTTAATTAATCCTTAATGAACATACTTATCTCTAATCTATCCATTAACTAAAGTGATTAAGCATTAATCATTACTTATTATCTATGGAACTTCATTAATGAACCCTTGCATACTTTCATCATGGGCATTCATGCATACATGTTTGTGATTCGCGATGCACTCGCTGGTCGACTAGGTTCGAAGTAATCGAGGCTCCACCCGAGGGCGAGTCGGAGCCGGGGATCTCGAAGTCGACCCAGCCGCCCAGGAGACTAACTTCGAACAAACTCAAGGCAAGCCCCGGTGCATCCCACCTATGTTTTTAAATATTTTACTTTATCACATAGTACGGTTATGCTTGTGCATTAGGTGTTAGGGTTTGGTTGAAACCCTAGATGCATTATGGTAGGTTTCCGTTTGTTTATTCTATACTTGGTACAGGTAGCTCAATAGAGGCTAAGCTTAAATCATAAGTGACAAAGTTAGATGTTTAGGGCACTTAAAGCATGGAGGCTTTAAGAGTTTTGTGTTAACACTAAAGATGATGAGAGTGTGAATGAAGTTGAGACCGGACGGGCCTCGTAGGAGAAAGGGCAAGACGGAGATGAGGTCTTGCAAGGTGGTAGCCCCGTCCGTGTCGGTCAAGGACCGTACCGTTGTCGGCTTAGTTGAACAAGTTTGAACGTACCGTGCTACATGCTAGTATCGGGAGCCCGAGCAAGCTGATGTACCCTATCGCCCCGAGAGATGTAGCGTAGCCAACTCTCTTTATCGGGCTGTCGGTGAGAGGATAGTCTCACGGGAGGGAGATGGGTCGACCACGAGGGAAGTCGTGGCTTCGCCATACTCCCGGGGGAGTTGGAAATGGCTAGTCTCGCTGTCGGTGCTAGCGGGAAAGGTTGTCGTATACGATCGGGGTGATGCGTATACGTCGTGTAGTCGGGTTTTGCCAGCTGGTATAAAATCGATTCGAATCGCTGTCCCTCGCGATAATGAGTACCGCTTGTTTAGCTCGTCACATCGTAGTAACTTTTATGAAGGATGAGGAAGATGAGAGTTGGAAGGATAAAGATCTATTATATCTTGTTTGCAAACTTGATTGAATAGAGTTAGGTTGCAAACACCATGGCTAATGAACATGACTCGAGCTAAAATACTGAAAGTAAGGACCCACCCTTTAATGCTGTTTTTCGCAAAGGAGTAAACCCCACAGACGGAAAGCCTTTGCATTCTAGGCGTCGGCCTTAGCGTGCCATGTTGACGGGTCGGTCTTGCTGAGTGTTAGAATACTCAAGGTTTATTCGTTACCTTACGGGGAATGAGTCGTGCTATCACGACTTATACGGCAGTTTTCCCGAGGAGGAGCGAGTGTCCCGAGGGAGGTTCCCTTCGGTGGGAACGTATCCCCACACCTTGAAGAGAGAGGACCGTGATGTACGAAGGGCTCGGTGCATCACGTCGTTCGTCTTAAGTCTGTTGAGTTGTAATAGAGCAAGCTTCCGCTGAATACTCGTAGGATGTTGAAACTTCAATAATGTTATCTTTCCGCTGCACGAATGTTTGTATTTCGAAAACTTGGTTGTATTATACCATGATGTATATATTCCGGCTTGTATGAGATGATGTTTCTGTTGTAACTCGCTTCGTCGAGTGTCCCTCTGTTCCGATTCCTAGGTGGTCCCGACGGGGATGTCACAATAGGATGTGCTTGAAAATAATGCTTCAGCTTCCGAGAAGTTATCACTACAGCATATATTAACTTCTGCAATTGGAGATGTCGTATCTTTGATTCTAAGAACTTCACTTACAAAATAGACCGGATGTTGCACTAATTGCAGGTGTCCTTCCTCCTTCCGATCGACCGCGGAACCGTGCTCACCACATGGGTTGTTGCGGAGATATATAACTGAATAACCTCATCGGGTTCAGCGGCACCAATACCGGAGGGTTGCTAAGATACTCTTTAAGTTGATCAAGCGCAGCTTGTGCTTCATCAGTCCACTCAAACTTATCTTGCTTTTTGAGTAACTTGAAGAACGGAAGTCCACGTATTCCCAGTCTTGAGATGAAACGGCTAAGAGCTGCCATACTGCTCGTCAATTTCTGGACATCCTTCAAGCAACTCGGGGGTTGCATGTTAACAATTGTCCGAATTTTTTCTGGATTAGCTTCAATGCCTCTCCATGATACCAAATAACCCGATAGCTTCCCGGAACGAACTCCAAACACACACTTTCCAGGGTTTAGCTTCATGGAAAAATTCCGCAGATTATCGAAGGTCTCTCGCCAGGTCGAGAGAAGATCTTCGGTTTTCGAGATTTGACCACTATATCATGAACATAAGCTTCTGCGTTCCTTCCTAATTGCGAATCCAAGCAACGTTGTACACCACGCTGATATGTAGCTCCAGCATTCTTTAATCCAAAAGGCATAGTCGTATAACGAGTATGCTCCAAAGGGGGTAATAAATGCGGTCTTTATTTGATCTTCAACTCTTAGCGGTATTTGATGATATCCTGAGTAAGCATCAAGAAAACAAAGACGCTCGCAGCCAGCGATCGAATCAACAACTTGGTCAATTCGAGGCAGCGCGAAAGGATCTTTCGGACAAGCTTTGTTGAGATCAGTATAATCGACACACATTCTTAATTCTTTAGTATTCTTTTTTGGTACAAGAACCGGATTGGCATGCCAATCTGGATGATACACCTCCCTAATAAACTTAGCTGCTAATAATCTAGTTATTTCCTTCTTAATAGCTTCCTTACGGTCTTGAGCAAATCTTCGGAGCTTGTGTTTAACCGGCTTCGCATCGGGACGCACCAACAGGTGCGTGCTCAATCTTCTCCCTAGGAACACCCGGCATGTCGAAGGCTGTCATGCAAAGATATCCCTATTTTCCTGGAGGAAAAGAATGAGCGCGCTTTCCTATTTACCCCCAAGTCAGCCCTATATGGGTGACCTTGAAGGGGTCCGACTCATCAAGCTGAATAGTTTTGGAAACCAAAGCATCAGCCTTCAATTTCTCCTTTGCAACCTTCTTGGCTGGGACTTCATCCTCCGAGTCTTGCCTCGGACTTCTAGAGCCTCGACTGCTTCTCCGATTTCTCGACGTTCATCCTCCGAATTGGTCCGAGAGGCCAACTCGGTGCTATGTACTTCACAAGCGTAAGCGGTCTTGATGTCGCCTCGAAATGACAAAACTCCATTTGGCCCCGGCATCTTCGACATCAAGTACCGGTAATTTGGAATGGCCATAAACTTTGCAAAAGCCGCCCTTCCAAGTATCGCATGATACGCTGAATCAATATCAGCCACCCGGAAGATAATATTCTCCCTCCTGTAGTTCTCCTTCGTCCCGAAGATCACCGGCAGAGAAATCTGCCCCCAAAGGATAGCTATTCCGCCCGGGTATTATACCATGAAACGGTGAGACGCTGCGCTCCAAATCAGCTACGAAAGGCCAAGCTGCGGCGAGTTTTGGCGAACAAGATATCCGGACAACTCCCGCCATCAATGAAGGTCCTCTTCAACCGCACCTTGTGAACAATGGGGGCCAAGATGAGCGGATATCTACCAGCTTTCGGCAACGCCTCAGGATGATCGGCTCGCTTAAGGTAATGGGCACTTCGGACCATCGTAAGTACTCCGGTGTAGCAGGAGCGATGGCATTAACCTCTCGAAACACCAACTTTTGCTTTCTCTTTGATTCGTAAGCGTCCGGGCCTCCAAAAATCATGTTCACCTCTCGAGCCGGTTCCTCGGAAACCTTCATCATCCCCATTGTCATCGTGTTCTTTGTCCTTGCCCTTGTCATCTCTCCGATTCCGATGAGCAGACCGGGATGCGACCTTTAAGGCGAACCGGGCGAAAGGCCTTAACAGGAAGCACTCCTTGGCTTTATGATTCCCATTATGAATCATGCAAGGGCCTTCTAGAAGTGTTTCGAATGACAATCGTTCTCTCGGACCTCTCTTGGGAGGTGGCGGCCGGTCTCCTCCATGAGACCGGTCGACGCTTGCAACAAGGTGATCAGCCTTGCGCTTGTTGTTGTTCTTGGATCCGGATCGGTTGCCTTGATCATGCTTCGGTTCCTTCCCTTTGTTCCCGCGCAAATTGACCACGTTCGATTCACCAGCGAGCATAGTCGTCTGCTATCTTGAAGCACTCGACGCCGTCATGGTAAGGTTCCGATTTCGCCTTCCAATCTTGTGAACCAAAGCTTCACTCCGGACGCCGACTTGAAACGCAGCAATCACCTCGCTGGTCGGGAACATTGGGGATTAAGGCCTTCTTATTGTAGAAACGCCCGATGAAGTCGGTGAGGGTCTCGTCGAGCTTCGCTCAGCTGTTCGGGTCGAAGTAATTCCATGGCTTCTCACAAGTCGCTTGGAAATTCTCTACGAACTTTTTGGTGAGATCGCCCCAAGAAGAAATAGATTTCTCGGGTAGGGACTGCAACCATAAGCGTCCAGCCCGCTCCATGCACATGGGGAGGTAATTAGCTAGCACAAACGAATCTCCTCCTCGCCGAGCGGATGGCGGTGGTGTACATGCGTAGCCACTCGGCGAGAGGTGCTTTACCATCATATTTATCAATGGCCCCGGGCTTAAATCCCCGGGGTATTTGCAAATGCGTAAATCCCGCGTAAAAGCGGGAATCACGGAGTATTCATCGTCCTCCGGACCGGTGAAGGGGATCGTCGGCGAGGGTAATGCCGATAATTTCGATCTCTATCATCATCGGAGTAGTCATAATAACGATCATCTTGATACCTATCTCCTGGTCCATCCCGACGATCATTGTTAGCCGGTTGTGCGGTCTGCGAAGGACGGGGGGAGGCGGAGGCGGAGGCGCCGCCCGGCGATCGTTAACGTCATGTCGAGGCTCTCCGTCTCTGTCCCTGTCGTCGCGTTCTCTTCGACCCCTGTTATCACGGCGATTATCTCGTCTCGGCCGGTCATCCCGATGAGCATGTCGACTACCATGCCCTCGCTGGTCATTGCGCGGAGGATTTCCACCAGGGGACGGCGCCGAAGCAACCGGTCCACGCCGAGGCGAACCAATCACGTGTGGGCGAGGCGGGGCAGGGTCCCGCGGACGATCATCCACATGACCGGTGCGACGTCTCTCATCTTCTTCATGTCTCCGACGTTCCTCCGTTCTCTCTCGCATGGCGATCGATGAGGACAATACGAGCGTCCCGGTTGCCGTTAAGCGGTCCACGCAAATCCTGGTCCGGAGCTCGTTCATGTGCGTCCGCAATTGGGGTGTGCCGAGGCCCAAGCCTTCCTCCGGAAGAAGCTCCTTCGGACCGAGCTCTCATAGGCCGCTCCGAGCGAGAACGCGAGCGGCTTGAAGATTCCGACCTGTCATGGACGACTTGGTTTGTTTGTAGAGCAGCCGCATCTACCAAATTCAGGACGCGCTGCAACCCCGGCGTCGCATTGAAGACTTCTTCCGGTATTGTTTCGAGGATTTGTTTCACTCCCACAATATTGTGAACGGCGACGTGAAGACCCAAGCGCCGTTTAATTTCACTTCCATGGAGCTCAAATCCAAAGCTCGCTCGAAGAACGATGTCGCCTTCCACTACGACACCCACGTCGGCTATTATATCCTTGGGATGCTTCTTCCGTATCTCTAGACCGGTCCGGCAACGGGCCCGTGGCTGGGGAGCGATCGCGGGAACGCTTCCTCCGGCCCGATCAGCAGCAATCAGCAGCACTTGCGCACGGATTTGCAAGCGAAGGTTGTGGAGGTTGTTCATCTCTCGTCCGCTTCTTCTTCTTCACGGCGTCGACGATCGGATTCTTCTCTCGCCGGCCTTGCTTCTTCCTCAGCAGCTTCCTCATGAGTAAGTTGGCGAACGATCGAGTCCTGTCATGAACACTTGGAAGAAGGCTGGACGTTCTTCTTCGAAGTCGTCAATGAACTCGCTAGAGCGCCTCATCTCTATAGATTGAGCTTCAATCCGAGATGCGGGTGGTCCGATTGTTCACGCTAAAGCTGCGTCGGATCCACCAAGTTCCGAGCCTAGGATGTCAACTGTGGCAGGTGATCGCGCTTCGAAGCTGCGGCCCGACAACGAGTCGGATTCATCAAAAGCAATTTTCCGGCCGAATCGGCTTCAAAGTCAAGGGACCCGAAGCGGATCTTGAAGCCGGGCTCGAAGTCGACGACGACCGAAGAGGCCATCGAACTCGGCTGGGAACTCGCCGGGACCCCTTCCTGGCGCGCCAAATGTCTAGTCTTAAACTCGGCACTAGTACTACCCGGTCCCTCACGAGCGTAGAATTCGATGGTGCAACACACGTAACACACGGAAAACGTGATTTTAGACAGGTTCGGGCCCCTCGGATCGAGAGTAATACCCTACGTCCTGTATGTTATGTATTGCCTTTAGCGATTTGCTAATTGCCGGATCTCGGAGAGCTTTCGGGGGTCCCCGCTCCGCCTTATATATCCGGGAGAGCCGGGGTTACATGCAGAGTCCTAATCGATTACATGAATTACATATATGGAGTTCTATTTCTAAGTTTCTTTATTGATTCGAGTCCTAATCGGACTACGAATTATTCAATAACTTGCTCCTTAAGTCATTGTATACCGGTTTTAATGTCCGCCTTGCTTCCATACCGGTATTCAGGATCTTCGTTATCCCGCACCGGTCAAGGACCGATCCGTTGCCTATCGCCATCATCTTTATCTTCCTTAATTTGTCACCATGTCTCCGGGTATCCATTCCTTCATCATCTCGTATACCGATAAGGCAAGTATACGACACTCACTTTACTAGATATCCGTAAGGACTTCGTGGAATACCGTGACGCATATCGGAATGGATTAGGAGGTGTGCTCATGCAAGATAACCGAGTTATAGCATATGCTTCAAGACAACTCAAGCCACATGAGCAGAACTACCCGACACATAAATTGAAGCTAGCAGCCATAGTGCATGCACTTAAGATATGGAGACATTACGTCATTGGTAACAAGTGCAAGACTTTCACGTATAACAAGAGTCCGGAGTACATCTTCACCCAACCCGACCTCATCCCGAGACAGAGATGATGGTTGGAACTATTAAAGTATTATGATCTAGATGTCCAAGTATCACCTAGGCAAGGCAAATGTGGTAGCAGATGCACTCGGCCGTAAAGCATACTCGCAATAATGTAATTTCCACCACTATCGGCCTTGAGTTATCCCGAGAGATGGACAATTTGAACTTACACATAACTCTCCCGGGTGGAGCGCAAGTGATAGAGCTACAGCCGAAGCTAGAGGCAAAGATCGGAGAACCTCGACTTCAAGATTCAAAGATTTTGGATCGAAGAAACTAATAGCAGAAAACAAGGCACCAGGACACCGATCTGGATGAAGAAGGAACATTATGGTTTGAGAACCGAATCCGTGTACTCCATGTGGATAACCTCCGAGAGACTTGTGATGGAAGAAGCACACGACTCCACATACTCAATCCATCCAGGAGCCACCAAGATGTACCAGGATCCGAGCGAATACCGGTGGAGTGGAATCAAGAGAGAGATAGTGGAATATCTTGCCCGATGTGACATTTGCAGCAGGATCAAGGTAGAGCATCGAAACCCGGTCGACCGCTACGACCTCTACACATCCCCACATTGAAATGGGATGACATAACCACGGATTGCATCGTAGGGTTACCACGTACTCCGAAGGGGAATGACTCCATATGGGTCATAGTCGATAGATCGACCAAAGTTGCCCGGAGGATCATTCTATCCGAAAGTGTCACCTATGAGAGGAACACAAGAGATTCGAAGTACGTAGCAAGTTGGCCCCTCACTACGTAAGACCCTTTAAGGTACTCAAAAAGGTAGGAGAAGTAGCCTACCAGCTAGAGTTACTAGAAACTCGTCCGATGTGCATCTAGTGTTCCACGTCTCAAACCCGAACATCGCTTGCCATTGGATTCAGTGGACATTCAGCCGGACTTGTGCTACAAGGAATACCTAATTAAGATTATGGATATAGTCACTCGTTGGTCCTGGACCAAGGCTATAAAGGTCCGTTGAGGGCACTCGGAATAATCATTCTAAGAATGAGGCAACATGGCAAAGAAACAATGACTTCGTAAAGGAATATCCCTACCTCTTCGAGGATCGGCGCAAATCTCTAGGAAGAGATTCATTTTAAGTGGGGCATGTCCGTAGCACCCCAATTTTTCGGCCAATTTAAAACACACTAAATAAAACATTAATTTTATTCAGGAAAAAATCTTCAAAATAAATAGGGAATTTAAAACTTAAATTAGACCTATAGCAACACCAAGATGTCTAAAATAAAATAAACAGGTTTGAAAACATGTTTGATTTTCTTTTTTTCTATTTGATTTGCTTTTATTCCTCTTTAATTATTTTGATTTAAATTTCTTTATTGAATTTTATTGGATTTTATTTTGATTTAATGGAGTAAGAGGAATAAAACAAATCGTTTCACCCCATACGTGTTTTCCCTTCCCTCGGCCCAACTCCCCACCCGTCCGGCCCGACCCAGTGCCCCCTGCCCTCCTCCCCCCCCCGTCTCCTTCGTTGCATGCATCGAGTGCACAACACGCGTTGTGCACCCGCCGCACCGACCGCCCATCCCCCACCCCGCTACTACCGGCCTCCCCGCGCCTCGTGGACGCGTCGCCAAGGCCACCCTCGCCACGACGCCGCCTCCAGCCAAGCTTCGCCCCCTCCTTCTTATCCTCTTTGCGACTCTTAGGCGTTTAATTTTGTTTAAATAAAACGCTACTCTCCCCTCTCGATCACTTGGGGCGAAGTGAAAATATTTTGAACGAAAGACGGAAACCCCTTTATGGCTCTTAGGCGTTTCATTTTGTTGAAAAAAATACCCCCCCCTCTCGGTCGTTGGGGGCGAAGTGAAAACTCTTTGAACAAAAAACGCGAGCCCCTTTGCGGTTCTTAGGCATTTCATTTTGTTTGAATAAAACGCCACTCTAGGGTTTTTGTTTATGCCCGGTGGAGTGGAATCGTTTAGCTGGTTGGCAGTCCGGGGTGTATTGTTATGCCCGGTGGAGTGGCGACGTTCAGCAAGCCAAGCACTCCAGGGTGTATTGCTTATGCCCAGCTGGATCTGCGGCTGTTGGCTGAGGCTTGCCTCACTATTGAATGCTCACACTTCCACCATTTTTGGAAGTCATTTCGATTGTTTTTGTTTTGCTTTTTTGGGGAAAGTGCAGCTTCATATTTCTTGTAGCCGCTATTACAATTGTCGCTGAAAGTTGCCTAGAGGGGGGGGTTTGAACAGGCAATACAAAATAATTCCTGAAAAATACAACACTAAACAAGCGATCAAACCAAAAGGGGACGGAACTTCCGTCACACACGGA
The DNA here is from genome assembly GCA_031894775.1 of Chloris gayana. NCBI lineage: Eukaryota > Viridiplantae > Streptophyta > Magnoliopsida > Poales > Poaceae > Chloris > Chloris gayana. The sequence goes on along the minus strand of JAUNZO010000154.1, from coordinate 4,528 downwards.
ACTTCAGTCACCGACGGAACTTCCGTGATGGTCACGGAACTTCCGTTCCTCCTAGGGTAAACAAGGAATCTAAAGAGATAAGGTGAAGATCTCACAAATATGATTGAATACAATCCTTCCTTGATCGATGACAAGTATTCCACCTGCAGGAAAAGTAAATCCACACAACACACTCGTAGATCGGCCACAACCTTTCTCAAGAGAAACAAGAACAAGGAAACACAAACAAGAACCACACAAGGAAGACACAAGATTTGTTGACCGAAGTTCGGACCCCTCACAAAGAGGTTCCTACGTCTCCGTCGAGGAGCTCACAAAGAGTCGGGTTTCTTTCAACCCTTTTCCTCCCAAGCAACCACAAAGGTCAAACTTGGTTTCCTTCTTCTTCTTCTTGGTTGATTCCTTTCCTTTCGGAGGCGAATCACAACCTTCACAAACTTCCCTAGACTCACCACAATCTTGGGAGCTCTAGGGTGACACCTAGCCAATCTAGGAGAGCAAATCTCCAAGAGTAACAAGTGAAGTAGGGTTTGCTTGCTAAGGGAAGATGTGCTCAAGGTTGGGATGATGCTTCTCAAGCTTGGATTTGATTTTGGGCTCTCACAAATGATTTGGAATCACAAGGAGGATGAGAGAGAGATGAGAGCAAGTGCTTGTGTGAGATGGGAGTGTTCAAAAAGCACTAGCAAGCTTGCTCACGGGTTGGTCAAAGCTATATATAGGAAGAGGCCAAAAAGAGCCGTTGGGAAGTGTGAAAAGGTGGTTTGACGGAACTTCCGTGAGTCCGATGGAACTTCCGTGAGACTTGACCTAGGGCACGAACAGATCGGACGGAACAGGGAAGTTCCGTCCTACACTCTCTAGAAAACACCGACGGAACTTCGTGGCCTCCACGGAACTTCCGTGGAGACTTAGCTAGTTCACAACTTCCAAGGACGGAACTTGCAAGTTCCGTCCTGCACTCTCTGGAACCACTTAGGAGTTGACGGAAGTTCCGTGAGAGGTCACGGAACTTCCGTGAGTTCCGATTTTTGTGGTTTGGCTTCTTTTGAACTTTTGGTGGACTTGATTTTATCCAAGCTTGTGTATGGAACAAAGAGCACATATTCCCTGCAACAAAGACTAATTCACCCCTCTTTATAGTTTTGGCATGCCTAGACTCAAGGGAATAAAAAACTAAGAGACACGCTCTTGAGTCCATCTTTCAACTTTTTGTATGAGGGGCTATCAGTCACATAATGTGGGTTAATCAATCAAGGTATCCTGCACATTAGCTCAATTAACTCATTAGTCATTTTAATTATTTGTCATTTATCACCAAAACCCACTAGGGGGCCTAGTTGCATCTTCGGTCGCCCCATTAAAAACCTCGCACCGAGGATGGGGTATCCCTCGCGAGGAAAAGAGTACGGACTTGGACGAGTTGTTGGTCTTGTACAAGCTACTACTAATAGTTGACTCTCTATATGTTACTTCACTTATAACATCGTGAAGTCGGAGCTTTACTGGACTCGAATTAGACATAGTATTTGTGGAGATTATCTGCGTTCCACGAGTGCTACGAGTTCTTTGTCGTCCATTGTTTTCAGCTTGTATGACCCCGGGTTTCTCGCTTTGGTGATGATGAATGGCCCTTCCCACTTCGGCTCAAGTCTTCCCTTTTGCTTTTGTTTTCTGTGTTGTGATAAGTACCGGATCTCCTGGGTTTTACGCTCTCAAGATTACATTTTTGTCCCTCCACTTTCTGGTCTCATTCTGATATTTCTACAAGTTTTGTGCTCCTTGCAACCCGTCGATTTCCATCATGTCCTTTGAGACTGTCTCGTTGTCTTTGCTTTGCTTTTGTTCTTGATTTCCTCTCGGCATCATGGCCTCTTCGCTGAATAGTAAGCAGAATGGGGTGAAACCAGCTGCTCCGGACTCTGTCATGTTGTGCAACCAAAATATTGTTGGCAGCTCTTTGGCCCATTTTCCTTTCTTCTTGTTTAACAAAACTTTCTTCATTGCCTTGAAGATTATACTCGAGTTTGCCTTCTCGACGACCTAGTTTGATTGTGGGTAGTATACTCGATAGAAGTCCATTTTGGTTCCTAGATTGTGGCAGTGCTCTCTCAAGATTTCGTTGTCGAAGTTCTTTTTGTTATCCATGACAACTTCACTGGGTACTCCGAATTTGCATAATATATTTTGCGAGAAAAACTTCTTCACCGTTGGCGCTAAGATGGTTGTCACTGCCTTAGCTTCTATCCACCTGGAAAAATATTCTATTGCCACTATTGTGTACTTGTAGTTTCCTTGGGCTAGGGTAAGCTGGCCTACGATATCTATTCCTCACTTGCGAAGTGGCCATACCGGCATGATTAGTTGACACGGCTGGGAGGGTGATGAATGCTTTCCTAACTTTTTCCGGCAAGCTTCGCATGTTTTCACTATTTCTTTCGCGTTTTTACCATAGCAGGCCGGTAGAATCCTTGCCTTATTGCTTTCCCGACGAGGACTCGGGCCCCTATATGTGAGCCACGGGTGTTGGAGTGAATTTCCGTGAGGAGTTCTTTACCATGAGCTTCGCCTAGGCATTTGAGCAGCGGGCTTGGTATTCCAGATTTCTACGGATCTCCTTGTATTATCCGGTAACCTCGGGCTCTTTGTTCCATTATACTTTTTGCTGCCTTTGATACTTGTTGGTAGATCCCGTTGTTGAATGCCATGAATGGAGCTCTCCAATCTTCAAAAGTTATGGCTTGTATGAGCTTCGGCTCTCTAGATGTGTCCCTAATTGATGGTTGGGTTTTACTTCGTAGAAAACGTCGGGTGTAGAGGTTGCTTTGTTACCGCTGCTTTGGCCGGTGCGTCCGCCTCTTCATTGTTTTTCCTTTTGACGTCAAGACCCTTGAAGTATTTGTCCATGCTTCTAATTGCGAGCAGGTACTTCGCGAGCACCGGCTCTCTTGTTTCGTAGTCTTTGTCCACATGGCTTGCCACTACTCTTGAGTCTGTTTTTACTATGCAACTTTTCACCCCTAGTGCTCTTATTTTTCCGAGACCCCACAATATTGCCTCATATTCTGCGATGCTGTTGGTGCATTTATCGTCTTTGTTGTAGAACTCTAGTCTTGCAGCGTATCTTAGTTTTACTCCGGACGGCGAAGTGATTACCGTCGCTGCTCCGGCTCCGAGCATAGCCCCATGCACCATCTCACCGTATTATCCGGAATGCTTCTATTATCGGGCCGTCGCTGAACTAGCCTTGAGCTATCCAGTCTGCGATGAAATCAGCTAGCACTTGTGATTTTGCAGCACTTCACCTCTCAAAATTGATTACGTGCTCCGACGGTTCCATTGCCCATTTGCCTACTCGCTTGACACCTCCTTGTTTTCGAAGATGTCGTTCGGAGGCTGATTTTTTAGGACCCTTATTTTGTGAGCTTCGAAGTAGTGTCTCGGTTTTCTTGCTTCCATCACTACTATGTAGAAGATCTTCTCTATTTCTAAGTAAAAAAGCTTCAAACCCGCGAGTGCCTCGCTTATGAAGTAACCGGGTTCTGCTGGAAAAGTCTTTTTCTTTTCCGTTTTTATCGATGATGCTTCGTGTTTTCTTTTCTTGCACTAGGGCTGTTGATTGCGAAGTGATTGGCCGAGACGTCGAGGAGGAGTGCTTTGCCTTGCTCCGGGCTTGCCATCCTTACTAACGTCGTCGAGTGCTCTTTAAGCTGTTTGAATGCCTTTTGCTCCTCATCACCCCACTCAAAGTTTCCATATCCCTTGAGTATCTTGAAGAAAGGTAAGATTTTCTCCGGTGACTTTGATACGAATATGTTGAGTGTTGCCATTCTTCCTATCGGTTTTTGTACATCTTTCTTTTTGCGAGGTGGTTGCATATTTATTATTGCGTTCACCTTGTCCGGGTTTGCTTCAAGTACCCTTCGAGTTCACTAGGCATCCTAGTACTTTCCCTTTTTGCATGCCAAAAATGCATTTTTCTTGGTTTAGCTTTAACTTCGCTGCTCTAAGATTGGCAAAAGTTTCTGCGAGGTCATCCGTGTGATCTTCTCTTTTGCAGCTTGTGACTATCACATTGTCCAAGTAGGCATGAACATTCCTGCCTATCCGTGACTCAAATACCTTTCTTGACATTCCGCAAAACATTAGGCCCGCGTTCTTGATTCCTTTGGCATTCGATGAAGCAATAGGTGCCAAATGGTGTGATGAAACTTGTTTCCTCTTCGTCTTCCTTTTTGACCCAAACCTGATGGTACCCTAAGAAACAGTCAAGTAGTAACAGACATCTCGCTTTCGGCTACGGCGTCGACTACCTTGTCTATTTTTGGCAATGGGAAATCATCTTTTGGGCATGCTTTGTTGAGGTCCGTGAAATCTATGCACATTCTCCCTTTTCTACTTTATCCACGTTTACTAACCATTTTGGGTACTTGACCTCTCTTATTACTTGGACATCGAGCAGTCATTGCACTTCGGATCTTGTAGCTTCCACCTTTTCTTTTGACATTTTTCGAGCTTTTACTTGTTT
>JAUNZO010000153.1:0-46574 GCA_031894775.1 Chloris gayana | reverse complement strand
ATGAAGGAGGAGATTCAGTCCATCCAGGACAATGGGATATGGGAACTAACTAATTTGCCTCATAGTCATCGGGCAATTGGCCTCAAGTGGGTTTACAAACTCAAGAAGGATAAGTCTGGCGCCATTGTTAAGCACAAAGCGCGGCTTGTCACAAAGGGTTATGTACATAGAGAGGATGTGGACTTTGATGAAATATTTGCACCGGTAGCCCGCATGGAGTCGGTTCGCCTTGTCCTCGCCTTGGCTACACATCAAGGATGGGAGGTCCATCATATGGACGTGAAAACGGTGTTCCTCAACGGCGAGCTCGTTGAAGAGGTCTATGTGCGCCAGCCGCAGGGGTTTGTCGTTGATGGCGCTGAGCACAAGGTGCTCCGTCTCCGACGAGCTCTCTGTACGGTCTTCGTCAGGCACCACGAGCATGGAATGAAAAGCTGGACTGTACACTGCACAAGATTGGGTTCAGGCAGAGTGAGCATGAGCATGCAGTGTATGGAGGAAGGCAGTGTTCATGCGGGTTATGTCAACACAAATGATCAGCTTGCAGACATTGGCACAAAGTCTTTGGGGCGGATCAGATTTCAAGAGCTATGTAGAAAGATTGGCATGATCCAGATCAAGTCTAAACTGAAGCACAAGTCTTAGGGGGTGATTTGTTAGTAAGTCAAGTGCTTCAGTAGTTAGTGTGTGTCGAGTCCTTATTTTTCTGCATTCAGTTTTGTTTTCTGAGTCTTCAGTTAGTTGGAGTAGTGGCCACTCTTGTGCCAGGTCGTGTCCTAGTTATTAGGCGGCCATAAGGTCCTTGATCCGGTTTGTTAGGATCCGAGATCGGTTGTAAGTTAGGGTCCAAATATATAAATAAAAGAAAAGCCCGCTGCAGTTGTTACGTAGCACCAAATCAGTTTGCAATTCGTGAGTTGAGAGTTTGAGAGAATCGCTTGTTTGCCAACACGCATCACCGGTGCAGTTATCCTGGATGGTAGCATCTTCTTCAGATTGCTGTGGTGAGCTCAAAGATTCCTTATCCTCGTTGGTTTCCAATTTTCCATTGATGCAGTTATTCAATTGCGGCATAGGGTGAATGGGAGAAGTCCGATGCATGGGATGATGATGCATATGCTTATTTGATTGCAGTTATTTAATTCCTAGTTCCTAATCTTTCCTAATCGCACTAGTTGATATTTCAGCAGTTGGCATTGATGATCTGTTAGCAAGATACAATACTAATCACACCTTTGTAGCTGGCAAGGTTAACTATCAAAAGACAACTAATCACATCCATGATCCATTTGCCAAATTAAATGTTCCTAGAAGGAATTTTTCGTGCTTCCTGCCAAAATGGTAGGTTGGTTGTTTATTGTGTTATTTCTTCTGAGTACATTCTCATATCGTACTTCATATTTGAGACGTTGCAAGACACAAACAATAATCGAAATTGTCATATGCTATTACCGGATAATTATTGTCCATCAGTTTTTCATGCTTCTTTAGTTGTTTCTCTTAATTTGTGCAGGTTTAATAGCTGCAATATTTCAATGATTATCAATTAAGGAAGTGTCATCTTATTCCTTTAAGATGATTCGCTTTCTCATCTAGATTTCACTTTAATCTTTCAGACTCGGTGGTCTTTCAGAATCTTTTTTGCTATGTCCATTTAGGACATGTAAACTTAAAGGAACTCTCACAGTGTTAGATTCATCTGTTTTTATCAGGTAGGACTCTTATAAAAGAAGACACTGAAGTTACGTACCGGATGTTTCTACCTAAAGAACGCCAAAGATACTGGAGCTTGCAGTGTAGAGAGATTAGCTGTTCGAATAAAATATTTGTAGCAACCGGGAAATATTTCTTTTTGTATTCCAATGTGTCAGCTTCAGTGTACACATATACTCAGTTGTGAACCATCTTTATTTTAATATAATTGTTGTTATGGCAACGGAAATGTTATATAAATATTCTTTCATCCTGACATTATAAGTTTTAACTTTATATATATATATATATATATATATATATATATATATATATATATATATATATAATAGGAGGTATGGAAATATAAAAGTGTCTAAAAATAATGTACACGTCCCTTCTAGTGTGCTTATAAAACGTCTTACCTTAAGCTAGACATGCTTTAACAATTCATGTCTATGCAGCCTGACACGCGAGACGTTCCAGACACGTTTTTGTAAAACATATCTATATCCAACTAGAGATGAAAAATAACGTGTTTAACCTAAAAACAAAGTGTGCTTACACGTTCTTGTAGTGGCTGTTAATGGGCCAAAAATGGAGGCCTGTCAAAGTGACTGGACGGTAAATACCGTTTGGCCCAATTTATGTTTCTGTAACCTGAAAAGTTATAGAAGAGAAGCCATAATAATTCAAGTAATCATGGGGACTCTTATACAATTGCGCACTTGATTTATAGTGCAAGGCACTTGATCATGTGAGAGATTTTAGCCCAGGGACAAATTTCTTGGATGGAAATATGCTTGGTAATCGGTTGGATCGGTGAAACATCCGTCTAATATGGTCGACTATCAATAATTAAGTTGCCTAGGCCCTGGGTGCTAGTCTTAATCACTTTAGCAAAGCTAGGGTATATTGGCGACCGGTTTGAGCGGTTGGAACATTAGTTCTTGGTGAAAATCACCAGAAGGAAAGTCATTGGTGAACGATTTAAGTGGTTGGAAAATTGGTTCTTGGGGAAAATCACTAGGAATATATAATTTGTGACTGGTTTAAGCGGTCGGATATTCTGTTCTTGGAGAAAATGGTTGAGAGGTTTGATATTGGTGACCAAACTTGGTCGAAAATTATTGGAAATAAGCATAGACTCTTTGAAAAGACTCTTGCATTATTTGTGGAAGATCAAATGATACAAGAATCGGGAGGCTACACCTAATTAGATGCACCTAACAGGTGCACCCCATTCATGATCGGTCGGAAATAATCAAGGATGACATAGACTAAAGATTCCTCCAGAAGACTCTTGCATTATTTAAATGAGCTCAAATGATCTAAGAGTCGGGGGCTATACCCAATTGGGTGCACCACCGAGAAAATGGGGAATGTTTGGCACCTAATTAGGTGGCATGGAGATTAAAAGAACAATTTTTTGGCTTTCAAAAGCCTAGGCGCAAGAAGATACATTCCAAAAGAAGAGTTCTTTTTAATTACGCACTGGAATTAGTCCAACATGCAGAAGAAACTGGTCGGACAAATTCAAGGCAAAATCAAAAATTACTTAGAAACTGTTGTTGACTACTTATCCTATAGGTATACACAATTTGGGAGATTTCTTGTTAGGGACATGGTGACTTATCGAAGGTGTATGACCGGTTGGGAGTGAGGGCCCAAAAAGTGGTGCCTGACCGATACAGGGTACTAGAAGGATCCATAGACCGATATGGAAACACGAGGCATGTAATTCGATCGATTTTTTGGAGTAATCATCAAGGAAAGTACACGATTGAGTAGGACTATATATCGATAAGGAAGCTTAGAGATAGAGTTTCCAATTAGCTAAATCTTATAATCGGCTAGGATTCTCGTATGTAACTCGTCTACTCGGATATATAAGGAGGGGCACGGACCCCTTACAAATGAGATCGACAACATTAACAATCTGCTAAGACAATACAATTCAAAAATGACGTAGGGTTATTACTCTCGATATGAGGCCATATAGTTTACTCGTCGAGTTAAACCTCGACACTTGGCACACGTTTGCCGAGTCCAAAATACTTGGCACACGTTTGCCGAGTCCAAAATAAAAACACTCACTAACCATTTTTCTAACAAAAAAAATAGACCTTGGCCCGAACCGTCGCCGGCGTCATGCCCATCGTCGGAGCCAACGTCGCCACCGCGCCCCTCACCGGAGCCAACTGTCGTGACACCGCCACGTCGGAGCCAACACCGTCGCACCCCTCGCAGGAGCCGCCACCATCCTCCACGGCACCCGTCCTTGATCGTGCTCGCCCTACGCCTCCTGCCGGGGTCGAGGCCACCGCCTCCTCCGTGGTGCCCGCCCTGGCCGGGCCGCCGCCGGCTCAACCATGGCTACGGCTTGCTACCTGTCACGTGAGAGAGGAAAGAGATGAGGAAAGGACCGGATAGAGATTAGAGAGAGAGAGGAGGATGCAGTCGACGGAGAGTTTTTAATGGGAGGGTGACGTTTTATAGATGGATCAATGACGTGGCGAGATTGTCGAGTGTCAAAAAAACACTTCACAAATAGTCTCTTTGCCGAGTGTTTTTTTTAGTGTTTTCATTGTTGGCACTCAACAAAAATTTTTGCCGAGGGTATTTATTGTGCAAAATATTTCATGATAGACACTGAACAAATACGTTGTTTGTCGAGTATCCGTGTTAAAACACTCGGTAAACTCAGGAACACTCGACACAGTCAAGTTTTCCCTAGTATTTGGTTCATCCCTTCATGTTCTCTCTTTTTACTGATTTTACAATTGTCTCTTTTCCTACAATCTTGAATTGGGTATCAATTTTGTTAGTTTGAAATCTTACAATTTTTGTTCGATCATATTTTTTGAATTATTGAACAATGAAAGTAGAGACAATCAAATTGTATTTGCTGGAAGAATTTGTTCTTTGATTAAATATTTCTTTTTCTTGAGATTTTATTTTGCATAAGTGAACGAAAAATCACGAAACAAAGTGACCGACAGATGTGTCCGCGTGAGCGCGGCTGCTATTACTATATATTATGTCTTCTTCAAGCTTCAAAAAGAAAACAAAACTAAGGCAATTGGTTGTAGAATAAACAATCGGAGCCTCAAGGTCTCCATGAGTGCGTACCACTGAAATTATCAGTGCGTGCGGCGTGCATGGCAGATTTTCGTTCGTTCCTTGACACAACACGCTCCACTATAGTCTACAGCTTATACCATAGTCAAGGTACAAATAAATAAATTAGCACCCAGTCTGAGGTGACCGCGCCAAATCTCCATTTCCTCCCCATTTCCGACTCGACGTCACCACCAACCTCAATCGGTAATGACTGAGCACTCGAACCGTTCTAACACCGCCAAACGGGGCCCACGTCAATCGGGCCCCACATGTCATTAACATAAGTGAAAAAACGTTTGCGATACGCGTGACAGCGCCATTTTTTTACTCGCAAAACCAAGCAGACAAGCGACGACATCGGTGGAAGGAAGGTCCCCAAACTACAAAAGTCTCCTCCAGCTTTGACCCCCAATCCTGCTCCATTGATGGTCGCGGGGGGACCGAGCTTTGCCGGCGACGATGGGCCTCTGCTCCTCATCAACCGCTTCCGCGGGCCGTGCCGGTGATGCGGCGGGGAAGAAGGACAAGAAGGGCGGCGCCGGCGGCGGCCGGGGATCGTAGCGTGCGGGAAGCGGACGGACTTTGGCTACGATAAGGACTTCGAGGCACGGTACTCGCTCGGCAAGCTGCTGGGCCACGGACAATTTGGCTACACCTACGCCGCCGTCGACCGTACCTCCGGCGAGCGCGTCGCCGTTAAGCGCATCGACAAGAACAAGGTGCCCCATCTCTCTCTCTCTCTCTCTCTCTCTCTCTCTCTCTCTCTCTCTCTCTCATTTTTTTCGTTTTCTGCGGAGTCCGGTCGCATCACTGGCTGACGGATGGGCCACGCCTCCTCGGAGCCGTGTCGCGCCAGCTGGGCTAGACTGGCCAAGTTTGCTGGGGGCAGCAAATGCGTCGCGTTTCGCACGTGGGGTGGTTGCTTGGAAGTGAAAGCCAAATCAAGGAATCAGCCGCTTTGTCGAATTTGCCCCCAGAAACCGCTCATGGCAATTTAGCAGAAACGGGAATAAAGACGGTACCCACTTATTTGGGATTCCCGTTTCTGCTTATTTGGGTAACAGGGTAAGTTAGGTAATCTTTGTATCGGCATTTGGGTAACAGGGTATGTTAGGTACTACTAGCCAGCACTCAAAAGTTTTGTGAGTAGCAGCCTAGCAGGGGATTAGGAGTCATGTTTGCTTCTCATTTCTAAATGTCACTGTTTAGTAAATGTTATAGCTATTAGCTAGTGGCGATCTGCCAACTTGGCCTTTCTCACCCTGGCCGCAGTTTCTATTAAAGAAAACGTTAGTGTTGGACAAATTACTGCCAAAATTGTAGGCGCAGTATGTCAGTTGAGATTACAGTAAATGGTTTTGGACAAATTACTTCACGTGAAGTTGTGAGGAACAGACACTGGCCAAGAACTGAACTTCTGGAGATAGCGATGACAGAAGACCGCTGGGGAGAAATTGATCCTGCAGCAGCCACTGATCATAGGCCGGATTGGGCTCTTCGGTGGCTTTGTCGCCTATTCCCTTGATCACCGTTTTGGACGGGCAGGGAACAGTTCCATCTACATAGCCGATAAGTTGCTGGCTACAGAAGTATGGCAGAATCTGAGCCTGCCAGAGGAGAAAGTTCTCCCGGGTGAGCTTGATGGTGACGAATTGGCCATAGGTGGTTTGTGAGGGGAAGGTGGAGGAGCTCGACGCCATGGCGGCGACGAAGATGAAGCGGAAACGCGGAAAAAGAATCAAAGAGGCTCTGTTACCATGTCAGTTGAGATCACAGTAAATGGTTTTGGCTCACGCAGCCCTTACGGTGCTGCAGGGACTTTATTATATAGAGGTGCCGCATACAACCGGATTACAGATTACAACCGAATTGGTTAGGATATAAACAGATAAACATGTATTCCATCGCTAACACAGTATTTCATCGCTAGTGGCAACTCTGGTTGACCTACACCGTATCTGTATTATATACTTGCACCTTTTGTATTCTGGTCCAAATAGAGATAAAAGCTATGTTCTCTTCCTCATTCCAATGAAGCCACATGAGAATGTTGAACTCTGATATGTTACCATCAGTGGGCTCTGATATGTTGAGCTGTTTTGTCCACTGTTCATTCAATACAACATATCTATATTTGTGTTCGTGATTTCCCCAAAAGCAGAAATCAAATCATATCTTAAAAAAAATTACTCTATTAACTTTGCGCGTGCGACCTATTTTCTTTCAGATGGTCCTCCCTGTTGCTGTTGAAGATGTAAAGCGAGAGGTCAAAATATTGAAGGCCTTACGAGGGCATGAGAATGTTGTACATTTTTACAACGCATTTGAAGATGATGACTATGTATATATTGTTATGGAGTAAGTTGTGGAAAGTCTGTCGGTTGATCTTTAAATTTTCATTTATAAGCATGTCCATTTGAACTCTGAGTGATCTTGGATTCTATAGACGCCCAATCAAGCATGAACAAGAATGGCCTATAACACTTTGGTTCTGCTTATTTTAGATACTCTTTTTCTAACTCTGGTTTGTTCCTTTCGACAGATTATGTGAGGGCGGCGAGTTGCTTGATCGGATATTAGCCAAGTAAGAAATACCTTTCCATATTGTTTGTGACACTTCTTACATTGTACGTATTGTAGAAATATTAAGTTCTTTTATCTTGCTGTCATTTGTGTTGCCCTTTTGTCCCCGCTTTATATTGCTAAAGCAATGGTGGCGCCGATTCTAGTGTGAAACAGGGAGCGCTGCCCCTGGCAGAGATCGTGAAGATTGATCTCTCCGGGGCGCGCGGTGCGGAAGCGACGGTGGGGTTTAGATCACAAGATCGGAACCCCCTCTGATGCCATGTAAGATTGTAAGATGCGTATAATGTTGTCGATTGTATTGCATTGAGCCTCTCGGCCGGTATATATGAGAGTACATGACTTGAGAGGCAAGACACCTCCTCGGATACATATGGCAATCCTAGATAGATTATCTAAACTCCAAATATACTCTAACACTATTTTTGTTGCTTTTCCTTGTGCTTTGACTCTTGTGGGTTTCAACTCTAACCTACCCCCAACTTGCTTGTTATTATTATTGTTACTGTTTCTCTGTCAACATGCATGTGCATTCAACTAAGTGTTGCTTTTGACATATGTTTTGTCATTTCAGAATCAATTAAGAAACCAGTTTTTTTTACTTTCACTTTATTATTTGTATCAATTTTGGTCAGAATAAAAGCATGCAATCATTGTTTGTTGTGTACAGTTTGGTTTCTTCAGCTTATAGATCTATACATGTTGCACTGCAAGTCTTCACTAGTGTCCCCACACAATAACAATCAACAGTGTGCATAATACAAATAATTTGCATTTCTTGATTGCTTGAGATGAAACACCTTTGTCATCTTGTGCAAACAAAAAAAAACTAAGTCTTACATGCTACGTTGCTACCCACTATATATATGCCCTTGGTTTTAGCCCATAATTTCACACATGTTTTCCCCTAACAGGAAAGATAGCCGTTATAGTGAGAAAGATGCTGCAGTAATTGTTCGGCAGATGCTCAAGGTTGCAGCTGAGTGCCACCTCCATGGTTTGGTTCATCGGGACATGAAACCTGAGGTACGCTCTGAAAGTACAAGATGGAATATTCTCATTAAGAGTAGCTCATAATCTTATTGCTGTATTCTTTCATCTTTCCAGAACTTCTTATTCAAATCGACAAAAGAGGATTCACCCCTTAAGGCTACAGATTTTGGTCTTTCAGACTTCATAAAACCAGGTGTGTGCATGTATGTTGTAACTTATTGTTCCATGGTTTTCCTTTTTGACTTAATCACCATAGGCGTGTGTTATAGATGGCACCTAAATATTGTTGTATCTACTTATAGGAAAGCAATTCCGTGACATCGTCGGGAGTGCCTACTATGTAGCACCAGAAGTACTCAAGCGTAAGTCAGGACCAGAATCTGACGTCTGGAGTATTGGTGTGATAACCTATATTTTGCTCTGTGGAAGACGACCTTTCTGGGACAAAACAGAAGATGGAATTTTTAAAGAGGTTCTTTGTCTAAACTCTAGTCTCTTTGAAGTTTCCTTTACAAAAAACTCGACCCTACAAAGGGGTAAGACCACCCCCGAGGCATTTCATTACTAGAGAAGAAGACCTTCTCACTCAGGCCGAGAAACCCCCAAACCCCTCTCCATCCCTTACACGATAGCCACATGATCCCTCTGAGAACCGGGACGGACCTTAACCCGTGCTTTGAGATTGCGGAGAGGCGAGGGGATTTTTTAACCCAGGCCATAATTCGTCCCCCTCTCGGGATCGAACCTGGGACCTGAGAGGTGCTACTCAAGAGCCCCAACCACTACACTGAAGGACCTTTCGTGAAGCTTCCTTTACATGTCTCATATTAATTAATTTTCCATTTTTTTCTTCAACGTTGCCATATCTTGATATCAGATTAGACTTATTTAATATTCTAATTGAATATAGATTCAAAATTATATATGTGCAGAAGTTTGTACTTTATGCTATTAGTGATTAATCCAAATAGATAGGCTAACTTTCATAAAAATGGAGATATGCTACATTTTTATGTGTGGTGTGCACTTGATACTAAGGCACACAGATGAGTACTTTAGCTTCATACTAATTGCAGGGTTTTTTTTTTAGAATTTGTCTTTGTACTCTAGTTTGGCAAAAAAAAAATGGGGTTTAGTTTATTTGAAGCAATTGAAGTTCCCACCATTCAGAAAAGTATCAATTTGCCCATGCCCATTTGTGATTTCTCTTGTATTTTTCTGTAAATTAGAGGACAGGAAATGACAGTATTGCCTTTTAGTTCTTACACATGCACTGACCTTTGTCTCAGCATTCCTTTCTGGCCGCCTCTCACACTTTTGATGGATTGTGTGGCATTTTTCCAACAATTTTCATAACTTTATTGGTACCAGAAATAAATCAGATTGCTTCAGTGCTCTCTCTTGCCAAAGTCAAGGAACTGAATGAGCTCATTTAGTTGGAGAGTATGGGTGTATGCCTGGACCAGGCAAATTTGAGTCCTATTTGACCCGCATTGGATTGCCTGTTTCTTTGTATCTGCAATGCAATATAGTCTCACCTAGATTTGCTGAGTTTTTTATTTTCTATTTTATGTTTTGTGATGGTATACAGCCAATTTTTCATTATTTAAGCAAAATGTTTTACAAGAAACAAACAAAGAAACAGTAAACAACAAGCTAAAGAAAGAAATTAAGCAGTACATAAATATGTATTCCTTTCATGGTGAGCCTAGGTAGATAAAATCCTTGTTACAGCAGCTCTATGCAGGAGCTTTACATGTATAAAAGCATGAATATTCTTGGGCACTCTTCTGAACTAGTGGCTATTCATAGTTATGACTCGTCTTCCGATGGTGCTATTTTCTTTTAACTGCAGGTCTTGAAAAACAAGCCAGATTTTCGCCGGAAGCCTTGGCCAAACATTACTCCAAGTGCAAAAGATTTTGTACAAAAGTTACTAGTTAAGGATCCCCGTGCAAGACTAACCGCTGCACAGGCGTTATGTATGTGATTGTGGACCATCTTGAAACACCTGAACTCTTTTATGCTTCCTAATATTCATAGGGTACTCAGTGCAAAACTGTTAAGAGTGCCATACTGTTAAGAGTGCCTTGACGTAAGCTCTCAACATGATAGGAGTTTTTTTTCCTCGAAAAACGAAGGAGAGCTGTGCTTATATTAAGAAGAAAACATGATAGGAGGATGACAATGTAGTCCTTTAGAATAGAACTGCTTGTATATGAGCCTACAAGGTGTTGCCAATGGTCCTAGGTCCCAACATGGGTTTTGGAGTATAGTTCTGTTAAGTAAACTCTTTGTTTATCTTCTGCTGTTTAGAGTGACGGGATTTGGGTGTCCTCCATTTGATTGTTTCGTAGTACCTTGTTTCTGACTTGGCATAAATGCAACATATTTAACCTTTATTGAAATAAGCAAGGGCTGCTACAACTAATATTTTCTGATTCATAACAAGGATCCTACTAATATTATTGACCATGGAAAGCCTTTAATGATCGATTATGAGAAAAGGTTTTTTAACCAAAACTATAAGCATGATTTTGTATACATGGCACAACATAGTGTTTTCTTACAATGCCATTTATTGTTTGATTCTTTTCCAGCACATGATTGGGTCAGAGAAGGAGGAAAGGCATCTGAAATACCTTTGGATATATCAGTATTAAACAATATGCGTCAATTTGTGAAATACAGCCGCTTCAAGCAGTTTGCTTTAAGGGTAATTTATAGAGGCATAATTTATAAATATGTTGATCATGACTCTAGGAGATTTGAGCAACGCAATTGAAATGGTTTATACACCTCTTGTAGGCATTAGCATCAACATTAAATGCAGAGGAGCTTTCTGATCTTCGTGACCAGTTCAATGCCATTGATGTTGACAAGAATGGAACGATTAGTCTGGAGGAACTGAAGCAGGTAATTTTGGTTGGAAGTCATTGCTACATTCTTTCTTGAAGTTATTATTTGTGTAGTATTTGACATTGGAATATGTGGAATGAGCTCTTTTTTTTTGAAGATTACAGCAGGGAAAGCCCCTGCTGTGGTAGATATATATTAATATAGAAAACTGAAAAGTAAAAGGGTTACAGAAGTCAACTAGTGCTCCTTTTGGGCCTACCATACAACTTGGGAAAAGGGGGACCTTTTTTCAGTTCTATGTTAGTAATCAAAGTTCGAAACCCTACTCTCACTAGTAGCATGTTGGTATTTACTAGTATAAGCAATCTATGCAAACAACAAAAAAGAAATATTGCATGAGAAATGATAGGAGATGATCCACATTTTATCATGAATCGTTGGATATGATTCTCCACCTTCAAACATGATTCAGGATTTCTGTTCTAACTATTCCATGGTTTATGAATCATACTATTGCCTTTTCCTAAAAAAAAGTCGTAAACTGTTTACAAAAAAAAAATATCACTCATTCCTTCCTAAGGAAATGACATTTTAAAATACCTGTCTAGCTGACATTTCAAACTGTCGACAACTAATATATACAGAATGTTTACAGAGCATGTGTTTAGTTTAGTTAAGAGGAAGCTTGTTTTATCATCAGATGTTTACAGAGAAAACAACCATTCATCCATTGTGAATTTACATACCTGGAAAAAACAATCATCTCTCACCACCCTCATTCCCCGGAAATCTGTAGTGTAAATCATTTATCTTACAATTGTCAATCATTATAATGTGATGCAAACACTAATGTACAGGCCCTTGCGAAGGATGTTCCATGGAGATTAAAAGGTCCTCGCGTTTTGGAGATTATCGAAGCGGTATGCTGAATCTTTTACTACAGCAGTGTTGACGTGTACTGATCTTTTTCTTTCTTTTTGTTATCAAAATGATCATGAGTTTTGGTAAGATAGTTTGACTTATCATTTCTTGCTTTTTATTGTTTTTGAAAATATCTGATGATACACGGTGTATGTTCATCGTAAGAATGCTTTTCTGTTATGGCATAGACCTTGCTAGGGACCATCAGATTAGAGATAAGCATTGGTTAATTGGGGGCATTGCTGTTCATGGTGTTACTGTAGGGCGCGAACAATCCCATGCACTGCATTTAGCATTGGTTAGTTTGTTAGGCAGATCTGTTTGGTTAGAGATAAAGTTAGGAGATAAGAAGGGGCGGCTCTATATAAGGAGACTGGATGCATCTTAATTAAGCAAGAAAACAAAAGAAAGCAGTTAGAGCCTCCAAGGGAGGGCGACTTGCCGGTTTCCTCTTGCTACTCTTGTACCCCCCAGTCCAATCTATATTATTTTCAGTGACCACTGATTTTTCAAACTCATTAATATGAAAGGCTTATTTCCCTGATGGAGTTGTTTGTTTGAAAATAAGAAAATATGTATGCTGTCCCGTCACATAACGTTGTCGCTTCATATGGTTATCTTTTCCTTTCAAAAGTTGTTTTCTTTAGCATTTGCATATTCATTTACAGAAATTGACATGGATGTTTTGTGCCTGAATAGATTGACAGTAACACAGATGGTTTGGTCGATTTTGAGGAGTTTGTTGCAGCGACACTACATGTGCATCAGCTGGTGGAACATGATACTGAGAAGTGGAGATCGTTGTCTCAAGCTGCATTCGACAAATTTGACGTTGACGGAGATGGTTATATTACATCTGATGAACTAAGAATGGTATCTTAAGAAAACTACCTAAGTTCATTTTCCTTTTCATTTAACAGTTTGTGGTTTTTTGTTTTCTTTAATTTGTTATTATTTTTCTTTAATAACTTAGCTATTATTTTTCTCTAATAACTACAAATTACAACATATTTTGGGATGGTAATTCATGTGATGTGCATTCCTAATCTGCAGCATACAGGACTGAAGGGTTCTATTGACCCCCTCTTGGAGGAGGCTGACATTGACAAAGATGGCAAAATAAGTCTAGACGAATTTCGCAGGCTCTTAAAAACTGCAAGCATGAGTGCGCGCATTGTACAAACTCCGCGGGGGCTCGCGTGTCATAGTTTCTTTAATTTTTGTAGTCTTCAGAATTAATCAAGGGGCAGCAAACATTGAGGTGTTTCTTATCGGCAATTGTAATTGAGGAATATTGCCGGGAAGGCTTCTTGATGTAACTTATACAATCAGCGCACAAGAATGGATCGAATATTTTGTTCCATCAGAAACAATATATTCTTGCATTTAGGATCTGAACATACGGTTGGTATTCAGTTATCCATCGTCAGTTCGTCACAGAGCTATTCGTTGATTTGACAATTGCCACTGATTAATGAATTAGAATGTTGGAAAGTACTCCATACTTTTTTCTTTGTTGATGTTAGGACACACTAGTTAGTGCAGATTTGCACTAAGAAAACAGAGGTAGTACACAACCCACCATTCAAATTCATAATCACAAGGATCAACTAATTGCTTATTTATTTATTTAACAAAAGAGCCAATTTACGAGGCTTTGTATTGGAGTAATTTTTTGGTCTCATTAGTATTTGGTAGTTCAAAAGACAGGTAATTTGGAGAAGGTGATTTGGTCATTCTCAATGGGTTTTTCATTAATTAGTTGTCACATCAAAAAAATAGATAATATGGCAAGGAAATTAATATGAAAGAGAGGGAAAGTCTTTCATCCTAGTGAAAGGTAATGGGCTATTTTTCCAAGTTAATAAAAGACAAATGAAAGTGTATTGAGAGTCTTTCATTTCATCCTCAACCAATAATTAAGTGTCACCTAATAACAATTTAATGTGTTTGTCATGCCTATGAAATTGAAAAGAAAGTATGCACTGAGAGATTTTGCTTCATTTCACATAACAAAATTAGAAAGCTGTGTCACACTTGGAAAGTGTGAAATGAAAGGATGCACTGAGAATAACCTTAGAGCATCTTCAAGAGAGACTCAAAAATTCTCCCTAAATCAAATAATTAAGGATTAATCTAAAAACCATCTTCAGGATAGCCTTAAAATACCGAGTAGGTGTGTCCGGAAGGCAATACTGACGCGATGCTGCTACTGAAGCCACACAAAATACCGAGAGGAATGGGAGCGGCACGATGGTGTCCGCCGCCGGAAAATTCTTTGAAAGCCAACATCGACGGTGCTTTCCTGTACAACTGAAGATAGGAGCATGGGGCTTTGTGGTCAGAGCCAGTGATAGTCAAGCGATTATGGCGGTAGCTGGAAAATGTGAGGCGGTGCATGATGTCCTATGTGCTGAGATGATGGCCTGTGTGCTCTGCTCAAGGTATAATGCATATTCAAGTTGAGTCGGATTGTGCAAACCTAGTGAAAGCTATGAAGACGAGGGAATTCGATCTCTCGGCCAGTGGTGTGTTAATTACGTCTTTTATTATGTTGAACTTTGGTAGCATTGATTTTCTTTATTATCCACGCTCTTGTAACTCATGTGCGCATGAGCTAGCCCGTGCTGGATTAGATAGGGACCCGGACCAACCAGCTGTGTGGTATGATCCCCTCCCAAACTTTGTATCACGTCTGGTGGCCCGAGACATCTCTGGGTCCTCTGGTAATGAGTAAAGCTTGACGGGCTTGGTTGATAAAAAAAACGAAGTAGGGGAAAGTTAGGGCTCAGATTCTATTTCAAAGAGAATTAATTTTGTTGTGATACCAAGTGCTATGTAGCCAAATCAAAGGTGTTATTGATCCATTTTTAAGGGGTAACTGTTGGAGCTGCTACCAAAAACATCTATCAATTATTTAGAGAGCTCGTGGTTTTGCTGAAAAAAGGAAAACAATGAGTACCCTACCTAGCAAGTAACACCCTTGAGCGCTAGCAATGCCGCCCCATATGCTGCCTCAGTCTGCTCAGCCTTCCGGACGGGCACGCCGAGCACCCTCTCCCGAATGGCAGTCCACTTCTCATTCTGCGCCCCTCCTCCCGCCGTGAACACTTCCTCCACCGCCGTCGCGCCAAGCTCCTTCAACAAGTTGTACCCCTTAGCCTGATAGTTGAGAAACACTGGCACACGGTCAGCTAATAATATTAAAAATCGTTATTAGCATGTGATAGCACAAGGAGGATGTTCGGTTCTGCATAAGCATTTCGACAACCTCAATTCGCGCGATCGACTCCAGTATGCCGTGCAGATACTCCACATCATTCTCGGGGCGTGGTTGCAACCTACAGAGACAAAAGCAAAAATGTGAAAGCGAATTGGTCCAAAAATACGGCCTGAAGGTGAGAGCTTGCAATAAGTTTCACATGCTCCGTGCATGGTCGTTATATCAAGGAGAATTGGGTTCTCGACACAAAGATGCACGTTTTCAAATTTTACCACTGAATTCCTGAAGTTCACTTTAATATGAACGAAAGATTAGCCGTTTAGAAATCTACCACTCTGCTGCATTAGGGCATTTTCTGTTAAGTTCTTGATTTTATTTTATTTTTTGTCCCTATCCTCTTCTATCTCTATATCCTTTCTATATCTATCTATTGAGTTCGTTCCCCATTCCATGGATTCAAAGCAGACCAGGTGAGAACTATTCTTCCTCAATCTTCTAAGGAATCTCCACGGGCCACCCTTCGACCCTCAAATCGAGAACCCAAGAACACAATTCTTGCCCAAAAAAAATCAAAAGAAAAGAAAACCAAGACAAAATGTTGGAGAGTGATAGATTTTCTAAACGGCGAATCTTTCGTTCATATTAAAGTGAACTCCAGAAGTTTAGTGGTAAATTCCTAAAACATGCAAGCACCCAATTCTCCCTTATATCAAACTGACAAGTGATCATGCGAGAATACAATGTGAATGTATGATGAACCTTGGCATCATGTCGGGGTCAGAGACCGGGAACCTCTCGCCTTTCTTTGGCAGCGGGTAGTAATCGAGAGGTGAAGGAACACATGGGTCAATGTATTTGCTCAATGCAACTAGCTGCTCATCGGCGAAGAGCTGCCGGAGGACGGCTCCACCCGTGTTGGACGCCCCACCAACAAGCCACGTGTCATCCAGTCGGTGGCTGTACACTCCGAACCTGGCATCATCCACGCGGACTTTGCTGACAAGCTTGATGGCCAGAGTTGAGCCCAGAGAGGTCACCTATGATCAGAGAAAAAGAACTATCAGTAGCAAAGCATTAGAACATTCACCCCCACAGGACTGGTTTCTGTGCAGCAAATAGAAACCTACTAACCGCTCTTCCTGGTTCAGTGGTGCGGGCTGCAAGGAACGCAGCTATGCTGTCCGTCGTTCCAGTACAGACAACACAGTTTTCGGAAAGTCCTGGCAGTGAATTTGATCTTATTTATGGCGTTAGCACAAGCCATTTCGAACTATCGACAGTACTAGTACAAGATTGGAGGGATTATTTATGAACAAGTCAAAAGAAAAAGGAAGTGAGTCTTTTACCGTACTGTGAACGCACATCTTCTTTCACTGTACCAATGGGAGCTCCAGGTCCTCTGACGGATGGCAACATGTGCGAGTATGGCTGGGACATGAGCCAGCTCGGGTACGAGTCAATCTCTGGATCAAAGCCTACCTGCAATAATGCAACAGAAACATAAATCCATTAATTGTTGATCCTCCGTACTGGACAAAAAAGAAATATTTTTGTTAGGTGTTGCATGACATGAGGAGCACCTAAACAAAATAATCACCTTGAGAGCGTTATTGTAATCGGAAACGCCGTACTGGCCATGTAAAAGCCAGAGCAGCCAATCCGACTGGTGCATCAGCACCGCCGAATCGGCACCCCCGCTGGATCCCTCCGAGTTCCACCATGACACGAGCTTGCACAGGGTGGACGAGCCAGAGCAGACCGTGTGATTCGGCGGAGCGATGGACTCGACGGCGGGTAGCGCATCAGGGAAGCTCTCGTTGTAGAGGAAAGGCCCCGCGAGAAGCTCCCCGTTCTTTCTGCTCGCGTAGACATCATTACGCACTTACCAAATCGCAGTTTTGCTTACTATATATCAGAGACAGTGAAAGTGTGTGACGACTTAGAGAAGACGAGAACAAACCTGTCGACAATGAGCGTGGTTGCTGAGGTCCCGTCCACGGAGATGGAGGAGATGGATGGCCGGTGAACGGGTGGGATATCACTCAGGAGGTGGAAGAGTGCCCCTCTCCATGAGCTTGCCCAGTCTATGGCGTCGCCGACCTGCCTAGCAGCTCCAACGAAAAACCGTGCAATCTCATTAGGAAACAGAGGACCATGGCTTTTTCTTTAAAGAAACTTTTTAACATGCTATACTTCTCGGGTAATATACCCCCCCCTGGTTGTGACTTGAAATGGTTAGAACTTAATGTCTCCAAAGTTAGAAGGAAACTACCAAACTCTTACAGGTGCATAAGCTCTTTTCCCTTGTGAATGGATGACCCCTTTTTTGTCAATGAGAGCATATCTTGCTCCTGAAGTCCCAAAGTCTATCCCGAGAAACAGAGGCATGCCGGCTCCATGGGCGCCACCGCTCCGGTCTTCTGGATCCTGCTGCTTAAGCATCTTAATTCTCGTCCTCGGCGTAAACGTACGTCTCTGGTCCCTTCTGAACCCAGGTAATCCTGAAAAGAAAAACGGGTAAACATATCGGAATCGGTGGGTGTCAACTGTCAGTGGCACACATCACAGATAGTGGATCCGCAACACCGTAATGGGTGCTCACCTTGTTTTGCTGGGAGGTGAGAGTGAAGCAGCGGCTTAGCAGAGAGAAAAGAAGTCGACATCACTCAATACGAATGAGTTCAAGTGGCGACGAAATTTATGATGCGGTCTGATTAAGGGGGCAGATTTCCTAAGCTGGTCCGTAGCGGGGAAGAAGAATAAAAGATGACTGCTGGCTCCTGGGAAAGGATAAGGAACCTTTGGACACGGTACCACTATGCTACTGGAGTGGGGTGGTGGGGTGTTAACACTAAGGAATCTGTTCGCGGGCGACATGCAGTTGATTCAAATATAAATTGGAGGGATTTTTTTTTTTGCGGGGTATAAATTGGAGGGATTAAGTGAAGCACAAGCTCAGTACACGTTTTTTAAAAATTGATTAAAAAATTAGCTCTCATCAACTTCCCCAGATCGTATCAGAAGACATCCAATCTGAAGTTGGGATAAGAAAAGGGCTCAGTAGACCAAGATGGGAAATCCAAATCAAGCTTTCTAGAGTATTTTTGCGCCTCCAGTGGCTTCACCACTTTGTCAGAATATAATCAGCCCAAAGAAAATTAACAATAAAGCACCAAATTTTCATGTCACTGATTGTTATATAAATCTGATGAAGCCGATTTAATTACAGTATCGTCTTGGTATGAAATTTTGTCTGTCCCCCATATAAGACTACAGCCAAGGGAAATCCATAGACAGTTCATATAGCCAAACCTCGTGCACACAGATATACTGAAATGCACGCATGGCCAATGTATAGTCAATCCTACGTATCGCATGCTTACAGAAAACAGAATACTATCATGTCACGAACTCACGAAGATGAAACTATGTTTTCACTGTACAACAGACTACGCCGAAGGTTGGTCAGGCTGGGGAGCTGCTGAGCTGCTTCCGTTCTTGCGTGACATGCTGAAATGCCCTGTAACAGTCTTGCCCATGAACTTCCCTGCTTTACCAAGCCCACTGCCAACTGCACCAATACCAGAACCAACAAGCCCGGCACCAGCGCCAAGTCCTGAACCAACAAGACCAACACCACCAACAATGCCAGTGCCCACAAGTCCAACACCAGAACCAACAAGTGATGCAGCGCCACCAAGTGCATCCATTGTGCTTCCAATCACCCCGGCTTCTTTCAGCCGCTTCCTCTCCTCTATTGCTTTCTTCTCCATCTCTAGGGCTTCGAGCTGCTCTTCCTTTGTAAAAGAATGGTACATTACCTGAAGGATTGCAATAATATTATCAGAGACATCATATTGATGATAAAAATGTATTTATTTATTTTTGCAGTGAAACTAAATCTTTTTAGAGGATCCCAAGGCATGGAACTACCTAGTTCACCCAATCCATGGACACGTTAGATATTCATTAATGCACAAGGACAACAGAAGTGAAACAAATTCAGAAAACAAGATAGTCAAAAGCAATCTTCAAAAGTTGATAGGTTCAGGGGCTGACACAGCAATTAACCAATTGGTATGATACCACTCGATTGAAAGTAAATCCAGACCCTATCTACTCTACCAAGTTCAACGAGTGTTTGACAAGATGACCTCACCTGTTTTATTTCCTCTTGTTTTCATCAAATATGTACAAGGACTGCATGAATTATGTTAAGAGAGAAGGGAAAATGAACCCTGAAACTACAGCTAGAAAAAACACAACTAGGAACAAAGGAACACCACCTAAAACAACAACAAAATATGCAAAACGATTCATTCAGACAGACAATGAACTCCACACAGCGAACAAAATGTATCCGCCCTTCTGTGTCATTTCAGCAAATTTTATTGACGGAATAAAGTGAGCAAATTTTAGAGAGAGAGATTGTTTTGATATAACTTGCTTATGCTCCCCGACTTACAAACCAAACCAACTCAAGCTCCCCGACTTACAAACCAAACCAACTCAAAGTCTACATGTAATTCTAACACACCTGATCGACTTATATCTCTAACTTAACACAATCTCAATCCTGATTCTAAAAGCCACGGCAAGCACCAGCCTTGTGCCCTACTCCTCAACGCCGGCACTTCTATTCCTCCTGGAGTAATGTCCAGCCCCACTTAACATCCAGAATCCGAATAGCTAATGAACTACTAACACATAGATCCATAGTAAATGAATCATACAGGAGCCTGAAAAATCAGAACTCAAGTACTGCACCATTCTTACATGCAACTATGTGGAAGATGGATTATTCCTAACCATACACGAGATCAAAAAAGCGAAGTCTGCTTCTGCAAGTAACTTGTAGAAGTTATAAGCAAGCCACATTTTATGCGACTATGTGGAAGATGGATTATTCCTAACCATACACGAGATCAAACAAGCAAAGTCTGCTTCTGCAAGTAACTTCTAGAAGTTGTAAGCAAGCCACATTTTATGGATTTTGCTGGCTTCAGTGAGATGCTGTTTTGAGGGGCATACATGCATTATATGTTTCATTCATTCAAAAGGTAATCCAGAAAATAGTTTTCCATCCTTTAATAAAACAATTATGCAAGCAATATAAACCACCTTTTGAAAAAACTACACCCAAACAAGAAAGGCCTTAAATAAAGAAATGCCAAGCTGGATTGCCAATTTTAAGGAACAATTATTTTTATGCCATTGTAATTGTTCCCAATCTGAAGATACTTGCAAAAAGAACCTTAATGTGGTACAGTAGGAATTAGGCTTTTTGTGACTGCAGCTTTAAGATTGGAAACAATTGCAATTGCACAAAAATAATTCTTCCAAAAAAAGTATGGACATTGTGTCGGGAAAATGTATTTCAAATTCACAAGTCCTCTAGGATCTACACATGTAAGGCAAAATGCTCAGGAAAATGACGTGAAAAGATACAATATCTATACTAACCTTAAGGTGTAATGTGCCTCTATCCTTGGTGTCCCTATTTTTAAGAGGATCTACAGAGTGCAGCAGCTTCAGAGAGATTTCACGAGCATTCTCAGGTTCAAGACTGTTCACTGATAGCTTAGCAACACCCAGCTTCTTATCTTGCGACAGTTTATCTTCATCATAAACCTGTGCAATTCAGCAAACATATTTATTGATATGACATTGATATTAAAATTTAATATATGGAACTGTTTAACAACAGGAAATGCTTTGTTATTGCAGCGGTGTTCACAGAAGGTTTTCGTCGGTTTCCTATGATCCAAGGGAACCTTAATGACTTTCATGCTTTGACAAAAGTCTATGTAAAATAAAACCTTTTTAGGGGGGGGGATACGGTTACGGATATGTACATGCAGCAAATTCGTAATAGCACTAGCATGGCAAGACTGAAAACACTGTATTAAGGGCTGCGTAAAACAAGGAAAAGAACTACAAACAAAAAGGAAAATCAATGTAACACAAACCAACCTGTCCGTTTCTTTAAATCTATGTTCCTGCAGTACGCAATTTAAATGCATGCATCCCATTCTTTGCATATTTCCTTGTTTATTGGGGCCTCATGCATTTTAATGAGGAAAATGATACCTTTCCTATATACAAGGGAAGTTTTCAAAAGAGAGGATAAACAAAACATAGAATTACCTCAAAAATGACAGACTGGGTTTCTTTGTCTTCGACAATAAGTTCAAATGTTTCATTCCATTCAGGATTTAGGTTGTCATCTATGACTTTTGTTTTGACCTTAAACATTGGGCGCACATACAGAACCACGTAAGGATCTGATTTACCAATCAATTCCTTGTTTTTCAAAGAAGTAGCTTTTATCACAGTAACCGAAAGTCGTCCCTGAGGTTTAAGCTCCAGATCACTGTAGAGAAAGAAAAAGGAACTTAAGTCATTTTATGCAGAAGGCTGAGACCATTTTTCATCTAGACATAAGAAATGAATAATTGTACATGTCTGAATATGCCTATAAGAGTTTATTGACAATTTGACAGCTATATTTTAAATTATCTAGATTATCACTAGCGACCAGTAAATTTGCATTATATCAGTTCACTAAATTTCACAATAATAAAGATTTGTGCTAGTTGAGAGCTAATGAAAAAGGTAAGACTCACACACTTTCGAGATGTGAAAAGAACATCAAATAATAAAACAAAAGGCAGAGATATGCCACTCCAAAACAGAAAACATTTTATTCTCTCAACAAACTAAACTGAATCCAGAGTTTATCCAATTTACAGTTCTACTTCTCATTCTCTCTCAGCTCCTCATAACAAGCCACTTGGTCAGTGGATGCACAATGTCCATTAACACAACTGCTCCGTTTTACAACCAATCAGTTAGAATAACATGCAATGAACTTGATTCCAAACAAACGTTTAAAGAGGTAATCAATTGGTTATCCTCACAAATATCTAGGAATTGAACAGGAAAATGAGGATAATATGTTATTTTTTTCTTTCCTATAGATATTATGATTTACGCACACGTAATGAATAAGCTAATACTTTCAGTCTTACTGGGACTATTTTAGGGAATACCCAATACTGCACCGTAAGTAACAAAAGGTATGCATCAATGTCACATCATGCAAATAAAACAATGAGGAATCTTACCTTATATCAGGATTGACACCAAGTGGGATAACTAGCCTATGTGGCCACTGGAGCATATCAGAAACAATTGAATTGACAGTATCCTAAGTAAATGCAGAAGAATGATGGTTATTATATAGAGTACGATGGAAGGAATACGAATGTTCAAAAATTTTGGCAAGTCATCATACATCAATCATGTCAGAAAGTCCAGGAATTGCAGTTAGGCTTCCTCCAATGGCTTTCAGGGTGTACTGGATTTTTGGTTCGGGCTGAAGCACAAAGGACCCCATTAGGAAAAAAGAAACACAAGTGGACTGATATCTCGATGATATAAATTTTTTGGCCCTGGAAATGTGATTTCTAAAATAATTCCCAAAAATTTTATTATCAAGCATCTTCAAGTCAGGGTATGCATTGAAAGAAATGGACTGATGAGACTTAACAGGTTGCACTTCCACATGCTGCCACTAGCAATCTGGCAGCAAACCACATATACAGCAATAATACACAGGAGCACATCTAAAGCTAATGTCAGATGAACACTACTATTCATCAACCACCTTAAATTTCCAAGTGGGGATCAGTTAAGATATCTAGTTAAATACTGATATCCTGGGGTGCATTGTTCAGTTGTCTCATCAGGGTATGCATTCAAATAATCTCACACTTGCTAGTCAACCTTCATGTTAGATATTAGACATATGTGGAGAAGAGAACATATAAACGATGAAAACAAGAAGCTATAAGGAATTTTTAATAAATATCCCTGAAAGTACTCATGTTATAGTCATGATTAAAAGAAACCTCAAGTAATCATTCTTTACCAGATAAAACAGTAACTCTAATCTCGTTCATCATCGGAGCTTCACAAGTATGAAAAATATATATGTAACAGATTTTATATCTTCAGATAGATTTACATTTTCTTAAAGCACTCTAACCTAATAAAATGCATGCTATTTTACAACAAGATGAATCTGAAACAGAATTTTGCAGGTTTACTTAATTTTATGCTTATGGGGTGTATGATTTTTTTACACAAATTTTAAGATCATTCCAACAAACTAATGGGGATGGCGGATGCCATGCGTACAGAATCCATCCTCATTAAGAAGAGCACATGTTCCCTCAAAAGAGGAGAATGTGACAAGTGTGCTCAACTGCAAAAACGTCACATTGAAGGGGAAAAAAAAAGGAGATAATGACTCTTATTGTCTAGTTGATACTTGATACTTGCCTCGGCAAGAAGAGCAACAACAACAGCAGAAATGCAAGGAATCTCTTCCGAAAGTTGAAATACAACACGAATGACAGTATAGACCTGAAGATCCTTGAGCTGCAAGTAGATTGGGTAAAAGATATCATGCTTTCAAATCATTAAAGGTTATAACGTCAACTTATTACGTGTGAAGATAAGAAATAAAACCTGAATAGGCAATGATGCGACGCCAGCATCAACCGCAAGTATTATACTCGGATCACCACCCCAACGGAAATCAATATCCATTGTGATTTGACCTGGCTGAAGATTTTGAATGCGGATACCTTCACAACAAGCAGACAAGATTTTGAAGTCACCATAATGTAGTTCCACATCACAATTCAAAGATGATAAATACTCCAAAACAAATTTGGATTAGTTTTGACATTACTAATATGCAAATTGCAAACAAAGAACTTGTTTCACATGGAAGGTCTTCACTCATCCATAGTTGAATCTAGTATAAATGCTTTAAAACAGACACGAATAGTTTGATCCAATCAACCTCCCGCAGAAAGTAGTGTTTGTTATACTCATAAAGAAACATGGTTGGTACGAAGATTTCAAATATCAACAGAGCACAAGTCAATTTTCTGTAAAATATCAGGCAAATGGAGTGCCAAATTAACATACTAATCACTTAAGTTAGTTTAGCACAAGTCAATTTTCTGTAAAATATCAGGCAAATTGGGTGCCAAATTAACATACTAATCACTTAGTTAATTTAGTACATATAGAGCTTCTATTATCTCAATACAATTTGAGACTTGCCGCTAAAGTTGTTCTAAAACGAACTAGTTACTACTTGATGTAATAGTATGCACCACAACACAAGATAAGAGTAAATACAAGATCAATACAATAGAGGATGAAATGTATGAATTAGAGACCTTCTATCTTTGGCGACACGTTTCCAAGAGAAAATTTACTGAATTTCAGTGATTTTATTCCTGCAGTCCGATAATCATCTAGCAGCGGTTCAACAGATTCCTTAACCACTGCTGTTGCAGCCTAAAACAAAATGAAAGTATGTTTAGCAAAAGTGAGTATGAACATTGTTATGATATTTGGAAGAAAACAAACTTTTATGGTGTGAGATTGCAGCAGAAAGAGAAATTGGCATGTATTGGCTAACCATGCGGGAGAACATAACATGCATAGAGAGATAGCAAAGTTGAAGTTACAGTTAGGAATTTTTTTTCTTTAAATAAATTGATAAAAGTAATTAAAAATGTCAGACTGGCCTCACAATAACATAATCAACAAAATCCAAAAGAATAATGTATAAATCATGAAAAACTTCAACTATCAAATCAACAAGATGATGCAATATCATACGGACGAATAAGTAAAAATGACTATAGGGAATATGATGTGCATAGGTACTAACAGAAAGGATTCATAATATGCAGGGCACTTTACAGAAACTTTAGTTTAAGAGATAAGAAACATTAAGCTTACTTGTGCAATAAAAGGCCAAAGTTTGCCAAGATGCTTATTAAGCCATTTCACCTGCATACAACAATCAAATATTAGTTCTGCAAGTCAGGCAAGAGTACAAATAATCATTAACAGCTTCTTGTGAAGAAACGAACTAGTAAAGTTCAAAGGTCAGGATCGTCTCAGACTCTCAGTCCAATGTATGCATGAAAATTTTGCAGAAAAGGAAAAAAGACTTGATACAGATTCTCTGCTCTATTAAGACATGCAAATCATAGATAAAAGCAAACAAAATGTCACAGATACAAAGGTAGAAGAACCAGGGCCCAAGCTAATGGAAATCCAGTCTGCATACCCTTACATATCTAAGAAAAAAAACTGAGGTCTATGACCCTGGATGGGACTAGCCAGACCAAACCTTCTTCTCTCTTGCTCCAACTCCATTTGCGCATTGACACAACATGTCAACCAGCTAAGCAGCAGTGCAGCACACATCCCTATCCCAACCCAAGCCAAATATTGAACACACATGGACCATGCATCAATGTCCCTTGTCACTCCGTGGAATTACACCAGCTAGGCCTTCACTGAGGTCTGAATCATACATCGCTTCTTGTTAATGCAAGCGTTCAAATGCAAGTGCTTCCATTATTTCATACTCATATTGTGCAGTCCTAAGAGTATCAGTAGAAAAACAATGTGGTATACAGAAACTTGTGATCACAAAGCCAAGTACAAATATGCAAAGAGGTTATAAAAGCCAAGCTTAACAATATTGAAAAGTGAATGTAATATAAATTATGGCTGATGTTATCATATTCAGTTGATTCAAACAAAGTAAACAGTGAAAGAGGGTACATGTTAATAAAATTTGAGGTGGCCATGTTTTTCCTAACATATGATGTACTGTTGGAATGGAGCATAGGTTTAATACTATGTTCGACAGTTATGCATAGAGATCAAGGGCCATATCAATTACACATTTGTGCTATACTTTTGATATGCTGCAGTGCAGATAGAAATTAGCATTAGTGGCATGTAATTAAACTAGATTTGTGCCTAATCAATTCACTTACTACGCTACCAGAAGCCCCACCACTGTCACAATCTCACAGGCCAACTTACACCCAAAAAAAAAATCTCTCAGACCAACGGAACAACTAGCTGTGGATCCAATAGTGGAGATATATCAAGGCGGCAATACTGACCAACAACCCTGCAGCATCCAGAAATAACCCCTGTGCTACCCCAAGACCCTACTGAACATCCTCTGTCTCATGATTTAGTGATTTACTATCCAAGGAAATTTTTTTGCAGCCCGAGTCAACAACACTATGTGAGACATACAAATTCCACCTACAGTCTGCTTCTGTAGGTACCCACATTTAACATTCAGACCCCGCAGACATACGAACTCTTTCTAGGCCTATAATAACCCAGATTACTCAAACGGGGAGGACTCTTTTGGTAGGTAGGTGGAATCAGCGCGCTAACCTGCTCGTACTGCGGGAAGGACACCCATTCTGGAAAATTGTCGCCACACAGCTTTTTGAGGTCGTCCCTGCTGAGAGAACCGAGGACCTTGATGTCCGCCGCCTGAAGCAAAAGGAGGCACAGAGAAAGGGAAACGCATCAAAACCCCACAAGCTCCACCACCGGTGGTAGGCTGCCCCCGCTGAACCGAATCCAAGAGCAGTAATCAAACCTTGGCAACGCGCTTCCTGCTGCGGTGGCGCATGACGCGGCTCCAGCCCGCCATGAGCGCGACGCCGACCACCACCCCCATCATCATCCCGGAGATCAGCCCCATCCTGCCGGCCAAACTCCTCTCCGCCTTGGCTCGGGACTTCGGTCTCCCACGCTACCTCATGAGGACAAGAAACGGAGCAAGATCTGGGGGCGTGGCGGAGGAGGCGAGGAGGGGGTTCGCTTCGGGTCCCCTCGCGTGCGTTTGCGTCAGCGCTCGGCTTTGTGGCTGGCGAAGGAACGGAGTGGGGAATGAGGGGTTTTGCGGAGGAGGGGATTAATTGCGTGGTTAGTGGGGTGATTAACTAGCAGGAAGGAGGATGAGCTGTTGGCTTTCTGGAGCGTGGCAGTCGTGGTCAAGGAAACGGCAGCTGAAAGAGGGGGTCAACTTGCGATCTGGGAAGAGGGAAATGACGAGGATGATTAAAGATTAGGACAAAACAGCAGGTCGGCAGCGGAGGGCACGGGGCACGGCGTGTCCGCGGGTGAGGGGATCCGAGAGAGACCCACGTGAGCTGGACCTTGCTTTTTGTTTTACGTATTATAGTGTTTTTATTTTGAGAATGTTTTACGTATTAATATTGATTACCTAGCGGGAAAAAGGCAGCTCCAAAATTTCAGGAGAAAAAGAGGACTGTGAGTTTGATAAGCAATTCTAAAATTCGCCACCACAAAACAAAAAGGAAAGATAAGATAACGTGTTAGAGCAACTCCAACGGAGCACCAAAAGATGAGCCTGCAAAATCGATTATAGGGTCCGGACTATAAATTTGGGAGGCCAAAAAATATTTCCAACTCCAGCTGGCTTTCTCAAACATAGGCCCGCATTCAGTGGGACCCACGTATCAATCCAACCTTCACCGCTTGAGCCCCTCGATCCGCCGCGTCGACGCCGATGCTTGCGCCCGCCGTGCTTGAACCGTGCGGGGGATGCTCGACGACGTGAGATGGGACATGGCGAGCTCCAAACTAGGAGCAAGATGAGGATGCGGGCCTTGGCGAGCTCATCCCATAGCCGTGGCGCGGCTCGAGGCGACGAGATCCGAAGACGACGGCTTGAGCCCGTGTCCGGCGCAACCGCATCCCACTCGCGCCGCCCCGAGGCATCGACGCCGTCGGCCGACCCGACCAGCGCCACCGCCCGCGCCCGTCACCGAGCGCGAGATCCGCATCGACCGATGCGGCGCAGCGATGGCAAGAAGCGGCGCGCGTGGAGGGGAGAGGGCAGGCGCGGCCGGAGGAGGGAGAGAGGCGGGCGGCGCGACCGGAGAAGGGGAGAGGGCGAGCGGCCGCGGCCGGAGGGGAGAGGGCGAGGCGGCGCACGGCCCGGAGGAGCCAAAGGAGGAGGGAGAGGAAAAATAAGAGGGAGAAGAGAGAGAGAGAGAGGTAGAAGAGAGAGAAAGCGAGTAAGAAAACAAAAAGGTGGTGAGACCCATATATCGAAAGGTGGATTGGAGGCCCCTAGGAATGAGGAGCTGGTGAAAGAACTTTTGGAGCCCATACAAAATGCGAGCCGATTTTAGGGCCTTGTTGTAGTTGATTTTTTTGACTCGAGTCCCAAAAAATATGATTGTGGCTTATTTGGGTCCTCCACTAGAGTTGTTCTTAAGTTATCTACGGATCACGGCACGTAGTCTAGATGATAACAAAAGTAAAAATAGAAAAATAGAGGAGACAAGATTTTTTATTCAATAATTCTGAAGAAATTAGAAAGGGTACCTAATGATGGTATTAGCAAATAATTAATATAATTTAACTCATATTAATATATTTAAAAATAGATTAAGCTTTCATTGATATAGCAACATTTCATATTGTAAATTTCAACTAAATAAGTATTATTTAAATATTTATTTTTTATTTTATAATTGTTATAATAAATACATGCACAGTCAACCAAACAACACCTTCTCTCAACCAAACAAAATGGATACAACCAACAAAACAAAGCAACCTTAAATTTACTCAGCCTGATAAGAGGTTGGCTCTGATAAGAGTTTGGCTCTCATGTGCGAGCCAGGCTTGTAAGGAGAGGCAACCAATCACTGAAAAGGCCACTAACCTTTGAGCTCATAAATAGTGAAACATTATTTTTGTTGAAACTGAAAAAGAGAAGTTAACGAGGGTAATGCTTGCTGGTGTAAATGGTAGTAACTGAATCAAATTGATGACGTTTTCCTTCATTATTAACATAAACTGGTAATTTGGTGCTCCAATGT
The DNA here is from genome assembly GCA_031894775.1 of Chloris gayana. Classification (NCBI taxonomy): domain Eukaryota; kingdom Viridiplantae; phylum Streptophyta; class Magnoliopsida; order Poales; family Poaceae; genus Chloris; species Chloris gayana. The sequence continues at coordinate 17,405 of JAUNZO010000153.1, read as the reverse complement.
GATTAGGCAGGTGGGATGAGTGTGCGACAGATTGATGATCACCAATGGCTAGGAAAGTTCAAAGCAAGTGCTAATGGCTAAGGTCGAATCTTCATCTAACGGTAAAATATATTTAAGCTAATGTGACGCAATGTAGAAGCAAAGAAATATCAATTAAGGCTTGTTAGTGGATTACAAGTACGTATAGGCTAAAACACTCACAAACGTATATAACTAGTTGATAACCCTGCGCGTTGCAGAGCGACTAAAGATATTAACTTTAAAATTATGATCTTGAACTAAATGTGTTAATCTCTGACATCTATTTTTTATCTAATGGTTGAAATTATTACCATGACGTTGCATAACGTGGATTGACGAGAAATAGTCATTAAGACTTGCTAGTGGGTTGCATCTTTTATATTAAAATTATAATCTTGAACTAATTGTGTTAATCTCTAACATCCATTCTTTATCTAATGGTTGAAATTAATTATGATGACGTGACGAAACGTGGATTGAGAAAAATAGTCATTAAGACTTGCTAGTGGGTTGCATCTTTTATATATAAATAGATAGATAACATATTTTCAACTCGATGTAAAGTTTAATGGCACTTAGCCCATAAATAGAATTTCAATGATAGATCTCCAACTCCTAAAAATAATTATAATGTCATGAATCTAATTTACCCTAATCAATATCACAAAGAAAAGTTGTCACTTACACACCATTTTCACTGAATCTTGTTCACGTTCATAGATGGAATGGAACAACATGAACCCAATAGCAAATGGCATTTCTCTTGTGTTCAACTATTTTTCTCAACTTTTTTTATGCAGGGAGGGATCTGCCAACCACTACAAGCATTTGTGCCTATACTCGTTGTGGCATGGTTCGTTTTTTTTTGAGCAAATTACTTATATTCCCAATTCTAGATCTTCATCCGTGATTTGTCCCTGACCAAACTAAGTTCCACTCCATATCAGAAACTTAAGATTCGATCCTTTATTTACACCCTTTTCAGCTACTGTTGTTATATTTTGCTCTCTTGACCATTTTACCCTTAAGGTTGGATCCCTTATTTGTCCCCAAAATGACCAAAATGAAAAGGAAAAAAAAACAGCATGTCTCCTTTTACCATATTTTAATCAAGATGCAATATATTTTCTCAACAATGTAAATGATAACTTAATATTTATGTACATCCATAATAATTACTAACATGCATAGATATATAAAAGATATACCCTAAAATACTAAATAAATGCTAGAAATCAGTCTTGTTCCAGGATGTTTAATTATTTTGGAAGCAAAATCTTAATTTTTATCAATAACAAAGTTGTAGCAAATATTGTCCTGAATGATGACAAATATCGCCAAAGTTTTATGTGAAATAGAATGCCACGAATTTAGTTGAACGGTGAAGGTTTGAAATTGTTCTCTCATGCTACAGTAACAGGAAGAATTGTATTTTTAACACACTTAAGGAGAGGCATCCCTACAATGCTACACTTAAACGCAGCGTCCCAAAAATGACACACCTAAGTGTATTTGTCTCATCCCACCTGCCACTACCTCCACCAAACCAGATTTTCTTTTATTTTTAATTGAAAAACATATTTGTTATGACCATTATGCCCCTGCCTCTCTACAGAGTCGAAATTACACCTTTTTTTTCTTTTTCCTCACGCTTTTGTGTGTTGCGGTAACCTGCACCATTTTTTTCTTTTTCCTGACGCGCCTTGCAACAGCCACGACTTCATTTTTCTTTTCTTGTCAGTTTTACGAAATATTTGAATTAAATTTTTTTAAAAATCTGATCCGATAAAAACGTTTTTCAAAATGTGATAAAAAAATTTGACATGACCTTGTATAAGTTTCTGATTCCAGACTGCATATATGACATGAAAAAATAGATTTTAGCCATAACAATTCGAAACCATATATTGTCTCAAGCATCCATCCACCATACATCCAAATTAGTCAAGCATGGTACATAAGATTTAAATAACACTAACAATAGCCTAATTAGTCATCAGGAAGCACCAAAAGTCTCTTGGCTGTTTGGCTGCAGCTAGATGGATCAACTTCACCATCCCTGTGCACCAAGTTAACAATCCGTCGAGTAATGGAAGCAGGAGAGATGGTTTCAGCTGGTATTATCTTAGGCCTTTGTGCTGTTCTCTTTTTTGAGGCTTCCTCTTCCTACATGTAAATAAATAATTAGTAACCAATGACTAATTACATGAATGGATGCATCAATGAAAACAATTCAGATTCAACTCACCTCTTCTTGGGGTCATTCAAAGGGCAGTTTCCGGTTTCACGATGTCCAAATTCTCCACATTTGTTACACCTTTGTTCTTTCCTTGCACCTGGCTCATGGCTAGCTTTATACCTATTCTTCTTTTGTCTTCCAGAAGTTCTTTTGAGTGGAGGTGGCAGTAGCTTAAAACCCATATCAATTTGGAGCCATTGTGATTTATCAGTCATATGTGGAAGTGCTCCGCTATAAGCTAGCTTAAATCTATCCACACTATAGTACTCATGGACGTAAGAAGACATATCAACACTTGGAAACATCTGAATAAGCGCCAATGCATGAAGACATGGCTTTCCCGTCATTTGCCACTCACCACAAGTGCAGTTGTGAGTACCCAACTCCACAATATGTCTCCATGGTGTCATATCATAGTGGAAACCAAATACTTCAGCAGTGTCTAACCCTTTAGTAACCTTCATGTGACCCAATCCTCTTGTCTTAGCTTTTAGTTGTTTAATTACTGTTGGTACAATGTTGCCATCCAACTTGCTTGCTATCCTCCGTCTTTTGTCCCACAAGTCTAAGGTCATCAACCTCAACGTATCAATCAAATCAGCAATGGGCAAGTCTTTTATCTTTTTTATCCAGCTGTTGAAGCTCTCAAGCAATGTTGTTGTTCACATAGTCACACTTGGTCTCATTTGTGAACATTGCCCTGCTCCACTTGTGATTATGATGTTGGTTCATGTATGTCACCACTTCGGACAAGCTGCAACAATTTGGTTCCAATGCCGATAAAATTTGTCAAGCCTGTAAGCTCTAGAGGCTGGCCACATATTTTTATCAAACACATCTCCACGGTAGTATTTCTTGAAATTTGCCCACAAATATCTCATGCATTCCCTATGTTCAATACCAGGAAACACTTCCTTCACAAAGAGCATCCAAACCTTTGCATGCATCTCGTTGATATTGCTAAGTAAGGTGGATGACCAATTGCCTTCGCTAAGTGCCTCATGAACCAAATCCAATTGTCTCGAAGATTCTGTCTCAAAGATTGCCCATGCTACAGGATACATCCAATTGTTCCCATCAATTGCTCGTAGCTGAAGCCAGCTGCCCTTTATACTTTCCATTTAAAGCCGTAGAATCAATACCAAGGTAAGGACGACATCCATGAAGAAAACCATCAACACAAGGCTTCATAGCAAGAAAGAGTTTGTCAAATATCACATTATCTCCAACTTCTTTGGTAGCAATCTCAAAAATGGAATCCGGAGATCGCTTAAGTAGTTCAGCCCTAAAATTAAATAAGGTGGCAAAGCTATCCTCCCAAGCCCCATAAATGACATCCATTGCTTTCTTCCTCTCATTCCGGACAACATTATATCCAATCTCTATACCATAATGTTCTAACAATTTGTCCCGCAACTCAGCTGTCCCAAGAGATGGCTTCTTCCTCAACCACTTAACAACTCTTTCGAAACCCACTGTGTCTGTTGCCATTGAGCTAGTCAACTTGCCGGTGCTCATACATTCATGCTCATTAGGAATCTTGCTTATCTGCAAAAAGACACAAGGAAAATATAAATGAGTTAATGCATATAACAAAATTGTAAAGCTTGGAATGCATGAAACTTAAACATTATGCATACCGAACGGTTGGCTGCCCCACTAACTTGTGAGCAACAATTCTCCAAGGACACCCATTTACCTTAAATTCAGCCCTATACCTCTTCGTACAAGTCTTAACCTTGTGCACCTCAAACTCATTTTGGATGGCATAGTGCTTCATAGCCATCCTAAAATCAACCATAGAAGGAAATGTTTCACCTTGCTTAATCTTTGGTTGTTCCTTGTCAACCGCAAACCGTGGCTCATTTTCTCGCTTCATCATCAACATGAATTTGTGCTGCATGCAAGTTGAGACCCAAACCATCTTGATTCAAATTTATTCTTGCTGCCTCATCCTCGGCTCTCAAACCTAGTGACACAAATACGTCATGGTCCTCCATGAATATATCCTCATCATCCATCCAAGAAGGATCCACATTTTCTCTCTCACCACTTTCCTCAACATTTTCTCTCTCACCACTTTCCTCATCACTTTCCTCTTCACTTTCCTCTCCACTTGATTCTGGTGCTATTTTTGTCTTCCTTCCGATCGGCAATTTTTCCATCTTGTTCTCCAATGTGATGCTATTCTTGTAGGCAGGTTTGACAATAATCTCCACCACAAAAGTAATGATCTTACGGAACTTAAATTTCTGAAATGCTAAGTTCAAATCATCATCTGTAGCAACTTGTTTCAAGCCCTTATTTTCAACATCCCAATACCAAAATGCGAGGTTCTTGACATATCCCCCATTTAGTATTAGTTGCTATATCAGCTAAAAGGTTGGACATTGAGTAGACACTAGCATCCTTCACTTCAATAATATAATCTTTGGCATCCAATTCATTTCTATTACCATCATCAAGATATATCGTGTAACCGGGAACTCTAAGACTAATCTTAAACTGCGGTTACGAAGTGTGACATCCCCTCGGGACACCCGAGAATCGGTACGAGAGGGACACTCGACGAAGCGAGTTACAACGGAAACATCATCTCATACAAGCCGGAGTATATACATTATGGTATAATACAACCAGGTTTTCAAAATACAAACATTGTACAGCGGAAGCATAATACATTAATGAAGTTTAACAATCTACGAGTCTTGCCGCGGAAACTTGTACTTTGCAACAAAAGACCACTAGCGTGATGTACTCGAGCCCGTCGTACACCACGATCCTCCTCGCTCAGGACGTCGGGATCTGTTCCCACTTGAGGGAACCACCCTCGGAACACGGCTCCTCTTCCGGACAACTACCGTGACGATCGTGGAGGAAAGACTCGGTCTCGAAAAACATAACGAACAAACCTTGAGTATTCTAATACTCGAGCAAGACTCGACCCGTCAACGAGGCACGCTAAGGCCGACGCCTAGTATGCAAGGGCTTTCCGGTCTGTGGAGTTGACTCTCTTGCGAAAACAACACTATTGGTTGATCCTTACTTTCAAGTTTTAGCTCGAGTTAAGTTCAACGAGAGAACAAGGTTTTGCGAGTCTACAACTACTGCAATCAAGTTTGCAACCAAGGATCGAATAGATCAACAATTCTTTCATCTCACATCCTCATCTTTCGCTTGATTACTACGATGTGACGAGCTAAACAAGCGGTACTCATTACTGCGAGGGACAGCGATTCGAATCGATTTATACCAGCTGGCAAAACCCGACTACACGACGTATACGTATCACACCGATCGTATACGACAACCTTTCCGCTAGCACTCGACAGACAGACTAGCCATTTCCAACTCCCCGGAAGTATGGTGACGCCACGACTTCCCTCGTGGTCGACCCATCTTCCTCCCGTGAGACTATCCTCTCACCGACAGTCGGCAAAAGAGAGCCGGCTACGCTACATCTCCGGGGCGATAGGGTACATCGACTTGCTGGACCCATGATACCGACATGTAGTACGGTACGTTCAAACTTGTTCAACTAGGCCGACAACGGTACGGTCCTTGACCGACTCGAGACGGGGCTACCACCTTGCAAGACCTTATCTCCGTCTTGCCCTTTCTCCTACGGGGCCCGTCCGGTCTCGGCTTATTAACATCTTCACTTCCATTCTCATCTTTCTCTTATCATTCTTCTTAGCAATAATAAATCGGTCATTACCCTATATCTCGCGAGTAGTGTATACCACCCCTCGACTTCTACCGATTCCCTATGACATAAGCTTAGCGGTTATCGAACTCGATTTAGCTACCTGTACCAGTATAGCATAAACAAATGGAAACCTATCTCATGCATCTAGGGTATCAAGCAACTCCTATAACTTAATGCACAATCACGACCCATTATCGTGATAAAAGAAAAGACTTTAAAAACATAGGTGGGATGCACCGGGCTTGCTCGGATTCGAATCGGAGTCGGCTTTCTCGTTTGTTGGTCGACTTCGAAGCTTCAGTCTCCTTTCTCGACCTCGGACGGAACCTCGATCACGCCGGAACCTAGGTCGACCAACAATACGTTGCGACTTACTGATCATGCATGCATGAATGGATATGACATGACGTGCAATGATTGTATTAACCAAGATCGTTAATTAGCAATTACTCCTTACTTAAGCTTATTACTTTGCAATTAGTAATTAACAATTAATCATGTTCGTTAAGCAATAAGTAATAATTGATCATGCTCATTAATTATTGCTTAACCAAGGTCATTACTTAAAGATTAATCATTAATCAGGTTAATTAATTAATAACTAATCAGGTTCATTCCTTAATAATTAATCGTGTTTTTAAACAACAATTATAAATACTTAACGACATGTGAGCACACTTAAGCTCTTAATTTGGGATCACATGAAATGATGATGTTTATGTTGAATCTTTGGAAAACGGTTTTCACAAACACTTTCGTCTGCAGTCTCTCTAATTTTTAAAGAAATTTATTTTCCAAAAACAATTAATAATTAGCATAAAATAATAGCTCCTATTAATTAAAGAAAGGTAATTAATTAAACTATGAAATTATAATTCCTCAAAATATGCATTTGAATACATCATTAAATAGAGAATAATTTTATGAGTCTAATGAACTTTGTTTGGTATTTTTCTGATTTTTGTGGAATTTTCTACGAATTTTGCAAGTTTGAATGAATTTAGAAAATTGAATAAATTCAAAAGAAAACAGGGAGCTCACTTGGGCCGAATCCGGCCGGGCCCATGGGCAGGCGGTCCACGAAGCGCGCGTGCGGCCCGGACAGGGCGCGGCCCAACCCGAGCTCATCCTCGGCCGGCCATGGCGCCGAGCGGCCGGACGGCGGCGGCGGTCGCCGGAGTTTGGCCGGACGGCGCATAATGGCGACGGGATCTCTCCTACAGGGCCAACTCGACACGAGGAAGCGGTTGGTGGGGTCCACTTCACCGGAAGATGACCGGAAGTGCATCGACGGCGAGAGGCGGGCGGAGGGGAGTTCGGCGGTGCCGTGTGCTCACCGTGGTTGACCAAAAGACAAGCGGTTTGCTCCCGGAGCTTCACGGGAGCACGACGAAAATCGGCATAGAGGTGGTGGAGCTCCTAGGTGGTCGGAAGTTGGCCCGCACCGTGGAAGCGGAGCGGCGGCACATAGAAACTCAATGAATCGAGGAAATTCCGTTGAGCTTGCGAGGGTCACGCAAGGGCGAGTTGACCGGGGGTGGGGGAAGACGTTGCGCACGACGGAGAGCAAGAATTGGACGGAATGGCTCACCGGGCGGAGAGAATTTGGAGGTGCGGCTGCGGCTATCCGGATTGGTGTGCCGGGGAAGAAAAGCTTCGATTTCGCGGACGGGTGGGTCTTGGTGCGAGTCGTGGCCATGGGGAGGTTCACGGGGCTCGTGCGGAGCCGTGGGTGGTGGCGGTTCGGGCTGGGAGAGGCCGGAGCCGTTCGGCGGCGAGGCGAAGGCAGAGGCGGACGGCCGGTGGTGCTCGGGTGCGACGGAGAGAAGGAGGGACTTTGGTCCCCGGCTTTTATCCCGATGGGGCGGAGAGTGAGGCGGCGTCGGAGCAGCTCGCGTGGCACCGCCGGAGGAGGGCGCGGCGGCGCCGCTGCCGCCGCGGCGGTGGAGGGGCGGTGCGGTGGAGTCGGTTCGGGAGAGAAGAGAAAGAGAGATTGGATGGGGGCTGATTTGGCATTTTTACAAAAACATCCTTCTGTTTTTAGTTAATTAAAAAGCACACTTCCAAGGCTCGAAAAATTAAGCGAAAATTCAGGGGTACATTTGAGAATATTCGGGATCTTTTTCCTTTTAGGACGAAGTTCAAAATCCAAATAAATTTCGAACTAAAAATTCAAGTTGAAATTAAAAAGAGAAAATTTCATTATTTCTTGTAGACATTTTCACAAACTAAAATAATTTCAGAGCAACTTCAAAAATCTTTTATTTTCATGTTTAGCCAAGAGAAAATGTTAAACTCCATAGTTTACTTGTAATTAATTTATCTTTTTTAAGTTCTTAATTTAACCTAAGTTAATTTGTCATTTCATGTGTATTTCTTAACACAATATTCAACATTTTCTCAAATGCAAATGATGACATGATTATAACCGACATGAAGTGCATGTTTATTTTGCCGGGGTTGTTACAGACCCTCCCCCTTACAGGAATCTCGTCCGAGATTCATGATCGAAGCGACTAGGCGATGGTACTAAAGATCTCTCGGTAATTGGATCGGAGGAACTCCTCTTGTTCCTAAGTAGTTTCGGTTTCCGAGTGATTACTCCATTGGATCTTGTAAAACTTGATGGTTCAAGGTCGAGTCACTCGATCCACTCGATCGGTTGTTCATCATAGGTCGGTTACGGCTATACTGTTCCCTACTCGTTGTCGGTATACTTATCGGTGTTTTCGGACACTTCTTCGATTGAGACCGGTGGAGCACATTGTGAATTCTTGATAAGTGTGCTTGGATCTCGATCTCATAACCCTTAATTCAAACCATCTTCGTTGGCACCTGTTCGGATCCGCTTAAGTGATATATTTGAGATCCTTATGGCGTGTGCATAGCTGTGCCCACTTTCCACGAGAGGGTATCTTCGGCTCTTCAACGCTAGAACCACAGCTCCTGTGTTGGTTATTGTTTCTCCTGTCGCCTCGGCGGTCGAGACACATAGGTAATCCCTCGACCCTCTTGCTTTAGAGCACATCCAAGTCCGAGTGCTCGAGGCATCATAGTACACCTCAAATGGCTTGGTCAAATCCGATCGAGCGAATATCGGTGCGGTTGTGAGTAACTTCTTCGACGTCCGAAAGACTTCCTCACATTCGAGTGTTCCATTCATACTTCTCATCCTTCTTCAGAAATTTTGTCATTGGCTTGGCAATAATTGGGAATGAATCTTCCGTAATAACCAGACTAACCCCGAGAAGCTTCGGATCCGTATGACCGATTTAGGTGGCTTCCGATTCAATACCTCCTTAACTTTACTTGGATCAACGGCCATTTCTTCTGCTGATATCACTTGACATAAGAATGGTACTTCCTTCAACCATAACTCACTCTTACTTGAATTGGGCATCTAACCGGTGATCCCTTAGACGTTGGAGCACGGTCCTTAAATGCTCGACGTGTTCCTCTTCCGACTTGGAATAGATCATGATGTCGTCTATGAAACCAACGACAAACTTATCGAATTCGGCATAAACACCCAGTTCATGAGGTACATGAAGTGTCGTTGGCGCGTTGATTAGACCAAAGGACGTCACCAGGTACTCCTAAAGTCCATGTATGGTAGAGGAAGCTGTCTTTGGTATATCTTTCGCTCAAATCCCGATTTGATGATATCCGGAGCGAAGATCTATCTTGGTAAACACTTTTGCTCTCATCTACCGATCACACAAGATGTCAATTCGAGGAAGGGAATACTTGTCCTTAATGGTCTCTGCACTCAAGTTCGATGAGCTGCACATAACCTAAAAGTTTGATTCTTCTTCTTGACGATCAATGCTTTGTCATCCTCAAGGTGATGGACTGGGGCAAATATATCTCTTATTCGATAATTCCTTTACTTGCACCTTTACTTCGCCAGCCCATAGGGTGGCATCCGATACTGATCTTCTCAATATGGGTGCGGTTCCTGGTTCATACTCTATCTTGAACTCTACTGCCCGATCCGGTGGTAAACCTGGTAAGCCTTCGGAAGAATAATTTGGAAAGAAGTCAATCGAAGACAATCTCGTCCTTGAAGAGGAGAGTTCGAGATGAGCTGCAAAAGCATCTACATCCAAGTACTACCTTATAATACTTCATCCATCTCATACCAAGAATCGCATCAAATTCTTGTCCGTCTAAGACTATAAAGGAGGTGGAATAATCCTTACGACCCCACTTCAATGGTATCTCCGACGTACTTTGATCAGTCATGACTTGTGACCTTCTCGGCATCTCCTCGAATGTGGTAAAGTTGACACGACCAGTCGTCATCTTATTTTTACTTGCATGATTCTACTTTGTTGGTGCGACACCTCCTTGAGCCAAGTGTTCAAGACAACCACCGTTATAGCATGGATGATCGAGTGGATTATGGAGTCCGGTATAAGGGGCGTATACTCGATAGGTCCGATTGTTGAACCGCCGAACGTAAGGATACCTGTTGCTGCTACCGAGGTGACCGATATAACATAGGCTCGAACCTCCGATCTCGCTGCGGAAATGTAGACTAGATTAAACTTGGGTGATACCTTACTTCCTTGTTCACTGGCTGATCTCTTCTTAGTCTTCTCTTCTTGATAAGCACGAAGAGCATCCGCCATGAGTATCGCCTCACTTACAAACTCATTGAAACTAATCTCTCAGTCCAAATTTAGATGTCCGGGTGTTTGTTGTCCACGTCTATCACCTTCATGACGAGATCAGGAGTCACGAGATTTATAAGGGGTTGGTGTAAGTCAATGATAAAGGAAAAGATTTAACCGGAATGGTTGAGCTTATGAAACAACAGGGATTACCAAAAGATACGACGGTGCTTTCGTCTATCTTGGTGTTGAAGGAAACATGGGCTTAAGATCTTTACAAGGATAATTGCACCGATGAGTTTCCAATACGGTATTTTTCTTTCCGGTTGCGTACCTTAAGTTATACGCCGTCCGTTCGGAAGAACATCATATTTGGAATCTCTTCTAGTTTTAAAATAGAGTATGCATTTCCATACCGCTCATGTTTGACTTGGAGAAGCGCTCAGGCGAACCAGAGACAATTCGAAGGCATAATAGCAATTTAGAAAATACAAAACACCCATTTCCAAACTAGCTCTCAATAAAACTTAGTCTAGTCAAAAAGGTGATGATTATTTCTTCAATGAAAGTCACTCAAGAACTTCAAGGAAACGTAAGGTCATGATGTAACCGAGTGAAAGAAGGAGAATGATTTTCGGACTAGGACGAGTCCGCTCATAGTACTCGAAATCTTATCATCCCGGATGTTTTGTCGAGATGACAAATCCGAACAGAAATCAACAAGGCTATTACTGGGGAGGGAAAGAGAACTCTTGGTGGCTACAAGTGGTAGTTAACCGGTCATCCGCTTGGATGAGGCCTAGAGCGATCGAAGTGGCATCGGTGACTAGCTCCTGGATTCTTCTACCCATTCATTTCGTCCTTCTCGCTCTTCCTTGGAAGGTTATTGGACTTGTTCAAGGTCCAATATCTCATCATGTGTCTTCATCGTGGCTGCACCTAGTTTATCTATTTCTCTCGGCAGTTGTTAGTTGTTCATCCCAAGATTCACCTAGAGCACCCATTCATACTTGTCATCTTTAATCTATCCTTTTAAATCCGTAGCTCTCATATGGGCTCCATGATAACTACACATGATCGTCCATCTCTTTGATTGCCTTTGATCATCCGTATATAAAGATCTTAAATTCCTCATTCCATTGCCTCCGTGTGAGAATTCTCGCTTGCCTTCTATTGCACTAGCATAAACCTCTTGTGCCATCTAAAGGCAACTAACTCTATGCTAACTAAGTATAACCCCAGACTTTTATTATAGCACTCAATATGACATGATGCATGTTCGGCGAGCCTAACTATACGTACTATAGTATGTAAGACTATAACGAATAGTTAGCACTTCCCAAAACCCCAAACGCCGACCAGCTTAATAAAAATCTAACTATTCTACATCCTTATAGGGCTCCGTACTCTCTCGTGTTCTAAACGCACTAAACGTGTTAAGTTTTGAAAATAGGCTTGTAATGATGTACTCGTTGCCTCCGAACCGCTCCGATACCAGCTATGACATCCCCTCCGGGACACCCGGGAATCGGTACGAGAGGGACACTCGACGAAGCGAGTTACAACGAAACATCATCTCATACAAGCCGGAGTATATACATCATGGTATAATACAACCAGGTTTTCAAAATACAAACATTGTACAGCGGAAGCATAATACATTAATGAAGTTTAACAATCTACGAGTCTTGCCGCGGAAACTTGTACTTTGCAACAAAAGACCACTAGCGTGATGTACTCGAGCCCGTCGTACACCACGATCCTCCTCGCTCAGGACGTCGGGATCTGTTCCCACTTGAGGGAACCACCCTCGGAACACGGCTCCTCTTCCGGACAACTACCGTGACGGTCGTGGAGGAAAGACTCGGTCCTGAAAAACATAACGAACAAACCTTGAGTATTCTAATACTCGACAAGACTTACCCGTCAACGAGCACGCTAAGGCCGACGCCTAGTATGCAAGGGCTTTCCGGCTGTGGAGTTGACTCTCTTGCGAAAACAGACACTATTGGTTGATCCTTACTTTCAAGTTTTAGCTCGGGTTAAGTTCAACAGAGAACAAGGTTTTGCAGTCTACAACTACCGCAATCAAGTTTGCAACCAAGGATCGAATAGATCAACAATTCTTTCATCTCACATCCTCATCTTTCGGTTGATTACTACGATGTGACGAGCTAAACAAGCGGTACTCATTACTCGCGAGGGACAGCGATTCGAATCGATTTATACCAGCTGGCAAAACCCGACTACACGACGTATACGCATCACACCGATCGTATACGACAACCTTTCCCGCTAGCACTCGACAGACAGACTAGCCATTTCCAACTCCCCGGAAGTATGGCGACACCACGACTTCCCTCGTGGTCGACCCATCTTCCTCCCGTGAGACTATCCTCTCACCGACAGCCGGCAAAGAGAGCCGGCTACGCTACATCTCTCGGGGCGATAGGGTACATCGACTTGTCTGGACCCATGATACCAGCATGTAGTACGGTACGTTCAAACTTGTTCAACTAGGCCGACAACGGTACGGTCCTTGACCGACTCGGACGGGGCTACCACCTTGCAAGACCTTATCTCCGTCTTGCCCTTTCTCCTACGGGGCCCGTCCGGTCTCGGCTTATTAACATCTTCACTTCCATTCTCATCTTTCTCTTATCATTCTTCTTAGCAATAATAAATCGGTCATTACCCTATATCTCGCGAGTAGTGTATACCACCCCTCGACTTCTACCGATTCCCTATGACATAAGCTTAGCAGTTATCGAACTCGATTTAGCTACCTGTACCGAGTATAGCATAAACAAATGGAAACATATCTCATGCATCTAGGGTATCAAGCAACTCCTATAACTTAATGCACAATCACGACCCATTATCGTGATAAAAGAAAAGACTTTAAAAACATAGGTGGGATGCACCGGGCTTGCCTCGGATTCGAATCGGAGTCGGCTTTCTCGTTTGTTGGTCGACTTCGAAGCTTCAGTCTCCTTTCTTGACCTCGGACGGAACCTCGATCACGCCGGAACCTAGGTCGACCAACAATACGTTGCGACTTACGATCATGCATGCATGAATGGATATGACATGACATGCAATGATTGTATTAACCAAGATCGTTAATTAGCAATTACTCCTTACTTAAGCTTATTACTTTGCAATTAGTAATTAACAATTAATCATGTTCGTTAAGCAATAAGTAATAATTGATCATGCTCATTAATTATTGCTTAACCAAGGTCATTACTTAAAGGTTAATCATTAATCAGGTTAATTAATTAATAACTAATCAGGTTCATTCCTTAATAATTAATCGTGTTTTTAAACAACAATTATAAATACTTAACGACATGTGAGCACACTTAAGCTCTTAATTTGGGATCACATGAAATGATGATGTTTATGTTGAATCTTTGGAAAACGGTTTTCACAAACACTTTCGTCTGCAGTCTCTCTAATTTTTAAAGAAATTTATTTTCCAAAAACAATTAATTATTAGCATAAAATAATAGCTCCTATTAATTAAAGAAAGGTAATTAATTAAACTATGAAATTATAATTCCTCAAAATATGCATTTGAATACATCATTAAATAGAGAATAATTTTATGAGTCTAATGAACTTTGTTTGGTATTTTTCTGATTTTTGTGGAATTTTCTACGAATTTTGCAAGTTTGAATGAATTTAGAAAATTGAATAAATTCAAAAGAAAACAGGGAGCTCACTTGGGCCGAATCCGGCCGGGCCCATGGGCAGGCGGTCCACGAAGCGCGCGTGAGGCCCGGACGAGGGCACGGCCCAACCCGAGCTCATCCTCGGCCGGCCATGGCGCCGAGCGGCCGGACGGCGGCGGCGGGTCGCCGGAGTTTGGCCGGACGGCGCATAATGGCGACGGGATCTCTCCTACGGGGCCAACTCGACACGAGGAAGCGGTTGGTGGGGTCCACTTCACCGGAAGATGACCGGAAGTGCATCGACGGCGAGAGGCGGGCGGAGGGGAGTTCGGCGGTGCCGTGTGCTCACCGTGGTTGACCAAAAGACAAGCGGTTTGCTCCCGGAGCTTCACGGGAGCACGACGAAAACCGGCATAGAGGTGGTGGAGCTCCTAGGTGGTCGGAAGTTGGCCCGCACCGTGGAAGCGGGGCGGCGGCACATAGAAACTCAATGAATCGAGGAAATTCCGTTGAGCTTGCGAGGGTCACGCAAGGGCGAGTTGACCGGGGGTGGGGGAAGACGTTGCGCACGACGGAGAGCAAGAATTGGACGGAATGGCTCACCGGGCGGAGAGAATTTGGAGGTGCGGCTGCGGCTATCCGGATTGGTGTGCCGGGAAGAAAAGCTTCGATTTCGCGGACGGGTGGGTCTTGGTGCGAGTCGTGGCCATGGGGAGGTTCACGGGGCTCGTGCGGAGCCGTGGGTGGTGGCGGTTCGGGCTGGGAGAGGCCGGAGCCGTTCGGCGGCGAGGCGAAGGCGAGGCGGACGGCCGGTGGTGCTCGGGTGCGACGGAGAGAAGGAGGGACTTTGGTCCCCGGCTTTTATCCCGATGGGGCGGAGAGTGAGGCGGCGTCGGAGCAGCTGCGTGGCACCGCCGGAGGAGGGCGCGCGGCCGGGCCGCTGCCAGCGCGGCGGTGGAGGGGCGGTGCGGTGGAGTCGGTTCGGGAGAGAAGAGAAAGAGAGATTGGATGGGGGCTGATTTGGCATTTTTACAAAAACGTCCTTCGTTTTTAGTTAATTAAAAAGCACACTTCCAAGGCTCGAAAAATTAAGCGAAAATTCAGGGGTACATTTGAGAATATTCGGGATCTTTTTCCTTTTAGGACGAAGTTCAAAATCCAAATAAATTTCGAACTAAAAATTCAAGTTGAAATTAAAAAGAGAAAATTTCATTATTTCTTGTAGACATTTTCACAAACTAAAATAATTTCAGAGCAACTTCAAAAATCTTTTATTTTCATGTTTAGCCAAGAGAAAATGTTAAACTCCATAGTTTACTTGTAATTAATTTATCTTTTTTAAGTTCTTAATTTAACCTAAGTTAATTTGTCATTTCATGTGTATTTCTTAACACAATATTCAACATTTTCTCAAATGCAAATGATGACATGATTATAACCGACATGAAATGCATGTTTATTTTGCCAGGGTTGTTACATGAAGCATCCCTATAGATAGCAACATGAATTGACTTAACAACATATTCAATCAATCTGTAACCAAAATCGAAAACAAATGCCCAACCAACTTACCATCCGGTGCAACTTTCATTTGAACCTACGTCGCCTCGTTCGACACTCGCACGCCCACCTCCGGACAGGGAAGAGACGCCCATGTCCATCCTGCCGGGTCGTCGCCGGCGGTGAAGCCGCGCCGTCCGCACGCAAGCCCACGCGGGATCCCGGCCCGCGCTCGCGGGATCCTAGCCCGCGCCGCCGGATCCCGGCCCGCGCCCACGCGCCGCCCGCGGGACCACGGAGCCCGCGCCGCGCGCCGCTCGCGAGGACCACGCCGTCGCGCCCGTGCGCCGCCCGCTCGCGGGACCTCGCAGCCCGCGACCGCGCGCCGCCCGCGGGACCACGCCGCCCGCGCTCGCGCGCCGCCCGCCG
The DNA here is from genome assembly GCA_031894775.1 of Chloris gayana. NCBI lineage: Eukaryota > Viridiplantae > Streptophyta > Magnoliopsida > Poales > Poaceae > Chloris > Chloris gayana. The sequence continues at coordinate 1,214 of JAUNZO010000153.1, read as the reverse complement.
GCGGGACCTCGCCGCCCGCCCGCCCGCGAGCAGGAAGACCGCGCTGCCCGTGCCCGCGAGACCCCGCCGCCGCTCGTGCCCGCGGGACTCCGCCGCCGCTCGTGCTCGTTAGGGTTAGCCGATCGATTCGATTAGTTCCCGTAGTCTCGTAGAGGCAGGGGCATAATGGTCATCCCAAATATGTTTTTCAATTAAAAATAAAAGAAAATCTGGTCCGGTGGGGGTAATGGCAGGTGGGATGAGACAAATACACTTAGGTGTGTCATTTTTGGGACGCTGCGTTTAAGTGTAGCATTGTAGGGATGCCTCTCCTTAAGTGTGTTAAAAATACAATTCTCCCTACAGATAACAGGGCCAGCCGCCATCGCCATCGCCGACTCCTGCTTTATGTGAGTTGTGTGCAATTGAGTTGGCTGGGCTGCTGGGCTACAATTTATTTTAGCTGTTGAGAAACTGCTGCACATCTGGGCTTCAATTTGTTGTGTTTCTGGGCTAAATACGGCCCAATAATTACTACTACTCATTTACTAAATTGTTGTCGTCGTTGACTTTTTTTAATTGCGTTTGATCATTTGTCTTATTCAGAAAAAATTTAAGAAATATCATATATTTTGTTGTAATATGTTTTATCACTAAAAAAAATTGAAATATAGCATATAACTTTTTGTATTTTAAGAATTTTTTTGAATAAGACGAATGATCAACATTACAAAAAGTCAATAGTGACAACAATATATTTAGTAAGGGAGAGTATACCTCTTGACGTATGGCAAATTGAGTTCCGCTCAGGCTAGAGGGAGAGAGAAGCCTCTTGCTTCCTCGGTTCAGGAAACCATGTCCGATCGAGACCGGTCGAAATTGGGGAAACAACAGAGTATGGAGGGGAGCTCTGAGTTGCCATCGCTGGAGAACAAAGAGATTGCGGCCAAGGAAGGAGCCAAGCGCGGCTGCAGCACGGAGGAAGACAGACAGCACGAATTTTGTGGCATTATTAAGTCCAAGTAATTTACTACCATTATTAAGTGAATTATGTGCACTCGTGATTGTGGTTAAATTTCTCAACTATATGCACGTAAATATGATTTTCTATTAAAAAATATAAGTGATTTCCATTTGCCTATGAGCGTCAATAAAAGGAACCTATGCAAGATGTCGTATACTTGCCTTATGGGTATACGAGATGATGAAGAAATGGATACGCAAAGACATGGTAG
>JAUNZO010000152.1:0-191296 GCA_031894775.1 Chloris gayana | reverse complement strand
GCTACTCAACTAAGTAAGGCCCCGTTCGTTTCCTGCCCTCTAAAAATTATACCCATCACATCAAAGAGAATCTTACTATTTAGTAGTACTTTTATTAATTTAATGACAAAACCTATGTCACGACCCCCCTCTAATTGGCGAGACGAATCTAATGATCCTAATTAATCTATGTTTTGTTACAGTGATGCTACAGTAAACATCTTCTAATAACATCATAATTACCCTCGTTGGATTCGTCTCGTGAATTAGATAGGGGGTCTGCAATTAGTTTCGAGATTAGACTTTATTTAATACTCCAAAATGATAAAATTCTCTTTGATTTGACCCCTCTAAAAATTATATACACTGGAAACGAACACACCCTAAATCAGGGTGGGAAAGGGATGAAAAATAAAGGGCTTTTGTCTACAGGACACTCGAGAAAACGTTTATTTATCTCTAGGACACCGCATCGGCTGACTTTGTCCCTTAGACACTGAAAAACTGTATTTATCTACAAGACGCCATGCTAAATAAAGGAATCATTTTAATGATAAAAGACCGTATTACCCCTGCCTTATCTTCATCATCGTCCTCGCATGTGTCTTCCTCCTCGCCGGTAATAGACTTGCTCCGGACGCATGTACCTCACTCCACAATGCCAAGTGTATACCCCATCATTTGCGACAGTGTCCGTGGTGAGCCTTGCGCATACATGGGGTACTCGACGGCGGTGTTCCGATCATGTAACCGTTAGAAATATTGTGTAAACAATTGTACATGTGTTACACGTAGCACATGAACTGTAAACCTCTAGGACTCAAGGTTGTCTAGTAGATAGAGTTGTAAACCGAATATTGAGACTTGAGTCCATATCGGTATTAACTAGAGTCCTAGTCGGTAAAACCTCCCCGTAACCATATGGCCTTGGAGCCTATATATTAACACTCAGCCGTGGTGAGCCAATTAGGCAACCACGTTCCATATTCTTTCATGGTAATCGGAGCGTCTTCTTCCACATAACATCCATCGCCTCCCAAGCAAGACATGGCGTCGTCCTCATCGCCGGCGCCGTCGCTTGGAGCTGTCTCCGAGAAACTCTCGCGTGACAATTACATGCTCCGGAAGGCACGGTTTCTTCCTGCAGTCCGTGGAGCCAAGATGATGGCGATCCTAGAGGGATCGGCTCCTGCGCCGCCCGAGACGATCGAGATGATCGGGGCGGACAACAAGGCGACGACCGTCGACAACCCAAGCATATGATGTATGGGTTGCCAAAGATCAGCAGCTATTAAGCTACCTGCTGAATTCTCTCACCAAGGATGCTCTTGGTCCCGTGGCTACGGCCACGACGGCGTCGAAGCATGGAATAAGCTAGAGAGTATGTTCTCGGCTCAATCCAAGGCGCGTGCAGCAAATCTTCGCATGCAGCTTGCCACGTTGAAGAAGGGTAGCATGACTACCTCTACTTACTTCAACAAGATGTGTGCCATCAAAGATGAGCTCGCATCAATTGGGAAGATCATCGATGATGATGAACTCGTATCCTACATCGTGAACGGTCCGGATCAAGACTACAACCCGGTCGTGTCATCAATCCTTGGCCGTGTTGGATCCATCACCCCGAGCAACGTCTACTCCGAGCTGCTCTCTTTTGATCACCGACTTGAGATGTATGGTGACTCATATCAATCCTCGGCCAATGCTGCAAGCCGAGGCCGAGGAGGTCATCGTGGTCGCGGCAACAACGGATCCTCCAACCATGGCGGTCGTGGTGGACGAGAATAGGCCTCGTGGTGGTGGAAAGCAGCAGCAGAGCAGCCGTACCAAGCCTCAATGCCGGATCTGCGGCAAAATTGGACATGAAGCCAAGAGGTGCTGGTACAGATATGATGAGGATGATGATCGGCAAGAGAAGATCGCTGGAGCAACAACTCGCAGGTTATGGCTATGATTCAAACCGGTATGCCGACAGCGGGGCCACCGACCATGTCACCGGGGAACTCGACAAGCCGACCATCCGTGACAAGTACAATGGGCGTACAATGGGCGTGATCGGGTTCACACAGCCGACGGCACGGGTATGACAATTAGCAATATCGGTCATACAGTTTTACATACCCCCGAACGTGATTTTCATCTTAATAATATCCTGCATGTTCCTACTTCCGAGCAAGAATCTTGTTTCTGTTCATAAATTCACTAAAGATAATCATGTTTTCCTTGAGCTTCATCCCTATTTTTCTCTTATCAAGGATCCGGACACGAGGAAAGTGCTCCATCGAAGTAGATGTCAAGGAGGTCTCTACCCTATAGTGCCATACATCTCAAGGAAGAGCTTAGGAAAACAAGTCTTTAGTACTAGTCGTCCATCTACTTCAAGATGGCATAGCAGATTAGGTCATCCCTCATCGGTCATTGTTGAAAAAGTTATTAGTATGAATAAACTTCCTTTCATTAGTGAAGAAAATAATGAGTCGATTTGTAATTCTTGTCGGATGGCCAAAAGCCATCAATTGCCTTATAATCATACTCATGAAAAGTCTAGTGCTCCCCTTGATTTGATCTACTCGATGTCCGGGGTCCTGCACCTATCTCGGTTGGGCGATATAATTGCTATGTCGGTTTCATTGATGACTATAGTAAGTATACTTGGCTTTATCTCTTAAAGAAAAAGTCGGATGTGTTCCAAGCCTTTCAAGACTTTCAAAGTCTTGTGGAACGCAAATTCAACAAAAAATTCTTTCCTTACAGTCTGATTGGGGGGAGAGTATGAGAAATTAAATTCCTTTTTTCAGAAAATTGGAATTAGCCATCGAGTCTCCTGCCCACATGCGCACCAACAAAACGGTGCTGCGGAAAGAAAACATCGCCACATTGTTGAGGTAGGTCTTGCTCTTCTAGCCACTGCCTCCATGCCCCTCAAGTACTGGGATCAAGCTTTTCTCACTGCCACTCATCTCATCAATTTACTACCTAGCAAAGTCATTGACTATGCTACTCCAATGAGAGCTCCTTCTCCAGGAAAAACCCAACTATGACCACTTGCGCATCTTTGGGTGTGCATGCTGGCCAAATCTCCGGCCATATAACTCCAGAAAACTTTCCTTCCGCTCCACTCGGTGTGTTTTTCTTGGTTATAGCCCTCTGCATAAGGGATTCAAGTGCCTTGATCCTAGCACTGGCCGTATCTATGTATCTAGAGATGTGGTTTTTGATGAAAACGTCTTTCCCTTTGCTAATCTCAATGATAATGTTGGGAGTCAACTTCGCCAAGAAATCGTCCTTTTATCTCCACAACTAACATGTCCAGGGGTAGCAAACTGTCATGTTCCTGTTATTGCTAATGTCCCTGGTCAAAGTGTGTCCATTCAGGATTTTTAGGAGAAAATCGGGCATCAAACGGTGAAGAAACGGGAGAAAACTCGGTGCAGCACAGCGAGTCACGGGAACGCAAACGATTCCGGCCAGGATCCCGAGGCTGATCCTCCGACACCTTCGGACGTCGGTCGGATACGCGCAGGCGGCGCGGGCTCCGCGGGCGCCGACTCCGGAGCCGATTCGAGCGAAGGCGGCTCGGGCAGCGCGGGAGCGCGCGAGGGGTCTGCAGGATCGGGTGCGGTATCCGGATCCGTGGCTCCAGCTGTGGGAAACGACGCAGCTTGAGCAGATTGCACCGGAACCAGCTTTTAATCCTGATCTGTCTCCACCTCGGCGAACAAGATCTCAGCATGGCATTGTCAAACCAAAAACGTACACGGATGGTACGATCGGATGGGGAAATTTCTGCTCTACAGGGGAACCGCAAAACCTCGATGAAGCCATCAATGATCCCAAGTGGAAGGCGGCGATGCAAGAAGAGTATGATGCATTGATCAGAAATAAAACATGGCATCTTGTTCGAAGCACCAAGGGACAAAACATCATTGACTGCAGATGGGTCTACAAGATCAAGAAAAAGGCAGATGGAACAATTGAGAGGTACAAAGCAAGGCTGGTGGCAAAAGGATTTAAACAACGGTACGGTATTGATTATGAGGACACCTTTAGTCCTGTTGTCAAAATTGCTACAGTCAGATTAGTACTCTCCATTGCGAGTGTCCCGAGGATGGTGTTTAAGGCAGCTGGATGTTCAGAATGCGTTTTTACATGGCGTTCGGAAGAAGAGGTGTACATGAAGCAACCTCCTGGGTTTGAGAAGATGCATGAACCAAATTTGGTATGCAAGCTGGATAAGGCAATTTATGGACTTAAACAGGCTCCGAGAGCGTGGTATGCGAGGTTAAGTTCTAAACTTATTCAGCTTGGGTTCAAAGCATCTAAATCAGATACATCGTTGTTTATATATCATAAAGGTGATATAGTGATCTATATGCTCATATATGTTGATGATATCATCGTTACTAGCTCATCTAATGAGGCGAGTAACTGCATTGCTAGCTGATCCGAGAAGTGATTTCGCGCTCAAAGATTTAGGTGACCTCAGCTTCTTCTTGGGCATTGAAGTTCATCGGAATAAAGGGGAGTTAGTTCTTACTCGGGAAAAATATGCTAGAGATTTACTGGCTCGTGCGAAGATGACATCTTGTAAACCTGCACCGACACCACTGTCTGCATCGGAAAAGTTGTCAATTCATCAAGGTACTCCTCCGGGTCCTGAAGATAGCACTCGCTACCGAAGTCTAGTTGGAGGCCTCCAATACCCGACATTAACTCGTCCAGATTTGGCCTTCTCGGTAAACAAAGTTTGTCGGTTTTTGCATGCTCCAACAACAGTTCATTTGACAGCAGCTAAGAGAATATTGAGATATGTAAAGCATACACTTGGTATTGGGATCAGTTTTGTGAGATCCAAGGAAAACAATCTAAGTGCATTCTCGGATGCAGATTGGGCAGGAAGTGTCGATGACGGACGGTCTACAGGAGGCTTTGCTATTTTCTATGGACCAAACTTGGTGTCGTGGAGTGCAAGAAAACAAGACACGGTTTCCCGTTCAAGCACAGAAGCTGAGTATAAATCCATGGCTAATGCAACTGCCGAGTTGATCTGGTATGAATCCCTTCTAGCTGAACTTGGAGTACGTTTGCGACAACCTCCTATCTTGTGGTGTGACAATTTAGGAGCAACATATTTGTCTGCAAATCCTGTTTTTCATGCAAGGGCAAAACATATAGAAATTGATTTTCACTTTGTTCGAGAAAGAGTAGTAGGGAAGCAACTTCAAGTTCGGCTCATATCCACAAAGGATCAGTTAGCAGATGGATTTACAAAAGCATTGGCTGCAGGAAAATTTGAAGACTTCAAGGTCAATCTAAATCTCAAAAGGAAGAGAAGTTTAGATTGAGGGAGGCTGTTAGAAATATTGTGTAAACAATTGTACATGTGTTACACGTAGCACATGAACTGTAAACCTCTAGGACTCAAGGTTGTCTAGTAGATAGAGTTGTAAACCGAATATTGAGACTTGAGTCCATATCGGTATTAACTAGAGTCCTAGTCGGTAAAACCTCCCTGTAACCATATGGCCTTGGAGCCTATATATTAACACTCAGCCGTGGTGAGCCAATTAGGCAACCACGTTCCATATTCTTTCAGTAACACGACAAGGAGGGAGATGAAGGCGGTGGGGAAGCGGGAGCCAGGACCATAGGGGAGGGTATGAAGGGTGAATTCGAAGCTGTTGGCATTTAAAACACATTCTCTCTCCTTATCAAAAGGAAATGATTAAAATAACGAAAATAGTGTCCTCCAAGTAAAATCTCTCTTTTCGCATTGTCCCGAAGACAAAGTTAGCTGGTGAGGTGTCCTACAGACAAATACATGTTTTCTAGTGTCCGGTAGACAAAAAATCCCAAAAATAAAATATGAGCAGAGCTAAAAGTAAAGATTCTAGAATGTTTTTAATTGGTCAAATATAAAAGGGCGAGCATTGAGAATTTGTCCTAGCCTAATATTTTCTCTGCAATACACCAATAGTTCTTAGGCATTTGTGTTTTTTCTAGCCCAATCTAGTCCTTAGTTCAGATCACCATTCTCCCGTGAAAGCGGCTGGGCCGGAAATGAATGGATGTGTAACCCAGCAGCAACATCGGACTGAGGTAAACCCTGACTGAGGCAGTGAGGGCGATGGAGATAGAAAAATTTCAAACTCTATAGAAGGGGCTAGAGGACAGGAAACCGTATGCTCCAGAGAGGACAGAAATTGCTGGCTTTAAGCAAACCAGAGGAAGCCAGGAAGGTTCTGCATTTGCAGGGATGCATCAATCAAACTGCAACTCCAGAAATTGCTTGCTTCTGTTTCCTTAATTTCCTGTGCTAGTTGCTCAGGGATCCTCCATCAAGTAGCCATGATTTACCTTTTTGTTACAGACTTACAGTCCAGCAGGAGCAGTTTCTGAACTAAGGGTGTGTTCGTTTTCTAGGGTCTAAATTTTAGAGCTGTTATATAAAAAAGAATCTTACTATTTAGGAGTACTAAATAAAGTTTAATTATAAAATAAATTACTGGTCCCTAGACTAATTTACGAGACGAATCTAATGAGGTTAATTAAGTCGTGATTAGAAGACGGTTACTGTAGCATCACTTTAGCAAAACATAGATTAATTAAGTTCATTAGATTCATCTCGAAAATTAGCATCAATCTGTCAATAGGGTTTTATCATTAAATTGATCGAAATATTCATAAATAGTAAGATTCTCTTTGATGTGACAGTGCTAAATTTTAGAGGTAGGAAAATTGGTTCTGTTATAGCAGTTTTGGCATGTTTACTTGTCTGCTCACCAGCCACTGTCTTCTCTTTCTTGCAATGCACGAAGTCCAGCTCCAACTAATTAATGGGGAATCACATATCCCTACTATTCAAGCATCCTCCAATGTAGTATGTGTGAAAGATTGAATGCCACCGTACAACTTGTTTGTTGTGTCTTAACATTAGTGGAAACTGTGTACTCCTACGATTACAGCACGTTGGACTTGGAAGCCATGCAATCGTCCCCAAATTTAATACGGCTATTATTAAGACCTGATAGTGTATTAGCACAAATTAAATTCTCATATGGGCTACCTGCAGTACCACGCAAATCGGCATCCCTCCAATCAATGTTACGTTCTTATGAGAAATTTGCATTATTATTGTCGGTCCGTTGGTAGTAGTGAAGAACGTGCATGGTTTGGTGAGGTAGTTGGCCTGGGCGGGACATGATGGACGATGCTCCACTTTTGCTTGTCCTTGACTCTTTGTAGCCTTGTCGTTGTAAGTCGGTCCCTTATTGGTCTTCACTATTTGGACGTACTTCGTTCGGTGGGGTGGCCTAGCTTCTTGAGCAGAGTATTCACAGCAGGCCCATCCTGTTCTTCCTCTCTTTCCACCAGCTGAGCCGAGAGGAGTACTAATTATATGATCTTTCAAACTCAGGATCAATCAATTCTCGGGAGTCGAAAAATGAAATATTCTATTGCACAAGTCTCAACTACAGGAGACGTGGATACTACCTCCTTTCCAAAATGTAAGTATTTATTGACTTTTTAGAATTGAGTTTGACCGTTTGTCTTATTCAAAAAATTTACAAGAATATTGATTATTTTGTTATATTTTAATTTATTGTTAAATATATTTTAAATATAATGTATTTGTTTTTATTTTTTCATAAATTTTTTAAATAAGATAAACGGTCAAACACAATTCTAAAAAGTCAATAAATACTTACATTTTGGAACGGATGTAGTACTGTCATGACAAATTGGCAATAGCAGCAAATGCTCACCATGTTCTGCTACTGAAGTAATCAGCGGATACTTTGGGCAGCAGGGCAGTTCAGTGATACCAAGTGTTCAACTAATACGTGCCTTCACAGCTGGGTACTTAATTAAATGCTGATAAAAGAACGTACCTGGGAGACGAAAACGTTCAGAAATGGCTGTACTGCTTGTTTTAGGACTTGCGATTGAAGCATACATGCCTGCTCCATGATGATAAGAGAACCGTGCATGTGGACCCTGCAAGCAGCATTAGGTAGTAACAAGCTAGAATCCTCTGTGTTAACTGCTGCTACCTTCTACTGTACATACCTGCAGACGATCTTACTAACCTTCTAAGGCTCACTTAAGCCACGAAGAATGAAAATGAACCACCATTCTCCATTTTTACCTCCAGACAGTTCACCGAATGCTGATCCTCATCATTCATGCTTTTCACATCAACTCTACCCCTGCGAGAAGGATTTTTCGAGGAAACGGCAAAACGATATAAGATTGACAGCAGCATTTATATTGTAGTATTATGCAAAGTTTAGCATCCGAGCATTCTCACTATTCTCCACTGATCAGGATAGGGCACCAACCAAATCAAATAGGATTTCACCTAACACTGCCTTTATTTGGTCTTTGGGTGCACTCATTTAATTCTTGGCTGAAACAGGAGAGGGCAAAAGCAAGGCTAGCGATTATTTAGCATCGAGCAGGGAATGAAATATCAAGATTCAGCACTAAACCATCATTGATGCCAGAATGTGAATATATTAGGACGTGTCATGCACCTCTACGTACCTGCATCAGATTAAATAATCTTGCTGCCACCACCAATTACATTATTGCTAATCTTGCCTTACCTTCTTTTCAAAGAAAGACGATTGAAAAGGAAGCCAAAAGGAAGACACAGGAAATAATTGACGGTCAGTGTCATAGACTTTATGTGTACGAAGAGCCACAATGTTGAAAAGTTGCATTCCTCCTAGCGAAGGGCTTTATCGTCGGTGCATGTTTACTTTGAAACACGTGACTTGCGAAAACTAAGAAACAATGTGGATTACAGCTGACTTACCCCAGTGGTGATTGAGACGGACACATTTGACCCATTGCAAATGTAGGTTGTTTGACTATCATTGAATAGAACATAGCAGTTTATTTACGAGGAGTAATTTCTTTTCTGCTTGTATTAAATTTCATGGAATGCTATAATATTTTGAGCTCTGTGACAAAACAATGGATTATGACCAACTGTAAGAGATATCAGTATTACTAATCTGAACTGGGAACTCTGAAACAATGGGTTATGACTCTGCTTTGCACTAGCTCCTACTAAATGACTGAGCTTTGTTTGGTAAAATGATTGGCAGGGATCTTTTTAAAGTGTTAAGCTCGGCCCTTTCGATATGTTTTTTATTTGCTTCATCTGTATCATGTTGGGTGTCATAGTGTGATGAATTGACATTTGACAGAACTGTCGGCACCGGATGTTAGCACTTTCGCCTCCTGTCTCATCTTCTCTCTCCTTTAGCTTTTTGTTAAACAAACCGGGAGCAGGTAAGTTCATGTTAAAAAAGTTAAACATGTGATCCATCTTTTAACTAATTTTGCGGATTCATGATATTTCTATTAAACAACCTGTACAATGATGTCCAGAAACTTCAAGTTATTCCAGTTTTACTAGCTCCGAAAAGGCTGGCCTAACGTTCTCATTCTTGGTTATATAAGGTTCTGTTGATTCATAACAGGCAGACAGTACCTCCCTTTATTTGGTTAGCCCAAGGGTCAGTGATCAGGTTGTTTGGTCAGTACTGACCTGGGCCACATAGCCATGTGCGAGTCCAATGTTCCCACCGTTATTGCAGAGTGAGAGGCTAAGCAGTGGATAGTCGATACGGATTTATGAAGAAAGAAGAATGAAGCTGGAGGCAACGCATCCCAAGATGACAGCCGGAAGCAAGATGACGGTGCTCCAGTCTCCAGTTGGCGGGCTGAGGGGCATCGTCACCTTCCTAGCGGCCTTCTTCATCCTGGTCAGCTCCGTCTCCCTCTTGTTCGAGCGTGGGCACGAAGCTCAAGTGCAAATGGCGGTGGAGCGCAGAAACCAAGAAATGCAGGTGAAGGTGGCGGCTGACAAGCACCATGATCAGCAACTGAGAGGCCAGGAGGCAGAGGTGCAGTTGAAGATGGCAGCGGCTGATCACCGTGATCAGCAACTGATGACAGGCAAGAAAGCAGAATTCCAGCCCAAAAAGGCAGCGGCTGAGCACCGTGATCTGCAACTGATGAGAGGCCAGGAAGCACAAGTGCAGTTGAAGATGGCAGCGGCCGAGCACCATGATCAGCATCCGAGAGGCCAGGAAGCACAAGTGCAGCTCAACAAAGCAGCAGCGGCTGAGCACCGTGACCAAGAACCGAGAGGGAATGAACAAGTGCAGTGGAGAGCTGAGCTTCATCAAGACTCCGGGCCCATTAACTGGTCGAGAGGAAGGTGGGTCTACGACAACGTGTCCCGGCCATTGTACTCCGGGCTCAAGTGCTCCTTCATCTTCCCCGAGGTGGCTTGCGACAAATATGGAAGGAAGGATGTCATGTACCAGCACTGGAGATGGCAGCCTCAAGGATGCGACCTTCCGAGGTACGTACGTTGTTCTTATAATTTTGGCTTGTATTTCTAGCTCAATTAAGTTTGTTCTCATGAAACCAAAAGTTTTCCAGCAAAATCTGAAGTTGTGTCAGTGTCACTATATATCAGACAGTTAACAATTTTCTGAAGGGTAATAATCTGACGTGATGTCTCTAACTGCACAATCGGAACAGATTCAACGCTACCAAGCTGCTTGAAAAGATGAGAAACAAGAGATTGGTGTTTGTGGGCGACTCACTCAATCGGAACCAATGGGTTTCATTGGTGTGCATGGTGGAGGCCTCTATACCTGATGACAGGCGCAAGACGCTTATTTACAATGGCTCGCTCATTTCCTTCAAGGCACTGGTATGTTTTCCTTCACAAATATATAGCTGATAGTCAGGTAAAAACAATCAACAATTCCTATTAGCTGATTTAGACAACTTAATCAATGATCATTCCAGGAATACAATGCAACAATAGACTTCTACTGGTCGCCACTGCTGCTGGAGTCCAACAGTGACAACCCTATCATTCATCGGGTTGAGTACCGGATCATAAGGGCAGACAGAATTGAGAAGCATGCCAGTGTCTGGAGGGATGCTGATGCAATTGTCTTCAATTCCTACCTATGGTGGAGGAAGCAGAAGGAGGGCATGAAGATGAAGGTCATGTAAGTGCATTAATTTCCTTCCTTCCTATATACTCATTAAAATATCACATTATTGTCAGTTTCAAATGTTTGAAAAAGTATGAGCATACAAGCTAAATTTGATTTCAGGCGCAATGGTTTTCGTCATCATCTATTTTGTATGTGCAGGTATGGTTCATTTGAAGATGGTGATGCAAGATTAGACGAAGTGGAAATGGATGATGGTTTCGAGATAGCTATCAAGAAACTAACTGAATGGCTCGGAGAAAATATTGACAAGAACAAGACTAGAATCTTTTTGCGGGATCATCACCAACACATTCCTGGTAAGACAGATAGTTATCAACATCATGACACCAGGAAGTATTGATATGAAAATAAATTCAAGATATTTTTTTGCATTTTCCAGGGCCAGCAATTGGGGTGGAGAAGACAGCAACAAATGTCTTAACGAAACAGAGCCTATTTACAAAATCGGATACAAAGCCGCCACTACAGATTATAGCTTGATGACCAAGGCTAAGTCTTATTTCAGAACATTGGAGCCCAAAGGTATACATGTTCAGATACTGAACATCACGGAGCTGTCTGACTACCGAAAGGATGGGCATCCTTCGGTTTACAGGAAACAATATGTTCCTCTCACAAAGGAGCAGATTGAAAACCCAGCCAGCTATGCAGATTGCACGCACTGGTGCCTCCCTGGCATTCCTGATGTCTGGAATGAGTTTTTGTATGGCTACCTCATGTACAAATGATACCATGTCACATACATACAGTGTACAAATATTACATACTGTGTCTAGGTTAGGCTGCTTTATTTTGTGTAGAGAAAGGTTGGCCAATTACATTTTACTTGTAGAGAAAGAAGAAAGTGTGTCACCTAATGGGATGCACATATTGTACCAGTTCTTCGCATGTTACAGAGAAGCATAATCCTAACAAAGTCAAAGGCCTTTTTTTAAAAAAAAGGTCAAAGAAATTTGCCATGACAGGGAGAACCTTAAGCAATTTCCCAAAGGAGGCATTTGACAGAAAGCCAAAAGCACAAGAAGTTCATTGTTCCTGAGCAGAAATGATGAAATACTTTATCGTTCTTGCTCAAGAGCTTGGCAAACTACCAATAACACTAAATCATCAGCTATTCATTTCATATGTTGAGAAATTGAAGTAATTTAATACATCAGGAACTGTTCTTTGTGTTCCTCTATTTCTAGCAATTAGCATCCAAATAACATCATGCTTTCTTGGCCTTGGGCTTAGGTCCTGGCCGCAGGAAAACAGCCCTGAAAATCCATGCTGCAAGAATGGCACCAATAAACGGGCATATCCAATACACATAGAACTGCTCCCATGTGTTGTGGCGACTGTTAACATATGCCCAGCCAAAGGCCTGCACATGATATTTTACCGTGAATACATCAGTCCATAAGGAACAACATAACTAAGTGCAGAATGACTAATTTTCCTACAAAAGCCTTAAGACTGAAAAGGAAACAAAACATGTTGATGCTATTACGATGGAATAGTAACACGAAACCAATTCAAATCAGATCGCTAACCGCATATTCAAAATTCAGTAATGCTATGCTTAGCACTGTCAACTATCAGATGTCATACCAAACTTTGAGCAAAAATGATTGCTTTATAAGAATAAAACTAAATGAAGTGAAAGTATTAATTTTAGTTATTAAAACAGTCACTCTGAAGTAGAAAACATATAAACAAATATTTTTTGCCATCACATTGCTTCTGATCGATAATCTTCTGTAAGGAAAATGTACATATTTTGAAGTGAGAGGTCGTTACTTTAAACCATTCTATGAAAGCTCTACCTGACATTCCCAACACCATACAGTTGTTCTTTTTTCATTTCCATCCTCACTCTAGTTAGTGATGGCTCTGTTGTGCTCAATTTTAGTAATGATACTTCTAAAATTGAAATTGTCTAGTCATGCATCACGAGAGTATTTAATATGTGGCCTGCCTCGGTGTGATTATTTCTCACTGGGGCTTCACTCTTGCAACTACTAGTATCCATGATTCATCCGTGATTGTAATTGTAACAAACAAATTGACACTCAATTGAGGCCTACATCTTATCTAAGGTTGGTAATTTTTTTCAGAAATAAATTGACAGTAAGAGATGCATCAATTCTGCACATTGTAGAGATGGTGAAGGACACTAGCAGTAGTGCGAAAAGAGTCCGAGGGAGAGAAGAAAAGGGACTGACATTGGCTGGGTTCATGGCAGGGCCAGTGTAGGCTGCGCCGGAGAGGACGAGACTGACAGTGGAGATGGAGAGCATCCAGGTCTTGAGGATGGGGTTGCGGGGGCCCTTGACGATGATGCAGAGCACGGCCAGGGTGATGACGAAGGTGAGCACCCCTTCGGCGAGGGCGCCAGTGTGGGGATCGACCTTGAGAGAGGGACCTCCCGAGCATGTGCTTGTACTGCGCCGGCATGAGCTCCGAGATGGCCAGAGCGCCGCCCACAGCGCCGGCGGCCTTGAATCAGTAGCAGTCAGTACTCTTCCCTGAGAAATTGCGGATTCTTCATCAATTGAGTCGAGGTACCTGGGCTGGGAAGCGGAGCGCGACGGAGAAGAGGGATGGGTTGGTGATGCCGGCGGCGTAGAAGGCGGCGACGCCGGTGGGGTTGAAGCTGGCGCCGCCGAGAGCGGCGCAGAGGAGGTTGAAGACGAAGAGGAGGACGGTGAGGAGGGAGACGGTGACGAGGAGCGCGTAGTGGACGCCGTGCAGCGTCAGGTATGACGTCACCGCCGCCGTCGACGCGCCGAGCGTGGAGACGCAGAGCACCCACAGGAACGTCACCACCGCGTCCGCAGCCGCCGCCCGCACCGCCGCTCCCATCGCCGCCATATCCGCCGTCTCCCAAGGGAAAGGAGATAGGATTGGGATCGAAATCACAAATCAGTCCACTCTCCACAGAGACGAAGGGGGTGGGTGAACAACGGAGCAAGAATCACGCTCTTCGCGGGCATCCCCCACAATCTTTTTGTTTTCTCGTTTTGGAAAAAGAAAAAGAAAAGTCGTCTCTCACAAACTCAACGAGAAACTGAGGAAGGAATCGTTATTTTTATTTGGAGTAAAAAAATCAAGAATAAGCTGTGTCCCTTGTCAATCCACGGATGCAAGAAAAAGGAAAACAAGGACTAATCTTCCCATCGATCAGAAAAGAAAAACGAGGACTATAATAAAGAGAACAATCATCAATCAATCAGGAAAGGGTAACAACGACTTGAACCGCTGCTGCTACAAAGGTGCAATGAAGACCAGGGCAGTATATGGCGATCAGACAAATACAACATGATACAAAATGAAGACAAGAGAACGGAACACACAAAAAGCAGTAAGCAGAGTGTATGCCAGCAATCAAGATTTTGCAGAGTCTGTTATAGATGCACAGATATGCAGCTACTGAAACATGTATGTATGACCAGACTGAAATCATGTATGCATGCCAATTTTTGTAGAATAAAAAGGAATAGAACAAGTAAACGAAAGACGTCTTCAGTTTCACAACTAGAGAAACCATGCTCAAACCAGAAATTAGCAGCAGAATATTTTAACTCTGATGTCGAATGCTCAACTAATCTCACACTCGTAAATCATGAAAATTTCAGCTCAGCTGAGTTACTTGCCTGTCCTTACAGTTAGTATCACTGACAAAGCCTCCATCACTCATCTCCCGTATATGCCCATAGATGTCACTGTACATGTACAGTGGATGATACTACTGCTACCCATACGTTATTAAGTACAGTGGACCGTGACGCCATGCAGGCTAGAAGGGACAGTTGACCAAACACGGAAACACCTGGTTGTTGTGGATTACTAAATATCTATGGGCAATGAAGCGCATTATTCAGGCAGGGTAATGCTATGCACAGTGACCTACTCGTATGCTATAAGGTCCCTTTATCACATACCATGTTGAAATAAGATGCATTCAGGTAAACATGAGTCATTCATGTTGATAATTTAGTAGCCCCTTGTTTCATACATGCGCATCACAAACTACTTGTGATATATATAAAAAAACGAAAGTGTAACAGCTGACCGACAATTCAAGTGATTATGTATACTCTTCTTGATGCACCAATAGATCAATGAGATCATAACGCACCCAATCTGATAAGGATTGTCAATTTGGGATGAATTGCACATAGCACAGCAGTGCTGTGGAGGTAGCATATCTCTATGACAGTGAATGAACCAGTCCCAGAATATTATGAACGGGAGGGAAAATATTAATTAGATTTTAAAGCACATTTTCCCCCACACTTTTAATTTTTTATTAGGATTAAATTAACATATGGTTTACACAGGTGGTTGAAGGCAGGCGTGCATGGCACCTTTTTTGCTTCTTGTCACTGTCGACTTGAACCTTGTAGGTCGGATAGGGCCTTGAACATTGGTGGACTCTGGTGCAGGAAACATCCTAGATGAAGGTGACACCAAACAGAAGCATGTTCACTGTAGCTATAGATGTTGCTCTTCCAGCAGCTTACACATGAAATCTGTAGCGACCCGATTTTCACCGGCTAGTGAAAACCGTGCCTTGTACCTCTATGTCACTCCCAGGAGTGTGACACGTACATCCCATACAGTTAACATCATAAAAACCATAAGAAGGAATAAATGCAAGGCAAGATAATAGAATCTCCAAAGTACATCATCTCAAATTAGTGCTCAAATCTCATGGATACAAAACACGCGGCACGCAGGCCACGAGAGAACATGAAGGAAACTAGCGGAAGCGTCTCACATGTAGATCGGCGGTGAAGACCCAAAGCCCACAAGCACTCGTGTGTAGGCGAGAACGTCACTCCTCTCCAGCGGCTCCGTCGGTAGGTACGGCGGGATCCTCCGAGTCGGCGTCCGAAAAACATAACGGGAAAGCCGTGAGTACTACGCGTACTCAACAAGCCGCAACTACCTAGCAACAATGTATGCATGTTGGGATATATCAAGGGAAGGCAAGGGCTAGCACCTAAAGCAATTAATCCTCAAGTCTATGTGATTCACATATTTATTATTAGTCAAATTTTATAAGTGGCCTTGCAGGAAACAACACAATCCCGCAAGGGTCAAATTTTATGTCCAAGCACACCTCCACCGGACCACAGCTCGAAGCCGGAAGTAAAACCTATCGTAGGGGAGAAGTAGTAAATGCTAATCAAGCGTGTCGCTCAATGGTGTTGCCCCCTTACCCGAGGGCTAGGCTATACGTATAGATTATATATCTCTCGCAGAGAGTAAGCAACCGTACCCACGTGAAGAGGTACTATAACTACAGCCACCGTCGTGGCTAAAGCACAAGCAACACTCACAAGATCAATAAACAAAGCATCGATCGGCGGGCGCCCGTCCCTCGTGTCCGGGATCCCTAACCACAACGCAGAAAAGGGTCCCGAAGGTGTGAAAGGCCTACCACGGGCCAGGTGGGATATCCTCTACTCATGGGTCGAGACAAAGCTCCAAAACCCACTAACACTAACTCTACACCACGGCGGGCCCACCGGTCCTCCGCCGAGCGTCTCAATCCAGCTCGCCCATACGGGTCACGTGGTAAGCTAGTATACCAAAGAGCGAGCAACCAGGAACCGGTCCTTATGCTGCCGGGGCGAGTCACCATCCCTCTCCTCGTAACAACGAGTCTCAACAAGTGTCACCACAACAGGGGCCCATAACCCAAGGCCCCTACACAATCGCGCCCGCAACAGGCGCTCTCCAAACAGAGACTCCCCAAAGTCTCCAAGCACCTAACCAGCTACACTCGCCCCGCAAAAGTCCTACAGGGTATCTAGTACGTAAACTCGACACCTAAGAAACACCTACAATTTATTTTACACAAAAACATGTATAGTCATCATGGGGTTCCATTAAGCAACTAAGCGATTCTAAGCATGCGAGTAACGAGTAGAACAACCTATGGCAACAGTGGCAAAGATGGCATAGTATGGCATAGGTAAACTACAAGTGCAAGTAACCATTAGTCATGCATGGATCAATTTAATGCAATTGCTAAATAGGAGCAAGAGTGGTCAAGGATTGCGGCTTGCTCGCGAAACGCCGGTCCCACGCCGGGTCGGGGTACTCGTACGGCTGCTCCGACGGGAACTCCTCAAACCGCGGCACGGCGGAAACTCCTCGTAGCTCTCGGCGGACGTAACGTACGAAACGGGTTAGGCACGCAAAACGAGAAAAGTACGAGAGCAACGGAACGGACGACGGAATTTACGACACTAGAACATAGCTAACAACTACACTAACGCGTAGATCTCGTCGCTACGAACCCAACGCAACCGACCGCGTATTTTTCTCGACGCTCCAGGAAAAAGATATGAATTTCCAAAGATTAACGAATTATGGAAATTCAGGAAAATCCAATAAATAGAAATGGAATATTCTCTGGAATATTCCTTGCCACATCGGCGCCACGTCAAAACCACGTAGACGCCATGTTGGTGCCACGCCGGCGCCACGTAGGTCACAACCTCAACAGGTCGGCACCACGTGGCCGTTCCTCCGCCACGTGGTTGCCACGCGGTCGACACATCGAGAGCCACACAAGCAAAACCCATCCCACGTGGCACCACATCAGCAGAAATTCCGCCACGTGGCTGGCCACGTCAGCAGAAATTCCGCCACGTGGCTAGCCACGCCAGCATCGCCCGAACCGGCGGCGCCGCCCGAGCACCGCCGTTCCGCTCGCCGGAATCGGCTCGACCTCGCGCTATAGCTCGCCGCGGAGGGAACCGAGGCCACCTACGGACTCCTCACGGCGGCGCGCTCCCGCCGATCTCTTCCTCGAGCACCGGCTCGCACCGAGGCGGCGGCGCGACCTCGCCGGAGTTCCCGCGGCGGAGGCGCAAAGGGAAAAGTCCCCTAGACTCTACCTCTACGTACGAAACCTACGCCAAACGGTTGCTCATCTACGCGCGAGGCTAACGTGCCCCACGGCCGGCCGAAACGATGACGGAAGAGCCGCCGGCGGCGAGATCGCGCGGCGGCGGCCATAGGGACCGCGATGGCATCCGCAAAACCTAGCACTATCCCACCGGCGGATGTGCGCACGAGCTACTACCGAGCGAGGCGAAGCTAACGGGACCCCTAGCGAGCACGAGCTAGCCTCTAGACCACGGCCCACCGACGACCATGGCGCGCGGCGGACGGGGCCGGACGGGAAGCATCAATCCGTGGCTAAATCAAGGAGGAAGGAGGGGGAATCGGTGCGCGAACTCACCAAGAAGCTCGAGCAAGACTCGGACGGGGTGGAGAAGGGCCGACGGCACCGTGCGACGAAGAGGGGCGGCGGCGGACGACGACGGCGAACTTGGTTCAAGCGGTGACCGCGCTCGACGGCGTTCCGGCGCTGCAAGGGAAGAACGTGAGGGGATCGGCGCCGGCAGGGCGGTGCACGACGGGGATTGCGGAACGGCCGGAGAGAGAGGATGAGCCTCACCGGAGACGACGAGCGACGGCGCGGGAGCCGGCACCCGCAACCTTCTTGCGCTCCGCGCTTCAAATCCCGAGCTCCACTCGCGCAGCCAAGAGCACCGGCGTGCTCCGCGACTCACGCCGCGCACGAAAAGCGACACGAACACCGCCGGCTCGAGACTTCATCCATGACGGCGACGAAAACCGCACCTCCGGCGGCGGCGGCTAGGGTTTGAGTGGAAGGGACGAACCAGGGCGGCGGCTTGGGGTTTTGAAGACCAAAAGGGTGGCCGGGCGGTCAGCCGGGGCCGGTTGACGAGGGGGCGGCACAAAACGACGGCCGTCCGACGTGGCCTCGCTCACGGGTGTGCGGCGCGCGTACGGGCGCAAGGGAGAAGAAAAACAGCGCTCGGGCCGGCCGGGCTGCTGGGCCGCACGAAGGGAAAGAAAAGGAGGGAAGGGGAGGAAGAAGTGGGCCGCGCCGGGAAAAGGGAAGTGGGCCGCTGGGCCGCGCGGAAGAGAAGGAAAAGGAGAGGGAGTTGGGCTGCGGCGACGGATTCGGCCCACGCGCGAATAAATTCAAACAAAGATGATTTCGAATTGATTTCCAGTCTGAATTTGAGCAAACTTCGTCCAAATTTAATTTTATTCGAAATTTTGAATGGTTACAAATACCAGGGCTGTTACAAAATCCAGCACCAACCAATCGGAAGTGTTTCTTTGTATACTGCTGACTCACTGCTGACTCTGGGATGCATGGTGTTAGTCTGATCTGATGCATGTGTACTATCATTTATGGAGATAGGCTGATCCTTGCACAAAAAAAAAGACTGGTTGTGACACGCTGTATTGAATAAGATTAAAAAAAGTGATTTTACTTTCTATCAAATACCAGTAAAAAGGTCCTGTATGTAGACAAAGACCTGCAGCAGTCACCGTACAGCTAGGATGCTACCAGTAAGCTAACTACACTAATACTATACCTGCATTACCACTATGCTGTACCAGCCAAAATACTCTGCTAGATGATCAAAATCAAGGTTTCCTTAGGTTTATGCTAACACAAGTGCATTTGTGGGTAAAAGGGCAATTACAAGACAAACCTTCCAACTAATGCGTGCCTTAAACTTCTAACTCGGCCTTTTACATTGTCAATCATTCAGGACAAGCGCATATCTGCAGACCGATACCCTGCTTTTTCTTGTACTTGTCTGATCCAGAAAAGAATCATGTGGACCAGCATTAGGTACCACTCAATCAGCTGCAATACAAAGCAGTAATAACAGTACCGTTCTTTCCAGTCCAGCAAGCATGGTTCCCGCAACCAACCGCATGCGATTATGCCACTCAATAACAAAAGCAAATCAAATTGACACCACACATAATTATGCCACTCAATAGCCCAGCTTTCTCAATCAACCCCACCAGGTTAGGACATGATACCCGATAAAGCAAATGTCTATTCAGGATTTCATTTAACCTCTCCATCTCCGCATTTGGTCTTTGTAGGCACCCATGTTGTTCTGCGCTGAAAGGAGATAATGCAAACGAGGATGTAACTATTTAGCACCCAGTAGGGCCATTTTATAGATTCAGCACCAAACCAAATTGGTGATAATTTCTTATGTGCATTTTACTTTTAGCCTTTAGGTATCTGTATGAGATGAAATTGTCACGACTGATTGCATTCACCATATTTTGCCAACGAAAGGCCACAGACAAAACTGATTTCCAGCACGCGACAGTTAAATTCACAATTTACTAAGTCAATCATCAAATGCACCATCATGTTGAAAAGAGATGAATGCTGGCATCAATCATTCAAAAATATAGTGCCATATACGTCCACATATTTTTCTCAGGAGACATTTGGCCAAAAATAGAGATGGTCCTCTTTTAAGGTCAAATGCATATGATGATTGACTGCAAATAAGTTAAGGAAATATTTCTTAACCAAATTAACCCTGATTGACACCTTGACAGTTCATAACTCCATACTGTTTCCTGGCATAGACTGAATGGGCCTTTAGTTAGGCTGCGGGTCAGTATTACCAATTCTATTTGTAGGAAATCCGTGGGTCTTGCATTCAAGAGATGCTTATGGCTTTAGATTAGCTTCTTGTTAATGCCAGGTAAGGTACGGTGCAAAAGATTTCTTTGCTAGTCATCACCTTTTTTCCTTTTTGTTTGCTAGAGATGCAAATACTATTTTTGAAAATGATGTGCTTAATGTTTCAGTTCTTTATTTTATTTTGGTATCCTCACTATAATGTTTTATGTGGTAGTATAGTGGACTGGCAGGGTTGTTGGTAGCAGAATCAGCACCTCCACATTCTCTCATAATATCCTTATTCACTTTTGTGAAATGAGCTAAGGACCACCTACCAATTCTGGGTAACTGAACTTTTAAGTTTCACAACCACATTCCAAATATTAGACACTGCCTTCCATTTTTTAGTTAGGCTGCGGGTCAGTATTCAGGTTGTTTGTTCAGTACTACCAGGCCTAGGCCATATGAAATAATGAAAGAGTAATGAAAGCCAGAGAGGTTCACAACAAAAGAGGAGAGCTAAGAACCACAGCTTTGTGAAGGAAGAATGAAGCCAGAGAGCACCCCCAAGGTGGCATCTAGCAAGATGTTAGCGTTACAGTCTGCGGTTGGACTGAGGAGCGTTGTGAGCTATCTGGTAGTCTTCTTCATTGTTGCCAGCTCGGTCATCTTCTTGTTCGATAGGGGCCAGCAGGAAGCACAGGTGCAAATGGTAGTTGAGCCGGAGAACCACCAAATGCCGGTGATGTTGGCACCGGCTGAGCACCATGATCAACAACTGAGAGGGAATGAAGCAGAGGCACAATGGAGAGCAGAGATTCAAGATTCCGGAGAGGAGTGCAACTGGTCGACGGGAAGTTGGGTCTACGACAATGTATCCCGGCCATTGTACTCCGGGCTCAAGTGTGCCTTCATCTTCCCTGAGGTGGCTTGCGACAAATATGGCAGGAAGGATGTCATGTACCAGCACTGGAGATGGCAGCCTCATGGATGCGACCTTCCAAGGTATGAGTAACACAGAGTTCCCTCATCCTGTTGGAGCTTTTTGTAGCATATTTTGTTCTCGCCAACCCAAAAGTTTCAGCAAAACTGAGGCTGCAGTGAACGAACATTGGTATAAAAAAGATTTTAAGATTTCTTTCAAAGATAGTATTTTTTTTTGTTTAATGGAAAGAGGGAAGTATTAACATAATATGTTATAGGAATAATAAATAAATACAAAGCACATGGTATTAATGCAGAATAAAAATGCATTTGTTGCAAAATTGATCTGATTCTGGTGGTTAGCCAGGGGCTAACAAATTACAAAAGATGCAAAAGAATAAACTGACATTGATAGACTAGCAGCAAGGGAAATTCCCATCTACTTCTTATTTTAATAGAGATGCCATTTCATAAGCATGGAAGGTAGACAGGAAATCATATCGGGTGTAACATTCAGTCATACGCCAATGTCATGATGTCTGGATTTTGCCATGTTGAAACAGATTTAACGCCATCAAACTGCTTGAAAAATTGAGGAATAAGAGATTGGTCTTTGTGGGTGACTCAGTGAACAGGAACCAATGGGTTTCCCTAGTATGCATGGTAGAGGCCTCTATACCTGATGCCAGGCTCAAGATACGCATCTTCAACGATTCTCTCATTTCCTTCAAGGCATTGGTATGCTTCCATCACGAGTATACAGGCTACAAAAAGGATAATTTATGTTTAGCTTACTTGATTATTTTTTGTTATTTAGGAATACAATGCAACAATAGACTTCTACTGGTCTCCCCTGCTGCTGGAATCCAATAGTGACAATCCTATTATCCATCGAGTGGCTTATCGGATCATAAGGGCAGACAGAATTGAGAAGCATGCCAGTGTCTGGAAGGATGCTGACATCATTGTATTCAATTCTTACCTGTGGTGGAGGAAGCAAAAGGATGAGACAATGAAGGTCATGTAAGTGCAATTTCTTCCTACCAAGACAAAATATAATATCCTGTCTGTTTTGAGTGTCTGTAAAAGCTATCTGAACAGATAGTTAATACAAGAAAATCAGATGCGGTGAATGGGTAACATCTTTTGCATGCTCAGGTATGGTTCGTTTGAAGATGGTGACGCAAAGTTAGATGAAGTGGAAATGATAGATGGCTTCGAGATAGCTCTCAAGAAACTCACTGAATGGCTCGGAGAGAATATTGACAAGAACAAGACTAGAATCTTTTTTGCAGGATCATCACCTACACATTCCTGGTAAGTGGGATAATAATGCACCATTTGTCAGCAAAGATAGTATAAGACCTTGAGTATGTCCATGCCCTTAAGTGCTAATAGATATCAAAGTGACACAAGGTATATAATTTTCAGGGCTAGCAACTGGGGAGGAGAGGATAGAAATAAATGTCTGAATGAAACGGAACCGATCTACAAGGTTGGATACAAAGCCCCAACTACAGATTACAGTATGATGGCCAAGGCAAAGTCGCATTTCGCAACACTGGAGAAGAAAGGTATACATGTTCAGATACTCAACATAACAGAGTTGTCTGATTACCGCAAGGATGGCCATCCTACTGTGTATAGGAGACAGTTTGTTCCTCTGACAAAAGAACAGATTGCAAATCCAGCTAGCTATGCTGATTGCACGCACTGGTGCCTCCCTGGCGTTCCTGATGTCTGGAATGAGTTTTTGTATGGCTACCTCATGTACAAATGATATACTATGTTACATACAGTGTACAAATACATATTGTGTCTAGGTTACGGTTAGGCTGCTTCAGTCCAAAGAATGCCTGAACCAGGCATGTTACATTTGTGTAGAGAAAGGAGAGTAAGAAAAGAATATTTTTTGTGCTACCAAATTAGATTACTAGCGAAGGCGCTATTAGCTGCCGGATAATTCGCATGTATTTTCTCACTCAATGTACCAATTTGTTTGCATAATACAGAGCAACGTGATTCTAAAAGGTTCATAAAAATGCCACAGTTCAATTGAAACTGAGATCACTCAAGAAATCAAGCAAGCAAGAAAAACACTAGCTTTAGTCACGTGAAGAACAGCCTGAACAAATATTTGCGGGATCACCTGGTCGCCGCAAGCTCAATGTCTTCGCCGGCTAGCCGTGACTGAGCAGCAGCACAGGCCACCGAGGGGGGAACTAGACGCCATCGCCACGTGTAGCAGCGCGCCACCAAGTATGGATGCCCCGGAATCCGGATTCACACCCCAGCTGTGGAAGGCCTCCGCCACCACTTTGTAAGCCGGGGTTACCGCCGCCGTTGAGGAGAGAGCGGCGGAAGGAGCAGAGAAGACGGAGAGTGGAGGCAAGCCATGGCCCATTAGGACAGCATTTCACCAGAATAGGCCAAACTCGGCCCGAAGTTCACGGCCTACTGGCACGTTGGGCCCCCAAAAAGAAACGTAGTAGTTCACGGCCTAGTGGCACTTTGGAAGCCCGATCTTCTTGGTATAAAGTTTGTTACTGCGTCTCATATATCTGATGCACGAGGTACAATGGACGCCCGCCGCGGTGGGCATATGGGCCGATGATTCTCTCTACTTTCTACTAAATTGTTGTCGTCGTTGACTTTTTTATTTGTTTGACTATTTATCTTATTCAAATAAAGTTTAAAAAATATTATATATTTTGTTAGAATGTGTTTTATCACTAAAGAAATTTGACATATAGCATATATCTTTTTATATTTAAAGAACTTTTGTCAATAAGACGAATAGTCAAACGTCACGAAAAAATTCAATGACGACAACAATTTAGTAAAAGGGGAGTATGAGTTTTGACAATTGGGACGACTGCCAAAATCACCCCTAATCCATGGAGAGTATCTCTTCCCATGGCTCTCAAATTAAGCCCCTACTTGTTTATTTAGGGGTCAATTTTTGTATTTAGGGTCTCTAATTTTGCTTCCAAATTTAGCAACAGCTCCTAACCTAAGCCCCTACCCATGTGGGTCCCATGAGTCAGCCTTCACTTTCCAATCTTCTCCCTCTTGCCCGCACCCGCCGTCGGGCGGGGTGAGATCTCCGCGTCGCGCTGTCGGGCAACCGTGAGGTGGTGCGACCGCCCCTGCCACAGGCGGCTGCGCCGCGACCTGGCCAGGAGGCGGCGCGGCCCGGCAAGGCGGGAGGCGGCGGTGGGGTGCGACGGGGAAGCGGAGGCGGGCCGTGACTTGTCTGCTGCGGCGTCAAGGAGAGTTGGGCGGGAGGTGGCGTGGCGTCCGACGCGGTGAGGGAAGTGGCGTCCGGCGTAGAGGCGTAGAGAAGAAAGGGAAGAGAGAGAAAAAAAGGAAAAGAGGAGAAAGAGAGAAGAAAGAAAAAAATAAAAGAAAAAGAAAAAAGTGGATCCTATTTTTGAGAGCCGGGATTGGAGGACCCTAGAAATAGGACTGGAGATGAGGTTTGAGATGGCAAGGAAAATAGGGTCTCAAGTAGGGTCTCTGTTGAAGTTTTTTTTATCAAATACCTAAATATTGAAGTAGAGACTTAAATAGGAGCCTTGTTGGAGATGCTCTTATGCATGCATGTTGCTGATCGATGGATCCATCACCTGGTTGGGTGAGGGTGAACTGCATCCATACATTAATTTCCATATTTTGACAACAACCAAACATGCATGTGTGATTGGATTCATACGATTGACAAGCTACTTTAGTTAATTATGGATCGGGGATATGCCATGCTGCGCGCACGTATAGTTGTCTGTACAAGCATGTATAGAATATAAATATTACTAACTGATAATAATGCAAGTATATAAATCCATTCATGTGTTATCGCTGATAATAACGCAAGTATACATATATCCATTTATATTGTATCGCCCATCACCTCATATATACACGTACAGTAACTTCTTGTGTACCCAGACTCTATGATCCAGTAATATAAATCAAACTGCATTATTTCTTACATTGCCTAATGCTAAAATTATCAGTGTCTTATCTTAGGCCGAAATAATAACCCTGCCGTATCTTAGATACATGGCGTCAGTGTTCTGTAGGAGGAGGTAGTGGACAGGTGGTGACGATGGAGGGTCTCATGAGTCATGGTCGTATAACACCGACATGGCGGATCGTCGGAAATGGGGTTTGCTTAGCGAAAATAATCAAATGAAGATTGAGGTGTGGGCCATGCATGTCAGATTTCATATGATTGTAAGCAACAAAATGCGCTGCTCATTCGTACACAATCATTCATAATTTTCTAGGAGTGCATCTTAAGCGCGGTGGGACACACAGGCGCGTGGTGGTGGTGAGCTGGGGCTGTGTGTATGTGTTTATACATAATACGTGTCTCTCGTGCCCGCTGATACACTGTCAGTCTCCCACTGATATGATGTGATTTGTGGTTTACCTGCACAAGCGCGCACAACACAGCTAGTGGACGGCCCCGCAGCTAGCGGAGGCCAGTTCTGGTTTTTGTTTTGCTTTTCCGATAGCACTGGACAAAACCGCCGTTAGCAAAACGGATCGATTCATGCACAAACCATGTTGCTGATGGATAATCAACTACTCAACTGCATGGATTTTTTGCCTGATTTTGACAACTATATATGTCTTTGTTCGCTTTGCATGCATGTGATTGGATTCGTACGAATATTGATGAGTTGGTTAATTATCTAGAGATCAGCAGGGAGATGCCATACATGCATGTTGCACACACACAACACAGAGCTGTATTTTGGACAAATCCAGAATTGAACCTATTGCTGATAATAAGCACGTATTGTTCAGAACTTGATTGACGCTCAGACACGTAACTCTGTCCAAATCGCATTGTTGTTCTTCCTCCTTGCCCATCGAATGATTATGCCAAGATCATGAACGTCTTAAACTAAGCAAAAACGATGAGCTATTAAGCTGTCAATGTGAGGAACCCGGCGGCGGTATGCAGGGAGCTGTGGTCGCATGTAGGGCCTGATGGTGCCGTTAGTCATGGTCGCACATATTAACAAAGACATCTTTTTCTGAATGAGGAGGCTGCTAATTGCAAAAATAATCAACGGATTAAAGGTATGCAATTGCTAATAACGGAGAAAGAGGAAAGATGGAGATACGGATGACGACGGCTGCTGGGCTGAAAGTTCCTCGCGCGCGCTTTGATTTAGCGGTATGCGGCGGCCGGCTTTGGCTATATTTGTCAGCATGTCCCATGTCTGTCTATACATCTTTTACGCTCCAGAAGGCAAGATGCTCATGTGCTTGTGTAGTTAAAATGGAACACAAAAAGGCATCAGAAACTAGAGCACAAATATATTTAGGCGGTGTAAAGTTTGAGGTGAATACAGTAATTAGTGTAAGAAAATAGAAATCGATGCTTGAATAGTGGCGAGTCATCGCGTGGTTCTGAAATCTAGCTTCAACCGACACCTGTTTAATAATCTGATTAATTGTGCCTTGTATAAGTATTTTTATTTCTAAATAAAATTTAATATGATAGAAAAAATCATTAGGAACTAGAGAACACAAATATGTTTGGTTAGTGTAAAATTTAAGGTGAAACCAATAGTTGGTGTATGAAAATAAAAATGGGTGACTGTTTGCAAGCTTTGGTTCGAAGTTAATAATAGACTGGGTCATTATCTAAAAAAAGAAAATAAAAAAAAGGATGCTTGAATAAGAGGACGTTAACCGAAACCTATTTAATATTCTGATTAATTGTGTCTCGTATAAGTATTTTTTAATATCTAAATAAAATTTTATATGATAGAAAATGATGATGATACAGTACTACCTCTGTCCCATTGAAAGTGTCGTTCTCACTTGGAAATAAGTCAAACATTTTTAACTTTGACCAAAATATATGAAAAATTTTAAATATTTATTGGATATAATTAGTATCATTCGATAGATAATTGAATCTATTTTCATAATCAACTTATTTAGAGATACAAATATGACTAATATTTTGTATAAATCTAGTCAAAGTTTGACTAAGTACGGATACCATAGCGTCACTTTCAATGGAACGGAGGGAGTAATTATTTACAATATTTTTAAATGTTTAGCAGTGAGTGAGAGCATGTTAATCATGGGAAGGGCCTGAGATGAGACGGTGGTGTGGGTAGAGACATGAGAGATGTTTTTGGTGGTCGATTGCATACACACTCGTGGCGCGCGTGGTGGTGAGCTGTGACTGTGTATATATAGCCTTGGGTTGCCTGGATTATTTGGCAGGTGAGAGGGAACCCAGAATTTAGAGGGGTCCTTGTTGAGGTCAATTGACAGAGAGGAGGAGGAGACTCTTCTTGTGTCATCTCTGTTTAATTACTCCAGGAGGGAAGAGGGAAGAGGGAGATGAGGAGCCGAGGCCTGGTCGTGGGTGACCGGGAATGGCATCGGTGGGCGGTGCTGGTGGCGACGGTGTGGATCCAGGCGGTGACGGGGACCAACTTCGACTTCTCGGCCTACTCGTCGGCGATGAAATCGTCGCTGGGAGTGTCGCAGGAGGCGCTCAACTACCTGGCGACGGCGTCGGACCTGGGCAAGGCGCTGGGCTGGTCGTCGGGGCTGGCGCTGCTGTACATGCCGCTCCACGCCGTGCTGCTCATCTCCGCCGTCTTCGGCCTCGCCGCCTACGCCGCGCAGTACTACTGCCTCGTCTTCCTCCACGGATCCCTCACCGTCCCATACCCACTGGTGCGTTCTTTGCTTTCTCTTTTGTTATTACTCAGCTACTTCTATTATTGTTGATAATAACCTGCTCTGCCTTGATTTGATGTAATTGGCATGTTTGCGACGCGTGTGTTGGTTCCTCAGCATACATAACGGATGAGCTAGTTCAGTTATGATATTTTTCATAGGACCGTACGTCATCATCAATCAAATCACTCCCTAAGCTTGTAACACAAAAGTAAACCGCGATCGCGACATGTGATAGATGCCTTGCTAGAGCACAGACAAGTATTTACCGGCAGCTTATGCTTATTGCAAGGATAGGTAGCTCCACAAGCATCCGTTTGCTACCACAGGAAAAAACGTTCGCAATTCTTGCCTGGCTTGAAAGGGAGGGAAGGGATGTATATACTAGTAGTTGCTAGCTGCACAAAACATCCAGGGAGGGACAAGTACTGTTTTGGCGCATTGACTCGTCGGGATAGCAAAGAAAGGGAGAGGATGCAATTTTTTTTTTTTTTTGAAATAAGGGATGCAATCTGTTTGATGGTGTGGCGAGCAGCACGCATCAGCTGCTTATTACGAGTAGTCCTGCTCGGGTCCCTTTCTTCCATTCAAACCACTCGAATCCAAGGCTCACTCCCCTTGCATTTACCATCCAATCCTCACCTACAACCTGCATCCCTGCTTTCATGCTTGCACCTCCTACAACAGCACAGCTTCGTTCGGAAATTGTCTGCGCCACTCCTCCATCAGGTCACAAATAGTACTATGCTTGGTGCATGTGATGTTTGTCCTTCACCTCAACTCCTCAACCCTTGTGTTGCACATGCCGTCTGCCATCGTCAACACCAAGTACATCCGGTCCTGCCAAATTATCACCCTCTTTAATTACCCTGTCAGTGGTGCCTCAAAATAATCTTCTCTGTTCAGACCAGATTCGATTGCCCAAATTTAATTGCAAGGGAGATCTAATCTCGTGCCATTGCAAACGTGTACCCACCTACCGATTGTTATCTGCAAACATCCAGGGACTTTTAAGGATGTGTTCGTTTTCTGAGTCTAAACTTTAGAACTGTCACATCAAAAAGAATCTTACTATTTAGAAGTAGTAAATAAAGTTTAATTATAAAATAAATTACAGGTCCCTAGACTAATTTACGAGACGAATCTAATGAGGTTAATTAAGTCATGATTAGAAGACGGTTACTGTAGCATCACTTTAACAAAATCTAAATTAATTAAGCTCATTAGATTCATCTCGAAAATTAGCACCAATCTGTCAATAGGGTTTTGTCATTAAATTGATCGAAATATTCATAAATAATAAGATTCTCTTTGATGTGACAGTGTTAAATTTTAGAGGGCAGGAAACGAATATGGCCTAAAAAGCAAAATCTGTCATGACATGTTACTATACACCCAAACAGTTAAGTTATCAACCATCCGAGCCACCCATTTTATCTGCAACCCAACTCTCTCAGTCCTGCTACCTATCCGTTTTTCAGCCCTGCTTTGCTTTGACCGGCAGATGAGCCAGCTACCCTGCTTCTACTTCATCACAACTGATCTGAGTAATGACTTGTTAATGGCACTATTTCCTCATTGATTCACTGATAGATACCAGAACCTAACCTTCTCAGTCAAGAGGTACCAATAACAGTACTTCCGTTTCAAAAATTGACGGGACAATGATTCGAAAAAAAAGGGTCGCTAGATAGCACCAGCACTCCAGACTCATGAAAACTGCATGATGTTGTTGCTTGCAACTAGCATCATCCAGTTACCAAGTCCTCAACTTGGCTGCCACTATAACAGCTTACACTAACTCTCCCTCGGTTTCCATAACTACACACGGCAACGGCAAGGATCTCAGGCATTTCCGAGCAATAATACCAGCGCAAAAACTGCGTGTGATACCTTACTGAAACACTAGCACATGGACTAGACTATGCAAGGGCCACACACCACAACATCCGAATCACGTGAGCCATGTACACAAAGATCAGAACAACATCACACGCCTCCAGCATTGCATCCTAAAAACAGCATCATCCACCTGCTCTGCATCTGCTTCCTTCAGCAGATCAACACAAGATGAAAAGTAACATCACGCCATAAGAACCATTATTCTCACCAAATTTTGAAGTCATGGTCTGGGCCATTCATCTTGATGAAATTGAGGCCATAATGATACCAGAACTTTCAAGTTAAAATCTATGCCATTGCATATTCACATCCAAAAACAAATGTTATCTCCAAAGTTTATAGTTGAAACCAACATAATTCCTCAGAAACTGCACCTTTCTTCAGCACTGTCTGAGCCAATTCGTAGCACCACCCCATAGTCCTTCCCAAACTGATATTTAGATGTCCTCATCCAGAAATGTTTTGAAATATAAAATCACATTATTTATCACTTAATAATCTGTAAAAGAAAAGGGTGATAGTTTTCACTTTGGTGGACCATGTACTACACATTAATTGTATATCGTCCAAGAATGAAAATTGATTGCATAATGTTGCATATATAATAATAATAATAATAAAGATTCATGAATTGATCATTGGTGTGTAAAGTACCTGAAGAGGAAACTGTGTCTATGCACTTCCATCAAATACACGAGAAAAAATTGTGACAACTGATGTTAATGATGAATATGAATGAATGGTTAAATAGATTGAGTTAGACTGATTCTTGTGTTGCGTTGCAGGTGTTTTTGATTTGCCTGGTAGCAGGGTGTAGCATCTGCTGGTTCAACACAGTCTGCTTTGTCCTCTGCATACGCAGTTTCTCTGCAAGCAACCGCTCCCTAGCCCTCTCCCTCTCCATAAGCTTCAATGGGCTGAGTGCTGCTTTCTACACACTCTTTGCAAATGCACTCTCGCCCTTCTCTCCATCTGTTTACCTCCTCCTTAATGCTATCCTCCCTCTTGCCGTCTCTGTTCTTGCACTCCCAGCTATCCTACTCTGCCGCCCTCATGACAATCACCTCCACAGCATGCCTAGGCATGATAGGCGTGTCTTCCTTGGACTCTACATCCTTGCATTCATCACCGGCATATATCTTGTCATCTTTGGATCTTTCAACACAACCAGCTCCACTGCATCAGTCATCCTCATAGGTGCCATGGTTCTCCTCGTCCTTCCTCTCATAGTCCCAGCATCCTCCAGCTATTTACATGGCCCTGACCCTGTGTCTCCATTGAACCATGACGATGACGCACAGAAACCACTCTTACTCAGTAACGATCATCAGGTGGAGTCCGATGGCACAATGCAAAAGATAGTGGAACATCAGCTGCATGAGAGTTGTTGTGGCACAATCCTGGGAAAGGGGCGTATTGTGGTGCTTTGTGAAGAGCATAGTGCAAAGAAGCTCATTCACAGTGTGGACTTCTGGCTCTATTACACAGCTTACTTCTGTGGTGCCACTGTTGGCCTTGTGTACAGCAACAATTTGGGTCAAATTGCACAGTCATTGCACCAACAGTCACGACTCACCATGCTTCTTGCCGTTTACTCCTCCTGCTCCTTCTTCGGCCGCCTTCTCTCTGCACTTCCCGATTTTCTTCACAGGTCCGTCTTATTTCACATACACACTACCTCTAATATTTTTTATTCATGATGTTAGGACAGTGAGATAAGTCCAAATTGAATTAATCCTATTGTCATAAGGTCTAAAAAAGATTTTGTAGGGAGTACATCATAATCCCATTGTCCTAATGGATTTCTAACTGACTATAAATGTTAATTTTACACAGGAAGGTATCATATGCTAGGACAGGGTGGCTTACAGCTGCATTGGTTCCCATGCCACTGGCCTTCTTCTTAATGTGGAAATCCCAAGATGAAGCTATTCTGGTAGCTGGAACAGCACTAATCGGTCTCAGCTCAGGGTTCATCTTTGCTGCAGCAGTTTCAGTGACCTCTGAGCTCTTCGGACCTAATAGCATTGGTGTAAACCATAACATCCTCATCACCAATATACCTCTGGGATCACTCCTATATGGGCAAATCGCAGCCCTGGTGTATGATGCAAATGGCCAAAGCATGACAGTAAAGGATAACCGCACAGGCATAATTGACACAATGGTGGTATGCATGGGGTCTAAGTGCTATTCAAACACATTCTTTATTTGGGGTTGCATCACATTGCTAGGGTTAATGTCAAGCATAGCTCTTTTCTTGCGAACAAGGCCAGCTTACGCCACTGCTGCTGGTCGGTCCAGTAGTAAGCACTTTCACCAAATTTCGAGTTGACAGAGGAACTCCTTCGTCAGTTCCTTATTGTTTCGAAATCTGGTTACTTGTAGAAATTTTGTATAGTGCTAGCTAGAATGGGTAAATGGGTTAGACACAATACATGAAATGAATACGCCACAGCAGCCATCAAGAGGATAGATATCGGCTAAGCTGCTGGTGAACATCAGCACTCCATTTTCGGGGCACTTACATGAACATGATGGTCTAAGATTGTACGGATACAGGTTTTCGTGTTTGTTGCAGGCTGAATGTGGTTGTATCAAAATCTCCCACATATATACTGTGATACTGCTGGTGCTACTACTGCTACTGATTATGTTGGACCTTCGCAGGTTGAATCTGAATAGCACTTTTTGCTTTCTGTCTACAATTAAAATAAAATAACTTCTCATTTAACCTCTAGATGGCTATGAATTCTCCATAAATCACAGAATGGGGGAAAAGGAATGGTCTAGATGGCTATTCCAATGATGTGTAATAGAAAGAGAACTGCACTATCGAGAGCAATCCTTGAGCATTCAATTATTATGCAAAGAAATACATCTATCTCACCGACCCATTAATACCGCTGTCAAATATTGTTATAACAACATGTAACAAGTGAAATCCAGATTGGTCGTGAAGAAGTTCACATTGTTGCCTACAAATTTTCTAACTTTCCGAAAATCTATGATCGAGTAATTTCAGAGTAGTCAGACAAACTACTTGACAACTGCAAAAACTCACATTCATATTACCTCATCCAAGGGTCGACAAATGGGGGATGTGAATGTAAATACTTGACAAGGACCTTGAATCTATGACTATTTGTCTTGTTGTTGCTTGTCATGCTTGTGCCATGGATTCAAGGCTTCCCTCATTGCTTGGGCCTCAGGGCTGCTTTCCCATGCCCGCTTTTCTGACTCCAAGACAGTTACCTTCTAAGTCTGATGTTCTGATTGTGGAAGATGGGATGAATAATTGAACGCTGAACGATCCAGCATATGCTTGTTATGCTGCTTAAGGAGAATTTGAAAAACTATGAAGTCGCCCAAGGATTTAACTAAAGCCCATTAGTTTCATGGTGACCCACCTGCTTGTTAGTGCTGGACCTAGATACTGATCTGGATTGAGGCAAGGTACAAAATGCCAATTAGCCCTAGCAGGAGAGTAGAAACGCTGCATTTGTAAAAACATTACAATCTGACCAGGCTACATCTAAAGGTACCCACATATCAATTGGGGATTTTTCCTGAACATATGGGAAATCACAACCAGCAAAGCGAAATAAAGATGATGCATTTAAGCCTGCTTACCACTTTACCAGAAAGAGGCAAAGAATTTACAAGGGGTTGGGTGGATTGGATGGTGAGCAAGGTTAGGATGGAGGGACGAACAGAAGCCTGTGTGGATCATGAAGAGCTCCATGGTGGCGCCTGAGGCCCCGACAACCGCGATCTTGAGGTACCAACCGGTGAACTTCATAGACGACACTCTCCCAGTGAGCCTTCTGAGACAGTGGTCGCCGGAGCCAACTGCGGCGGCAGCTTTTAACTCTGGCGTGACATGGCGAGCAGATAGACACAGTTCGGGGGAGATTTGCTATTTTGGCACTCCGAAGAGTTGGCTTCGCTGAAATAGCATTAACAACATGGGCTTCAACAAAACAGCATTTACAATTGTCATTTGTCAAACCTTTATTATGGCACTATGTACTGATTTTACCCATTTACAGTTTTTTTTTCCTGGTAAAACAGCCACATGAAAGGACAATACTACCATTGGGGTCTGTTTGTTGTCTTATACACATATGCACGGGACATAAAATTAGTGGAAATAAAAATCACATGCATAATCACAAACGAACGTTTTCTCAAATGTAGATGAAACAATACTCATATACATCACGGTTTGTATCCTACGAATTGAAATGGTTTGAACAAAAATCCAAAAATTAACAAAATGCTGGATTGTATCGTGCAAAATGAAATTGATTTGAAATCGAACTCACCTTTCCAATTTCAGCTGTCAATGCATCAGATATTGAGGTGGGCGAGCTTGGGCGGTCCACGACGATGAGCTGGGCACAGCTTCGGGCGAGGGGCAGTGCAGATGGGGGCGACCGGGGAGAGGAGCGGGGGCGAAGCAGATGGGCGCCGCGCCGGTGCAGCTAGGACCGGGAGGATGGGCAGCGGAGGGTCAGGCAGCGCAGGCCACCGGCGTCGTCGCCATCGGGCCTCTGGTTCGACCAACTTTTTTTTATCAAACATATACCTGTATTCAAGTTAAGGAAAAGACACAAGTACAGGTAGTACATGAAATGAGGATACGGACGACAGCTGTGCCGCCACTTTAGCAGAAAGGTCCTTAGAAACAAAGAAAATTACACATAGGTTCCACCAACTGAGAAAGAAGACACGAGCAAGAGAGTAAAGGCATACTCCCTCCGTCCAAGAATGTAAGGATTTGTTGACTTTCTGATTTCTGATTTGACCATTCATCTTATTCAAAATATTTATGCAAATATAAAAATAAAGTAGACGTACTTCAAACATAGCTAGGAATAAAGTAAATTCTAACAAAATAAACAAAATTTTAACAAATGAATAAGACGAGTGGTCAAATATGATCTCTAAAAGTCAATAAATGCTTATATTTCTGGACGGAGGGAGTATAACATAAGGGGGGACAGTTTGGTCATTTCGCCTGGTTGGAAATAAAAAAAGAGTCATGAAATGATTTAATAAATTAATGAAGAATGCTATAGCAAAGGTTTTTTTTGTGCGGCTCAATGTTTCATTCGTTGGTTGACAACAGCATTACAATCTTCAGTCACTAGGTCATGGATGCATGATGGAATAACATGCCACCTCGCCACCATAACATGTTTAGCTAAAGTATGGGCAAATGCTATAATAAAGGTTTGGTAATGTTCTGTTTTGCCTAAACTCACTGTTAATACTATTCTGACGAAGCCAACTCTTCATATAGTGCTAAAATAGCAATCTCTCCATTTCGAAGGAGCCCGACAATCACGAATCTTGGTCGTTGTAGCAAAATGGAAACTAACACTCCAGATATGGTGTCCGTGATCATTCAGATAGTAAGATGGACCCACCCGATCCAAAGGCCGGCATCACTCGCTCATCACCAGTTCCCACACACCACATGCTCACATGACGGTGACCTCAACGCTGATGAGGCTTAGGGTGTGTTTGGTTGAACGTACAAAAAGGGATGAGGGGGTCGCCACTTTTCTAATCTTTTGCTCAGCAACGAACAAAGGCATGTGTATTGTCAGGTCAAGAATTAGTTTCGTGAAACCGAACAGGGCTACAAAACAAGCTCAACCAATAACAAACATGAGGCGCTCTTGAACGTGATACCTTAGAAGCGTCACATAAACGACGCTCCTACAAAAACAAAATCCAAACGGGCAAGGCAACATGGCATTGTACTATGACAGTTGGTTAAGCGATCCAATTTGATACCACTCATTCAGAATTCGGACATGCAGTTAATTATAAGTTGCTAATAAACAGCCTTTTGACTTCTCTAGAAAAAATATGAAGTTAAATGTTAATCAATGGAAGATTGGTCTACCAGTGGAGTTACACTTTAGAATACATGCATTGTGAAAGGAGTGTATACCAGAAACAATCTAGACAAACTATGCCAGTAAGCGTGAAACTCATGAGAATGCATTTGTGCAAGCTCTTGATACTGAAACACCAATGGTTACATAAAAGAATGCCACAGTAGATTAATTAGTTCCTGTTATACAGCACAAACAGAGACGACAGGCAACCGGATCAGTAGAATAAGTCAATAACGCTAACTAATACAGTTACAGATTATAAGGAAAATGCTACCATATGCTAAGCATAGCAGCAGCTGAGTTGATTTTCCATGCTCAATTGACATGTTACCAAGAAAGCTTACAGAACAGAGATCTGAGCAATTAAATCCTTCCTTTTGGGTGGCTAGTGGTGCAGAAACCAGTCTTAGGCTTCGATTTGGGAGTGAAGAAAGTCCACTCCTGATCCAACAAAGCAGAAGCCTTTGGTGATTTTCCTGAAGCAGATGAATTAAAGTCTCTTCTAATGTTAGGTAGTATGCCATGACAGCAAAGCTATATGCGGATGATGGAGGCGTTTGTCCTGTCGATGTGTTTATTGTAGTAAAGCTCCACAAACGTGCCTCCACCAATACCCTTGGCCAACCTCCCAGGGTTCACACAAATAAATCGTTTCTCATCTTCACTGCCTTCACCAAGGGAAAGCACCTACAAACAACATGCTCAGGATCATTTTGTTTAAAATAAAAGGAGTACTTTATAATTAAACAACATACTCCGTCCATTCTGAAATTGTTGTTAGTAAAAAAAATAGTTAAAAACTGAACAGGAGCTATTATCCTAATGATAATAATTTCAAAATGGAGGGAGTAGACACAGAAGCTCAGGATCAAGAGGTTGCATGATTGGCTCCCAGAGAGTCCATGCATACAAATTAAAACTTCCAATATAATGTGAAAGCCTGAAGCGAATATAATTACCTTGACAAATGGGGCAAGATCAGAAGGAAGCAAAAGAACATCCGGCATTGATGAGATCTCCAGTGCTTCCTTAGCAAGTGAGAAGTCTAATGGAACACCAACCGCAGGAGGATATAGAGGATAGTAACTGTAAGAAAAAGAAATGCATTAAATCAAGACACAGAAATTGCAAACATAATCTGTACCAGAAATAAAAAAAAGCATCAGATGTATGGAATTACCTCTGTTGCTTCACTAAGTGTGTCGCAAGTCTCCCAATCCTGTCACCAGGCTTTCCACCAGGTGGTTTGCGAGAAATTTCCTCACCACTGAGCTGTTTCAGAATATCTACTGTACAACAGCCAAAATGAATCTGGAAAAATGAAAAACACTTCTTGATAAGACTACGCTCACTGAATTTATTTTTATTTGTTTCATAAATAACATCAGAGGAGATGCATCTTATTTATCTGCATGCATGCATAAGATGTATAAGCCATCTTCCAATAAGTTCCAAAATTGTGACTGGGATTCAGGACAAGGAATTCCCAATCATTAACAGGAGAATCTTAAGATCATGGCAAAGAGACAAAATTCTTGGGTAAATGACTGTTTTTTTAAATCATTGAAGAATAGCATGTTTTAAACCAAAGAAAGGGTCACTTTAGATATAATGAGCATGTGACAAACTTAGTACTTTTTCATATCCAGATATGACATGGTAATCAGATATTTCATTTCATCTGCTCGTATAGCATACCTGGTTAGAACTGAATAGACTTGGATTTGCCAGAGAAGTTATCTGCATAATGTATGAAAACCTTTTAAAAACAAAGTGACAAGATTATTATGTGCATTACCAGAAATGAATGACCCTGCAGAGTAATACATTACCTGGTGTGTGCTATCTTCCGGCAAACTCAGGTCAAATGCAGGCTGCACACAGCAAAAATATAGATATATCATTTGACAAGCAAATGCTAACTACATTAAAACAACAGTTAAGTAACAATAATAGTCAAGTCATTTATGTCACGTGAGAGCAAGTTACAAGGGTCAAGATTGTAGAAAACACGAATTTCCTCAGAAACATTTATTATCTATGGCAACAATGTAGACAGCAGATGATGTTTAACTATGCAGTAACTCTAATCATTGAATCAGATATTCGATGATGCGCAAGTTGTACATACCTGAGGAAAAACAAAGTCATGATGAGCATCACGTACAGATGGAACGAGGATTACCCGAACTGTATTCCCCAAATATTGGGTGAAATCTTGAACCTAAATAAAAATACAAAACTGGTGTGTTACTCACTTTTGCATTTGACAACTTGCTAGCATGAAAATTTTCAGGATTCCCTACCTTCCTCAGAATTTCAAAATAGAAAATATCACGAAAGCTCTGGTCAACGGTTCCCTTTTTTATGTCAGGATGATCAGAATCAATAAATGGCCCCATCTGCACAAAAGATTAATTGGGATATGTACTAGCAAAACATATCAAACACACATTGTTTCCTGGTCAGGATTTAAAGAACCTCACCAATATGATCAGTTGCGGCTGCTTACGACCGGCATACGAAAGAAGTTCTTGCAATGGCTCAAACAACAGATTATCAGTTGTCGTATAGGGACCTGCTGCGATGATCTGTAAGAAACTCGAGGTACTCAAACATCAGGGTCATAACTATGATATTCCATTACTACCATAATTATAGAAAGAAATCATTCACATCAAACTATAATTGGATCAACTCTACTGTTAGTGAGCATATTCAAGTTACAAGTACAAAAGGTAGTTGAATTTCAATTTTGAACGTGTGGGTGGTGGTTGTTGTTAAGCAGGTATGCTCAGTACAATTTTTTTGCCTCTCCAAAGATAGAGCAGGAACTAACCGATGACAGCACTCTCGATGGAGTGTCAGTGTTAGAGTTCTGGGGGATTTCATTGCCAACAGCTTGTTTCTTTGCAATAGGTAACTGAGCATCCACAGAGATAGGTATGGATTCGATCAATTTTGATGCAATGAAGCAGTGTCCACTAGGATTGTGGCCATCAATACCCACCACCTGCCATTCAACTTTGAGTTAATTTACTTCAGTAGATAATGCATACAACATTAGATTAGGTTTGTTTACCTGCCCGGGAAACAAAGAGAAGTGGTCAAGATCCTTTAAGTCCAGGCGCACACGTTGTCCC
This sequence comes from Chloris gayana, assembly GCA_031894775.1. Classification (NCBI taxonomy): domain Eukaryota; kingdom Viridiplantae; phylum Streptophyta; class Magnoliopsida; order Poales; family Poaceae; genus Chloris; species Chloris gayana. The sequence continues at coordinate 152,166 of JAUNZO010000152.1, read as the reverse complement.
CTGGAGTGCTCAACACTGGAACAAGAAACACCTGCTATTAGCCTAAAAAAATAACATAGTGGCCAACAAAGAAAGATCATGGTATGAAAGGCCCAAGAGGCCACTCACCTGCCCTGTAACAAGATAGATTTTTCATTCAAACGACCTTCCCCATCACAGACTACCATGCCAACTGCGAACATTTTCTCCTGCACAGGAAGAACAAATGGATATGCTATCCAGGACAGGGATGAACAATAAGTAGTTAACAAAAAACAAATTTTAATGCCTTGCAATTACCTCGGAAGCAAGCGTAGCATCTGCAGGTTCTCCGCAAAACCCAGATGAAGAAAACAAACTTGCTGGTTTCCTTATACGATCTTCCAAATAATTAAACTGGAAACAAAATAGAGTCAAACAATATATGCTGCCAAGAAAATTAAAGAGTAGAGGGGGTGGGTGTGGGCCCATGCAGTGCCCTTACTCTGTCTTCCATTCTGTCATACATGAATCTGCAACCTGGTTCAGGCTGCGAGCGTTGAACTTGCAAGGAACATCTTTGACTTGGTTGAATTCTTCTGATTACTTCATCTTCAATGGTTTCACCCTCATGTCGATGTGGATCACTAGGCCCATTATCAGCATGCAGAATGTTCTGCTGAGTAAATTTATTTACCCTTGTTGCAAAAGGGGTGATACGGTCACCATTTGTTTTGGCCACTCTGCTGGATGATGGCCTATCAGTTGTCAGAGGGGTCAATTCGGAGTTAGATGACTCCCCATTTGGCTTTTCCTGTTTAGCCCCTGGAGTGTGAAGTAACCCCTCTTCCTCCATGTGTGTGCTGCCCAAGAGCCTGCAACAGTTACTTCTGTGTTATATTTTTTTCCTTGATAATGAATGAAGAAAAATGAGGTGCTTCTTTGACAGATGCACAGAGTGGAATATGGGATGGAACTGACATGTCAACATCGTTACTAGAGTAAATGTGAAGATTAGCCTCCTCTTCTATAATCCTGTCTTTTACTTCGTTTTGAAGATGTGACAGAAAACCATCCAGATATGATGATTCGATCTTTAAGCCATCTAGTTGCCTGCATAAATTGGTTACTTCAGTTTTGTTAGACGTGAGATATATGGAATAGAGGATTCTCCTGTAATGCCACAGTTTGCAACTTTTAACATCTATATTATTTCTAGGTAAAATTCATAAAATCAAACGAAGACTGGGTTCAACCCAGGCTGTACAGTTCTTTTCATTTCTCTTATATTTTTCATAATATAAATACCACAGCAGGGGGTTCCTCTACTGTACATTTTCCAAAAAAAAAGGACAGAATTGAATATAATGATCATTAGGGAAACTCTTAAAGAATCAGACCAGTACCAGTATTAGCTAAAGGATTTTTCCATTCTTTTCTTTTAATTAAATAGATCAACAAGAAATCCAGTTTGAACAGCTGATATAGATGTAGTTTCAGCTCTGGCCAAGAAAACAAACATTGAGACTACATGAATTGTCCAAAGAGTTGGCAGTATTATGTGCTGAAAAACAGCCTATTGACAGAGCTAATATATGACTTCTGTAAATACTATTTGGGGCTTCCTGAATTTATGTTCTCCTGCAAGAATTTAGATGATTGACATATCTTTATATTGCCTATACTGACATCCATCAAATCTTTAATGGGCCTTCATTTATCCAAATTGATCGACACAGCCACACAGATAATAGTGTAAAAAATGTACAGTCACTCATTTTAACAGTTTATATTTCCATAAAATTTCACAAAAGCACAGAAGTTTTTATTCCCTATCACTACTGAAATGACCTCTAATCATTAAGCCTGGCCCATATGATTTTATCACTCGAGTCTGACATTTCACAGTTGGGGTACCTGTTTCAGCTTACCTGTTGAGGTAGTACACTTCCCAGTTGGAGACGAGATCAGCGGGGCTCATCTTGTAGTTGATGCAGTAGGTCAGCACTGCAAGCACAGCCACACAAGCGAAACGCGCACGCATGAACAAAAACGCCGACCAAGATCCGGAGAAGGTGAAGGAAGGACGGGGAGAGGGCCGCGAGCTTACACGAGGACAGGATCTGGGCGGCGTCCGCCGGGGTGGCGCCGCCCACGGAGAAGCCGCTGCTCTCGAGCTCCGCGCGGATCTCATCCTCCATTCGCCTGTCGGAAGTGGGGGAACCTCGGGGGCGTAGACGGCAAGTCACCGAGGTGAGGGATCGAGGGGGACGGGACGGCGGCGGATTTGGGGGAGGGGCGAGGGGGAGTGGCGGGAATATGAGGGGACGAAATGGCGGGAATGAGTTTTTCACTGGCTGTGGGCCACAGCGATGCCACCGTGTGCCCGGTCTTGGGACACGTGGACTTGCCGAAGCCGAACCGGTCTTGAAGCACGATATCGCACAACGCGCTGCTCGGCCTCCGGGTTGACCATGGCCGGTGTACGAACTGACGGAATGAAAATTGGTTGGAACTGGCCGAGATGACCCGGTAACTTGACCGCTACGGGTTGTCGGCTCCTTGCTACCGGTTAGTGTACTGGAACGGTATATATACCAACCATTCCGACCGGTGCTGGAATAGAATTCTCCGGTAAGGTATCCACGTTGCCAATGTAATGTTTATTGTAGGTGGTGTCTGCTACTATTCTGCATAGCTAACAATAGAATTATGATGCCAGAATTATATTTGAGATTATTTATTTCGATAAGGAGGGTGTCATGGCACCGACAACATTTACGATTGATTTGAGTCGAGGGATCGTCAATGCACATGAAACTCTTGAGTCCGAATCCTGTTTGTGACATGGGCCAGAACTGAATGGTATCCCATGAGCCAAGCTTTGGATTGATGGCGATTTGAATGAGCCTGCCAAAGAAATGACTCCCATCCAATCGTTTCATGTTACTAGTTTGACTGTTTTTTTAGACGATTATGTGACAAATTTACCTTTGATCTACTCGATACGATATGATTATGTAATGAGCAGTTTGGATTGTCATTTCATCGGCGTTTCGTGCTCTACGATAATCTTGCAAGTTTATGTAGAATAATAATGTGCTCTTGTTCCCTGCAGTTGCAAACCATCCTTATATATCGGGAATATAGTCTGGTATTTTTTTATTTATTTTTTGAGGAGGGAATATGGTCTGGTTAGTTGTGTATCCTTGAGCTTGAGCACTAGTTTGATCATCAATACTACGGCTTATAAGACCAGTCTCAGTGCATAGTTTCATCTCACACTTACCAAGATTGCCACATTAGATTTGGAGATATGTGATTTGGTAGATGAAATAGTCACTCTCAATACACAATTTCATCTCACGATTTCATAGACAAGTTGTAGCATTAAATTAACATGTATTTGTTGCAATGAGATTGGTTAAAATATGTTATGATGAAACTTTAAGTTCTCAATGGGAGTTTCATACCTATGAAACAGTGTCAAATGAGTTTCATCCCCATGAAACTCATTTCATCTCTTTCATATTAATTACCTTGCCATGTCAGCAATTTAGCTGATGTGGCGCCTTATTTAATACAAATGAAACCCCCACTGAGAATGACCTAAGCTTGTTTACACAATCATAATACCTCGGAAGGCGTGTACACAGTTTATTTGAAACATCTTTTTTCTGGACCTACTTTGACCACAAGATTCTTACGAACCGTTTAGACTATCTCCAACCCTGCAGACCTATTTAAGATACCCCAAATGATCCAATAAGGTCATCACACAAAATCTTGTATCTTCAACTGAAGACCAAAAATTGGACCTAGCAACGGTTGCCTCCCTCCGTTTTTCCTCTCTACGCCGCCATGCCGCACACCTAAGCCAAGCCGCCTCCTTCTTTCCTCCATTTTGCTTTGTTTATGCTGAGGTTCACCCAACACCTTCTCCCGCTCCTCACCCTCCATTGCTATATGCCCTTCTGTGCCTAAATTTTTGGGTCGGATATTGGCCAGGAATCTGGAAACGGCTTTGTTATCATTAGATGTAAGGCCAAGTTCAAGAGTTACGTTAGAGAAGAACACCATAGTCGCATTCATCTCCGGCTCCTCGTTGGTAAAAAAGAATCGAGAAAGGAAATTGAACCAAAATAGGAAAGGAAATAAGAAACGAATCTTATCTTCATCCCCGTGACCACGTCGTCGCTCTCCGCTGGTCCCTGCTCCCCGCACCCACGCTACGCTGCCTGATCGCGCCATGCTTGAGCACCAAATCCGACGACAGGAGAGGAAGAAGCGCACGCCCGGCCCTCCATCCGCCTCCAACACCGGCTAGCCGTCCGGCTCCACCGATTTACCGAGCGATTTAGCTCGGAATCCATTAAATCCTCGCCGAATCCGCACCAAATCAAGCTGACACTACCAATTGCCGGCTAGCCGAGGATTCAGCGCTTCTAGTCGGGTGTCACCATAGATAAAAAAACCGTAAACCGTTTGATTCTTCTGTACAACAAAACCGAGCGATAAACCGTAAAAATCGAGCGAAAATCGTTTTTGCTACAGTAACTAGGTCCGATTTTGTCCAAAAACCGGTCGGTTTTAGAAACCGAGTCGGACCGATAACTCCGGGTTTCACGGTTTTCAAACGGAAACGATTTTTGAATCCATGGATGTCACCTGATTTCTATTTGCCACGCAAGAAGAAGATAAGAGATTTGTGCTTTGATAATGTTTTGGTTGCCTGGTCATTGGCGTCATGGTCTCTTTCCTTTTTCTTTGATGGATTGTTTAATTTCTCTCTTTGTCGATGTTTAGACCACCGGCTAGTAGAATTTTGTTCCGGGGATGTGTGTTTTAGGCCGGATGGTACACGAGGGACGACACGAGAGGTTTAAGCTGGTTCGGGAAAGCTCCTACGTCTAGCTGGGGGTGGTTCGGCGCTCCTGTTCCTTACGTCAACTTGACGATGGATTACAGCGGAGACGGGAGAGGAGCGTGCTCCAAGTCCCTGATTGCGTGTGAGTGAGTGAGGTGTGTGAACTTGTGTGTTGAGCGTCTTGAAAAACGTGTCTAGAGAGTGAGAGACTCTCCCCTTTATAGTCTTCAAGGGTCGAGCTCGAGTTACATGAGAGAGAGCGAGAGAGCGCAACCGTAGACTTATCCAAAGCTTGTGCTATTTGTTCTCTTTTGGGCTATTTGTTCATTCTTTTCATCTGCATAACCGCATCCATGAGAACTAATTCTTGCACAACTATCTACCTGCTATCAGATATGTGATAGCTTTTATCCTCCTTTGGAAGCTGAATAGTAAAGTAGTGCTTTTTTCAAATGTGATCGGTGGTGGAATCATCCGTTACCTGAAATCAGGTTGGTGAATGAACATTGTTATTAACAATTATGAATCAATACAAGATATTTTGTTGAGCATTTTGTTGCTTTAGTTCTCCACTATTGTACATATTCTGGGCCTATCATAAGCCTCTCTAATTTGAACTATACCCTAGGTGGCCTTCTGGTTGGCAGGACCATTGCAGTACTCCTAACCATGACACTGCCAACGTCCCTTGCTGCAAGGGAAGGATCTATTCTAATGGCAGGCCATCAGTTATGCTTACAAGTGTGGCTGACAATATCTCTGCTCAATGACGCGCTAGCTCTTGCCGGGCAGGTATGTACTTCCGCAAGATGTCACATTTAATGTCTAGGTTACATTACAGCTATATGTGTGCCATCTGTAAAGTTTGCAATAATCAGTGCAGACTCTACTTGCAAGCGAATATGCGATAGAAAATTACAAGCATGCCCGTGTTGTTTTGTACATAGTTCTTCAGGTGAATTCTATGATCTGAACTGAACTTTCTGCCAGAATTGTCTTTCCGTAACTCTGGTTATAAGTTGCTTATTTATGTTTTTTTTTCACATATATGCAGATTGGAGGTGTAACTGGTATTTCACTGGTTGTGGCCCTGTTTGTTGGGTTTGGATCTTTTGCCATTCTGTTCACAGATGATCCAGTGGTTTTAGACGTTGTCAAATCCGGAGTTTGGGTAATTATATTTATCGAAATGAAACTCCTGACTTTCACAACTAAAATCTGAAACTGTTTTGCTCACTCGAAGTATGAAATCCTGCAGTTCGTCACTATTTCTCAGCCAATAAATGCTTGCCTTTGTTGCTGATGGGCTCTATTATGGTGTATCTGACTTTGCTTATGCTGCATACTCTATGGTATGTGTTTTCACCCTACTTTATTCCCTTGAGGCTATCACAAACTCACAACTCAAATTACTGAAATTCTGACATAATCTGTTCGTACCTGCGTTGCTCAGTTCTTTGCAGGGGCTGTTTCATCGGCCTTCCTTCTTGTTGCCACACCCAAGTTTGGCCTTACTGGCGTTTGGGCTGGTCTTGTTCTTTTTATGAGCTTGACAGCAGCTGCTGGGTTTTGGAGGTATTATCAGAAGTTCCTACAGTTCTTTTTCTGAAAAATGTTGAACTGCTAGCGACTTATAGTGATTTTCCTGGTGTGCAGGATAGGGAGCAAAGGTGGACCATGGAGGACATTTGGTCAGATATTTGAGTAAGCAGGAAGAAGTAAGTCTTATGTATATAATTTGGCGAGAAGATGAGAATGACATTACAGCTAACGGCAGCTTCATGTACAGAGCAAGTAGAGACTGTATTATCAGCTAGTTAGATCTTTATGATGTATACATGTTTGTAACACGATCCTTGGTAGGATGTGGATGACGTAGTTGTATTGAAGTGCCGTTGCATTCTCGGTTGTACGAAAAATTCTAACTATATTTTATTGATTCTAGTATAAGCTTAACTAAGTAAGGCTGCGCGCTATGCCGCGCCGATGAGGTGTTGTAGATTGTTACATCCCAATGAGCTGCGTGACCACTTTGTGCGATTTTCATGTGGGCGATCATAAAATAATCAAGACACATGACAATTATGAAGAATTACAACCGTTTTAGAGGACATTTATGCAAATTTCGATGGCCTTATCTAAATTCTCGGTTCCTCACCCACGCACGCTGTCAGCCGTTCCACCATCCTCGGATGATGCGAGCGCAGCTCGTCGCCCACCTCTACCCACACACCCTCGACACCCGACAACCGCCACGAACTTGGGTTGCCGCCCTCCTCCACCCGCTTGTCGCGTCCTCCACCAACGCGAGCCCGAGCACCAACGAAGCGCGGCCGAGGAGCCATTGTGCTCCACGACGTCGTCGAGGGCGTCACCATGGGCCCTCTCGCCGGAGCACGCGTGCGGCGATCCTCGTGCGTCCCGGTCGAGAGAATCCATGGTGTCATTAGACCCTCCCTATGCTATCCGTCCGCCGGTATGCAAGGGCCGGCATGGATTCGTTGGCCGCCGATCAATGACACTCAGATCCGGTGAGGAACACATGGGACATAATCGGAGACGAATCACACGCGGATTTGTGGGGATGGAGGGGCCGTCGGCGGTGCCTAGTGGGTTACCGCCATTACGGCCGTCGCGGAGGATGGAGAGGTCATCGGCGAGCGGCGTGCGGCCTCCCTTCGGGGGATGGAGAGCCTCCCCTTTGCCCGAGGCACCGGCGACCGCGGAGGTCCGATGAAGAACCGGTATGGAGCGCCGAACCGAGAGGTTGCGGACCGGACGGAAGTCGAATCGACCGGGTTTTGTAGGGCATGCCAGCAGTTGGGCCGTGTAGTAGACAGAATGATGACGTGGGCATAAAAAATTGCCAGCAGTTGGGCCGTTAGAGAAAGTGTGGTTGTAGAGGTGTCACAGTTGTGCATCATACGAAGGCCACGCCTATAAAAAATATAACAATTTTATGGTACATACTACCACCGATACGGTGCGATGGTACTTGTTTAGGGTATTTTAATAATTATATAATTTTTAATTGAAATTACGTTTTTTTGGCATTCACGATTTGTAAAATTCAACTCTGTAATTCACAGATTGAATTTAAAATCACGAATTTGAAAATCAAGAAATTCAAATTCAATTTCTATGTTTGAGATTTTTTTCCAAAATTGAGAAATTCGAGAAAAAATAAGTCTAAAATTTTCAAAATTCAAAAAATCAAATTCTAAATTTGAAAATTTTCAAATTCACAAAATTCAAATTCAAATTTGAAATCATAAAATTTGAATTCAAACTTTAAATTCAGAAATTCAATTTTGAAATTTCCAAAATTTCAATTTCGCAGAACAGTAAGTTCAAATTTGAGATTTGGGAAATTTCGAATTCACAAAGATTGAATTAAATTTCCCTCAAGTCAATCTTTTTTTTGAAACAATTCAATCTCTTTTAAATAATACAAAACTATTATAATACACACTATTTTATTCTTTCGAAAATACCCTCGTACCAGTAGTACCACTTAATAGTACTAGTGGTACTAGTGATGTGATGTAAATTAATCTAAACCATTAGATTATAGGTACCACCAGTAGCTACGGTAGTACCACTAGTATAGTACTTGGTGATAGTATGTACCAGTAAAGGAGTTAAAAAATAACGTGTCACACGATGAAGTGGCCACGATATGCCAAAATACTCTCCAAGCTGCTAGCCATTGCTGAATCAGCTTTACACTACGTATTCTTTGTATTGATAAAAGTATTAAGGTAAAAGGGGCTTTTTTTCTATAATAAGCTTATTGATTTAGTGTATTAAGGCAAATAGGGCTTTCTATTTGTAAATTAGACTTGTGAATATCTCGGTGTAGTTTCAAAAATGTTACGATAATTTTTTAAATTGATGATCTCATTTGAATTTAATACTACTTCCTTACTAAATTATTGTCACCGTTAACTTTTTTGTTAAGTTTGACCATTTGTCTTGTTCAAATAAAGTTAAACAAATGTCATATATTTTGTTGAAATATCTTTTATCACTAAAAAAACTTAAAATATAGCATATTACTTTTTATATTTGAAGAAATTTTTTGAATAAGACGAATGGTCAAACGCCACGAAAAAAGTCAATGACAATAACAATTTAGTAAAGGAGGGAGTAGTATATACGCATTTGACTTTAATTCGAGTGTCAAATTGTAGTGCAAGAGCTCATCAGAGTCCAGGTCCACCATAGAGGCATAGACCACACATCTTTTAGCGAAGAAAAGAGTGCGTGGTCAGGGCTTCTCTGTCGAAGCGCCCACACATACTGGTCCAGGACTGTGAAGAAGTGGCCCGCCCATCCATCAACGCCGCCGGAGAGAAGGGAAGGAGAAGACCGCGCCGGAATCAGAAGCAAGCGAGGATGCCGTGCCTGAACGTGTCGACAAACGTGAACCTGGACGGGGTGGACACCTCCGCCATCCTCGCCGAAGCCTCCAAGACCGTCGCCTCCGTCATCGGCAAGCCCGAGGCCGTAAGCTTCCCTCCCTCCATCCTCATATCTCGGGCAGGCTACTTGTAGATCTGTTAATCCTCACCGCTTAGCGTGCATCATTCTGGCGATTTGCCCCCTTCACATCCATCTGCAATGGGGTACTCTTCTTGGGGAAGATGGGGTTTAGTTTCCCCTATCTTGTGAGCAGTGGCTCGAGTTCGTTTATGCTAGCAGCTGGAGGAATTTCGATTGCCCTGAAATTGCTTGACTGGAAGATAGTATTAGCACTTCCACGCGCATAATTTTCTAATTCAGAATTGCGGTCTTCACCTGGGAGTACACTGTCCCTTTCAGAGACTTATCGCCGGGATGTCCATCAGTCATAACCTATCTAGATCATTCTCAATTTCTCATAGATCAATAGGATCATGCAAAAGGAGCATGCTGGGCCCTCTTTTATTGTTTCCAGTGCTGTTTGTTCAAAGGAAAGGGGAAAGGAGATATTTTTTTCAGCTCACTGTTTGCTACATAATTTGTTAATTATTCATGCACTGAAAACGATCATCACATTTTGTTTGCGTATACTAAAAAATCTTCCTCACTTGTCTTTGGCTATGTCATTCCACATGAGCAACAAGGCAGTAATCTGTCATATCTCCTATCTGCAAGTCTCAGGCAGTAATCTGTCATATCTCCTATCTGCAAGTCTCAATATGATAAACATTTTAAGTGTTTCCTGAACTGTTGTTTATTCAAACTTGAAATGGGTGGGTAAGTAATATTGCACAAAATGGAGGAACGAGACTTCGAAGGAACATACCTTAATCCGTACATGTCTCTTCAACAATAATTTTAGAAACTCGCTTACATCTCAATTTCCTGGTCACCCATTTGAATCTGAAGATAGGTTTGAGCTGTAGGCCATAGTATGCATTTTGGAGCACATTGATTATACAGATGCTATGGTACTTTGGCACAGCAATGGCCATTGTCCTCTGGGAACTGTATGTTTACTGTCGTGCTTTCCAGGGCCCCTGCATTAGATTCTGGAAACAAGCTATGGCTGTTGTTTCTTGATAATTCCTAAACCAGCCCCCTGCATTAGATTCCTTTTTTGAGGAATCCTGCTTTAGCTCTTCGGAAACCATTATATACTTTTAAACTTGTGAACATAGGCTGAGCAAGATTTACTTACTTGCTTCCTGATATAAAACTTGACACACCTGCACCCTTCAACAGTTTTCTTGGTCATCCGTGTTCATAGTATACAATTGATTAAATGATTTATAATTCTGTGATTCTAGTTATACTTTTATTCTGGGAGTCAAGCCCCAATTTTTAGGTGTTTATCAATTTAGCCATACGGTCATGTTTAGTTTACCATGTAATCAATGTGCTCATTCTCATGTTAATATCACTAAGAAGTAGCTTCAATGGCTGATTTTGGTTCTAGTGACCAGTTGTTCAGGATCAACCTCTTATGATTACCCTATATGTGCAAAGACCTTTTCTCTTGTGTGCATGGAGGAGAGAATACAGTAGCCCCAAGACATTGTTAACGAAATAATTAATTAATCTCTTGTTGTTACTCTCTAGATTTGGGTTTTCATACATTTCCTGTTGCTGCTTCCTCATCAGTCAGGTTTATTTTTTCTTGCTGTGTAAAGTTTACATAATACAAATTCTGGAAAATTTCCCTGCATATTTCGTCCATAGAATGCCAGACTTCAAGTATTCAAAGTTATATGGTAAAATGAATATAATGCCAGACTTGAAGTATTTAAGGTTACTGATTCTAACTTTAAGATTCTAACTGGAATTTTTATCTGTCCATAGTATGTGATGGTGGTTCTCAAAGGTTCAGTGCCCATGGCCTTTGGAGGTACCCAGGAGCCTGCAGCTTATGGTGAACTGGTTTCGATTGGAGGTCTGAACCCTGACGTCAATAAGAAGCTGAGTGGTGGCATAGCTTGCATCCTGGAATCAAAGCTGTCCATTCCCAAGTCTCGCTTCTACCTCAAGTTCTACGATTCCAAGGCAAGAGAACTATTTTCCAACTGCTAATTTATTGATCTTCATTGTAATCATCATGTTCTCATTGCAACTTTGCTATTTGTTAGGCCCATCCGGCACAAGAACATGCTCAATGTTTGCATGCTTTGCATCAAGAATAGATCGTGTAAATAACACATCTGCTGTTTCATACTATCTTAATTTTGCATCCGTTGCCTTTCTGCTTGTTTACATAGATGCTTTTAACATTTTCATCATCCACTATATCATCAGTTTCATGCTGATTTGTGTGGTAATAAGTCCAATATGTGATTATGCAGCGCTCGGACTTCGGTTGGAACGGCTCGACCTTCTAGATATGGTGTCCATGGCTTCATTGCAGGAAATTTGAGTTACCTTATTTCCTGATATCATCATGTTCAGTGCTCTGCCTATAAAGGACAATGTCGTGAAATGTCAGTTAAATTGGTCAGAAGTGTTATGTGAAACTGGGACATGGTGCTTTGTCTGAATGAAACATATGGCTTAATTATGTCTGCATTTTCTTAGCGTTAGTTTTGTTGGCTGCTTTTGGCAATGATAAACTTAGTGGTTGCTTGAGATGGTTACTGCCTTAGCGAAAATCCTGCCTAGCTTCTTTTATGCACATGGCACCATGGCTGGCGAGTGAAGCTTGTGCGGTGGCTATTTGTTATTTTGAAGCTGAATTTGTACATTTATTAAGTGCGAATTGATGGTGTTTATAGTATGATGCCTCGAAAGAATTAAGAGCAAGTCATTTACCAAGAATGGTGGTTGGCACCTGCGTGCAGACTGCACACCTGATGGGAATTGAAAGGTGAAGCTGAATTGTAGGCAGTGATGTTTCGCCTGCTTTGCTGCCTAACCACCGGAAAGCTGTTTGGTAACGCGTGTCTACCTAACCATTGTTTATAGCTAGTTATTATTAGTTGGAGACCTGGAAACAGGGTTCGGAGGATTTTTCGACCGGCGCGAGAAGGTCTTCTTCTTAGCAATTACCGCTGGGGCCGGTCTATCCTCCGGCCGGTCGAGTTTTTATTGTTAGTTGGAGACCACTTTGCTGCTTCCTTTCGGAACTTGAGCCATGTATATGGAGATGCATCTGGTTTCTACTTGACATTGAAGGAACACGCCCACGTATATGTATTTTGCTGATTGTTGCAGCTCAACGCAGAATTCTTGTAGTATTAACTAACGTCAATAGAATGAATTGCTGACATGAACATATACACACAAGATAAAAAATGTGTTCGGTGACGAAAAAAATACTGTGTAATGCAAGATTTGGCAGTACAATATTTGATTTTCGCGAATTTCCTAGCAGTAGAAAATGTGCGTCTACAGGTCAATGAGTTGACCCATTCGTCGGTGGCACGCTACCGAAACCGAACCTCCTCCTCTCCTCTTGTGTTGACCGCCCAGCGCCCACCGACACTTCTCTTTTCTTCCCCGCGCTTTCTTTTCTCTGCCGTTTCGCTCCCCCGAGATCAGCAGATCCACCAAATCCGCACAAGCCCAGAGATCACAGCAGCGCCATGGCCGCGGCCTCTCCCCCCATCCTCCCCACCACCGTTCCCACCGCCGCACCATCCCCCGCCCCCACCGCCGTCTCCTCCGACGACGCCGCCGCCGCGTCCAACCCCGCCGCCGCCCGCGCCTTCTTCGTCCGCATCTTCGAATCCGCCAAGCGCGCGCTCTCCGGCGCGCGGCCCTGGTCGGAGCTCGCCGACCGCTCCGCCCTCACGCGCCCGGAATCCCTCTCCGAGGCCACCTCCCGCCTGCGCAAGAACCTCGCCTACTTCCGCGTCAACTACGCCGCCGTCGTCGCGCTCTCCCTCGCCGCCGCGCTCCTCGCGCACCCCTTCTCCCTCGCCGCGCTCCTTGTCCTGCTCGCCGCCTGGTGCTTCCTCTACCTCCTCCGCCCCGCCGACGCGCAGCCCATTGCCGCCTTCGGGCGCACCTTCTCCGACAAGGAGGTGCTCGGGGGCCTCATCGCGTCCTCCGCGTTCGTCGTCTTCCTCACCTCCGTCGGGTCGCTCATCTTCTCCGCGCTCGCGCTCGGCGCCGCCGTCGTCTGCGCGCACGGCGCGTTCCGCGTGCCGGAGGACCTCTTCCTCGACGAGGCCGACCAGGCTGCCGGAGCAGGCAACCCACTGCTCTCCTTCATTGCCAGCGCCACCGGAGGGCGTGTCTGATCTCTGAGTTCTGAGCACGCCACCAGGTACAGATCCACAGACAGGGAGAGCTCATTATATTCATTGTTATTTTTCCCCCAAACCTAGAGAGTTATACTACGCCGGAATTTGAGGATGGATACGACACAGCATATATACGAATTAAAGAACAGTCAGTGCTAGTTTTCTTTTGATTTGCAATTGGTGTATGATAAGGCTGAGAACAAAGATGTAATCTTGATATATTGCTATGATATGATTCGTCAAAAGTATACTATAAATTTGTTGTATTGCAATAAGCTTAGATATAGAGTATTGAATTTGGATCCCATGTTGTTGAGTCATAGCTGAACGAAAATTGTGCTGATCCATTTAAGGGATTATAGTGATTTCTGAACGTGGCATCAAAATATGAACATCCTAATTCCATTTCCTGCAACTGCCTTTTTTCCCAGTCTTTTACAGCCAACAGGTCGGGTTCTCTCGTCCAAGAATTCAATATCAGACAAATTACTCTTCAAGCTAGCTACCACTAGTAGATTTAGCTGACTGTGCATATTTCTCATGAGTTTGTTAGGCCATAATTCTTGTTCAATTTGGTTATAGAAGTTGATACACATATTTCAGCAGATTCAGAAATGCTGTATTCTTTCGAAGTTTCCATCAAAATGACATGCAGTATTCTAGGATATTTTACCTTGTATCTAACAGCGTAGTGACAACAATTCTCCCTGCCATCACCGGTTCACTACAGCCTCCTTTGTGCATTGGGATTAAGAATTATCATAGTGTGTTGGGACGTTAATCGGTGGATTATGGAGGGTATCTCTGTTATTACCATAACAAAGTGGCATGATCAAGAGGTTTTTAAGTTAGCACTTGTTTCATTGATGAGCACCTGAAAGTAGCTCGTAGCACAGATCTCTCCTGAGAGAAACATCGCAGTTCTGTTTCGTTTGTGGCCGAGTTTAGCAGTGGCCACTCAGGAGCAAGGTACATTAGCCGGTGGCACGATCCAGAAGGGTTTGCGGTAGATACGGAGATGGGCATGTCGGTGCGCCCGCGTAACCTCTTGACGCCCCGATTCCAGGTGGAAGACGGATAGGTCGGCATCATCCTCCTTGCGGTTCTTCATGAAGTAAATGCGATTGGGTTGGAGTCCCATGGAGGTTGCCGGGCAGGACGCTGCCATGTTGGCATCCTCCAACAGAAATACGGCGTCTCCAATGTCACGCACCCTTCGCCAACAAGGCTGCTTATTTGTTGCTGATGAGCAGTGGAGGAGCTTGAAGGCGCGGATGGCGGCAATGTTGTTTGGATCGAAGTCGACGAAGCACATGTCCACCAGAAACAGCTCGTCCTGGGACTCGACCAGCCATTGGAGGCCCGAAGAGATCCCCGGAGGGAAGTCCACCTGACGGACTTTGACGTTGCGGAACACAGGCTCGTCTCCATTATTGTTGCTGGAGAAGTCGATGGTGCACATGTGTTTAGAGGAGCTGATGAAGAAGAGCTTCCCCTGAAGGCAGCGATGCCGGGTATGAGCTTTTTGGTCGGCGTCGGCAAAGCGAGTTGGTCACCCAGGTCGTACGAGTAGTGCCTCCATCCTCCTCCCCCTTGGCCGCCGTTGACCCGGCAGTACCACATGTCTGGCGCGGTGTACGACAGGAGCACCACCACGCACGACGAAGACGACGTGGGGTCCTTGTGGGTGAGCAGGCACTTGCAGTGCTGCGGTATCTCGCCGACGTTGGGCAGGGGGAGCCTGTCGCCGGTGCGCGGGTTCCAGAGGCAGGCCGGCGACGACGTGGCGTGCTCCTTGGTGACGAGCATCCAGCCCTGCGGCGTGGTCCAGCACACGCTCTTGCCGCCTGCTAGCAGCCCGTCCTCCATCCATCCGCTCGTGCACGCTCTGATGTGCCAAGCTCAACATGAGCATCTCATCGTCCTCCTCCTCCTGATCTTGGGATTGGGGCTGGTGGTGGAAGACGAGCAACGGCAACAGGGACGCCGTGGACGGCTCTCTAATCTCCGCCGACGCCATCTTTCGTCACTTTTTCCCCGTCGGCCCTGGATGGATTGACACGCTCCTCGACTCAAACCGTATTTTATTGACAAGACAAAAAAGTCGGTTCAAGTTTCAATGTCGGACTCGGCATCGTGTGTCAATGCCTCAATGGAGTCGGTGTCGCATCGTACGCGACCTTTCTTGGGCCTAAATCCGAATGCCCAATATAACCTGTCGCCGTGTACGTATATATGTGCATTTTGTTGCACATATGTACAGATAACGATATTATTATCTCCAAAAACGCTTCTACAATGGGACACTTTACAAACGGAGGTGAACCGTCTATTTCATGGAAATTGAAACAAATACTATTCTAATAACAGCATGTATCATGGACTAGTACTGTATATATATCGGAGAGTAGTACACAGTGTGTCATCAGGAGACAGAATGATGAGATAATAACGAAGAAATGGACAGAATACTAACGTTGGAGCCTTTGTTGGGCCCATATGACAGGTCCAATCCTGTCGTTATCTAGGAACGTAACCATATTTCCCAGGGAGAAAAATGTTTCATATATAGGTATAACCATATTGTATCAAAAGATACTTGCATCAACAACGGTCGCTTTAATTTACAAACAAAGCTACACTGATCTTTTTAAAAGGAAATAAATCAGATATATATATATAACGTTATATATGGACTAGTGATTGTGTCTGTATACGGGAGTGATAGTTTTTTTTTACCAAGTATATACGGGGAGATTTTCAACAGAAGAAGACAGAATATACTGAGGCAAAAAGAAAAAATATAGTAACGTTGGTTGTCCCGTAGTGGGCCTGAGTATCTGTCGTTATGTGAGTCGAGGTTCCTTGGTACATGGGCCGGCCTGCGGTTCGAGATATTCGAGACCGGGCCAGTGGACCGTACCGGCCCGTCGGATGTGTCGTCCGTGGTCCGTTGGAGGAACTAGCCGTTGGGGCCAGAATAATTAATCGCGTGTTCATCCTAGCTCGTGTTGGCGTCGTGCACGCAGCCGGTGGTGCATGCTCGCTTTCCTTTCTGACGCTGCTGCTACTAGCCGTTGCTCCTCTTCTCTCATCAATGCTCCTCCTCTTCATTCCCGCTTTCTCTTCCACCACAAACCGCCATCCTCTTCCCTCCCCAAATTGCTGAACTCCTAGTTCACTTGGCCCCAAAATTTCTCCTCTGCTTCCTCGATCTCCTTCCATCCAAAATGCTGCTGCAGCGGCGGCCTCCGTCGCGCCTCCTCTTCCTCCTGCACTGCTACGCCGCCACGCTCCTCCTCCTCCTGCTTCTCGCGCCGCCTGTGGCTGAGGGACAGCGCCACCACGGGCACCACCCGGCCGGAGACGGCGTGATCATCAGCCAGGCGGACTACCAGGGCCTGCAGGCCATCAAGCACGACCTCTCCGACCCCTACGGCTTCCTCCGCTCCTGGAACGACTCCGGCCTCACCGCCTGCTCCGGCGCCTGGGCCGGGATCAAGTGCGTCCGCGGCAGCGTCGTCGCCATCTCCCTCCCCTGGAAGGGCCTCGCCGGCCGCCTCTCCGAGCGCGGCATCGGACAGCTCACGGGCCTCCGCCGACTCAGCCTCCACGACAACGCCATCGCCGGCCAGATCCCCTCCTCCCTCGGCTTCCTCCCCGACCTCCGCGGCGTCTTCCTCTTCAACAACCGCTTCTCCGGCCAAATCCCCGCGTCCATTGGGAACTGCCCCCTGCTGCAGCAGTTGGACGCCAGCACCAACCGCCTCACGGGCCCGATCCCACCGGCAATCGCGAATTCCACCAAGCTCATCCGCCTCAACCTCAGCCGCAACGGCCTCTCTGGTGAAATCCCCAAAGACGTCATCGCCTCCGCGTCGCTCCTCTTCCTCGACCTCTCCCACAACAACCTCTCCGGCCCAATCCCCGACGCCTTCGCCACCGGCTCCTCCTCGCCATCGTCCACATCCAGAAAGGATTCCATCACGGGCAACTACCAGCTCGTCTTCCTCAGCCTCGGGCACAATTCCCTCGACGGGCCTGTTCCGGAATCCCTCGCCAAACTTCCCAAATTGGAGGAGATCGACCTCGCCGGGAACAGCCTCAACGGCACCATCCCGCCGCAGCTCGGCGCGCTCGCCAGCCTCAAGGCGCTCGACCTCTCCGGCAACGACCTCTCCGGCGAGATCCCGCCCAGCTTCGACAACCTCACCGCCAACCTGCAGTCGTTCAACGTCTCCTACAACAACCTCTCCGGGCCCGTCCCCTTCTCCCTCGCCCAGAAGTTCGGCCCCGACTCCTTCGCCGGCAACATCCAGCTCTGCGGCTACTCCGCTGCTTCTCCTCCGTGCCCGGCGTCCCCCTCACCGGCGCCGTCCGCCTCACCTGCTGCGGCGGAGAGCAGCAACAAGTGGAGCAAGAAGAAGCTGATCCTCATCATTGTGGGCGTCGTCGTGGGCATCCTCCTCCTGCTGCTCCTCTGCTGCCTCCTGCTCTGCTTCCTCACAAGGAAGAGATCCTCCTCATCCGCAACAACCAGGAGCGGTAAGAAGCAGGCGGCGGCCAAGGATGCAGGTTCAGCGGCTGCGGCAGCGGGAGGAGGAGGGCGCGGGGAGAAGCCGGGAGAGGCGGAGGAGTCCGGCGGCGGCGACGTCGGCGGGAAGCTGGTCCACTTCGACGGCCCGCTGGCGTTCACGGCGGACGACCTGCTGTGCGCCACGGCGGAGATCATGGGGAAGAGCACCTACGGCACCGTGTACAAGGCCACGCTCGAGGACGGCAGCCTGGTGGCGGTGAAGCGACTCAGGGAGAAGATCACCAAGGGACACAAGGAGTTCGAGGCCGAGGCGGCCATGCTCGGCAAGATCCGCCACACGAACCTGCTCGCGCTCAGGGCATACTACCTGGGCCCCAAAGGGGAGAAGTTGCTCGTCTTCGATTACATGCCCAAGGGGAGCCTCTCCGCGTTCCTTCACGGTCAGTTACCTTCCCTGCTCTCTGTCTTTTATTTCCTCTGTTCAGCATTCTACTTTTATTTTTTCAACGGAATTAATACATGAGAATTTCTAATATTTTGTGAAATTGTTAGTGCTTAGTATGAATTTCCTGCTTAACTTGCAGAGGAAGTTATCAATTTGGCTTGTGAACGACAACTCTGTTTTAGCAAAGCTTATCTGAACATTTTACAGGTTCAGACGCTGCAAACTGTAGTTCTGAACTTCTGATAGATGGTAGAATACTACCGAGTTTTGATTGCAGTGACCTTGGCTTTGATTAAGCTGCCATTTACAGCACCACTTATTCATTAGTTGGCCACTTTCTTATTTAGACATCTTTATTTCCTCCCAATTTAGCACCCTACCAAACTGAAACTCTGAACTTACATTCTGAAACTGCACCTCTGAAATTGCGACATTACTATGTCAATGCTGATTGAGACAGCTACTGTCAAATGCAAATTGTTGTTTGAGATCAAACATAGCTTCAAATGTTAACTCATATTGTTCCTCACTGGACTGTTTATTGATCACATTTCGTCTGAACTCCTTTACTTACAGTTGACACTTGTGAAAGCTGAAACTCTGAACCTGTACTGACACTGTATACTTGGTAATGCCATTGAACAGCTCGGGCTCCAAACACTCCGGTGGACTGGGCGACACGGATGATGATCGCCAAGGGCACGTCCCGTGGTCTGGCGTACCTCCACGACGACATGAGCATCATCCACGGCAACCTCACCGCCAGCAACGTCCTCCTCGACGACCAGAACAACCCCAAGATCTCTGACTTCGGGCTGTCCCGTCTGATGACCACCGCGGCCAACTCCAACGTGCTGGCGGCCGCGGGCGCGCTGGGTTACCGCGCGCCGGAGCTGTCGAAGCTGAAGAAGGCCAACGCCAAGACGGACGTGTACAGCCTGGGCGTGATCATATTGGAGCTCCTGACGGGCAAGTCCCCCGCCGACAGCACCAACGGCATGGACCTGCCCCAGTGGGTGGCCTCCATCGTCAAGGAGGAGTGGACCAGCGAGGTGTTCGACCTCGAGCTCATGCGCGACGCCGCATCCGGGAACGTCGGCGATGAGCTCATGGACACGCTCAAGCTCGCGCTGCACTGCGTGGACCCCTCGCCGTCCGTGAGACCCGAGGCACGCGAGGTACTTCGGCAGCTGGAGCAGATCAGGCCGGGTTCGGATAATTCCGGCGCCGGACCGAGTGACGAAGGAGCGCACATGCCGGTTTCTGCTGCAGGAGACGATGAGTAGCAACAGCATGCATGGGCAATGGCAACAAGTACCTTAAAATCTGAGAAGAAAGGAAAAGAAACGATCACTAGCTAGCTAGCAAGATATATTAATATATATCTACGAATTCTTTGATTTATTTGATTTTGCGCACTAGTAGTATTAGGAGATCATTCAATTGAATTCAGTATCTTGTATAGGCAAATATTATTTGCACTAGGATCAATCGCTCTTCTAGGAAAAAGGATGTCAAAGAGAATACTACTACCACTTTTTTTATTTGGTTCACAGCATGGCATGTCCATCTTGAGGATGGTGAATTTTCTGTTCTGAATGAATCTGCTGGTCTCTTGTTCAGTTGATCTGTTCCTGCAAAGAAACAGTGTGAGTGTCGAATGTTGCAGGTTATCACTGGTGGTGGTTCAAGTTTTTGTTTTCCTTGGACAAAATCCAAACTGCACTCTGAAACTGCAGTTGTGAAAGTTGCAACACTTGTATGTCATTTCAGGCCTAAAGAATGCCGAATGTTTTGGCATTTGTTGTCCATGTAAAGGGAGGTCTCCCAGGAGGTTATCATTAATCAACCACACCTTGAAATGTTAAGTAATTTGTTCATGACAGAAACGTTCACTGCCCACATTTCATCTGAAGTGCTTATTGTGTCTCTTGTGAACCTGACTCTGAACTTGTATTAACTCTATACACTTTTGTGATTTGTGAACCTGAAACTTTGAACTTGTACTGACCATTTCTGCTTGGCAATGCATTTCACCATGCGCTCCAAATATGCTTGCTGGCCCAGCGTACTATCTTGAGTATGGTGATTACTGATTAGTGACAATTTTACTGTTTTATGAATGAAACTTGCTCGTCCTGCCCCTACAGTTGATATGTTCCCTCAAAGCAACAGGGAGCGAGTTTAAAAAGAAAAGGCACGCCATGGACATGGATAGATTTTTTTTTTTTTTGAGACAGACATGGATAGATGTTGCAGTTTAAACCTGTAACTTGTACACTACGTGGCAGCACCGAGTGACCGGTGTTGGATGTTCGACAAGGCTGATTACGTCGAGCGCGACAAGCTCATCAGTGATTTCGATACCAATGGGTACGCTGAGGAGGTATATGCATGAGGTCACCGACGTCTTCTCCGTAGAGACTCCGTCCTCCTCCCTGTGAAGTTGTGATGATCCCCACCTATTCGCTTCTTCTTCTCCTGTTATCATTAATCAATGGATCGTGATGTTTTCTTTGTACTCATGTAAGTTAAACCTAGGTACTTTTGTGATTCTCTCAGATCGATGTGAATCTGTCATATGCACAAGATAGGGGCTCTGAACCGTACCATCTGTGCCACATAGTTGATCGATATATCCTCATGTTCCTCAAGCTACAGAAAATCTTGACATGACCAGGTTTGAATCTCTCTTTCTAGTGTGATTGATCAACAATTGAAAGGGAATCATGCAAAGTACAAACTGTGTTCCTCTCCCTTGACAGTTACATAAGTTGTTTTTTGAGAGGTTACATATGTTGTTAGCTAGAGTAAAACGTATAGCAAGTGTGAATTTTAGCTGACGAGTCACGAGAGAGAGAGAGAGAGTTCATTTTCAAAAAAAAAAAAAGTCACGAGAGAGAAGAAAACAAACGGAAAGGCTTTCTGGTGCAGGTGATTGCGTGCTGGGTAGATCCGGCCCAAGGCCCGTTAATTAACGGAAGCCCACTCGACTCGATTGCTGTACGTAATAACGTAGTACAAGAACCAATTTTGAGTCCGCTTGCTCTGAATTGTGATTCGATGGTGGGAGACGGTGGCGGCGCAAGCGCAATGGAGTCCAACCTGATGAATCTCGACGCGGAGAAGACGAACAAGAACAAAAAGACCATTAATCTGGGAGGGTTAACACGTGGGCTCCCGGTTGCGCGGCCAAAAGGAAGATGCCGCTGGAGGATGTGAAGCGTTGCCTTGTCATCCTCCGACACTCCAAGTTGTACGCTCCCAAACCCAAACCCAAGAAGCGGAAGGGGAAGAGTGATGTGGTCGGAGGATTATTACAACGAGTTCATGAAGGCAATTGTGATCTGATGCTGCCGGAAAGCTTGCGTCCCGGATCGAACGCGGAACGTGTCTGTTCCATGCTATTACCTCAACTCCTCAAGCTCGACCCCAAGGAGGTTACTTGTGTTTTCAAATGTATCAATCACATGTTACTACCAGTCTACCACCGGTCGTCGGTTTTAACTCTGGCATGCAAACGGAAAAAGATAAAAAAGCTTGATGCAAGTGTTGTGTTCAGCCGTTTCAACTGTCCAGCTAGTCGCTGTTTTAACTCCTACCTCCGGAATCATGCACGAATTTTTTTTAGCAATTTTCATTATTTGGTCACCACACTGAAGATTCTCGAGCAATTTCACTAGCTAACGTGTGCCATGCATGTTGTTGCAAATGTCAACACGTGCTACTTTCTGTGTACAAGATCGTGTACCATAATGCCGACTTGTTAATTACCTTAGACACACTTTGGGTTTCGTATATATGTCACCAAGTTTGTCCTTCACTTAAGATAGATTATCCCTAGATACAAGTATATGATCGGAACATGTGTATGGTCCTTTTTTCCTTTCCTTCTGTGAGATATATAGTCAAATGAAATCATGTATGAATACAGTTGGCTACCCTCTGATCAATCACTGTCATCATGACTTTGTGTCGAAATTATCTCAAGAGCAGTCACTTACAAATTGCAAGCTATTATTTTGACCCACCATGCATGATCTCCTCCGAAAGCCACTAGTAACACTATGCTGCATTTTGCCAAACATAGTCGATCTGACCTCTCTTGGCTGCATTATTGATAAAAAAAGGTATACCAACTGTTCTTACCACCATGTTACGATCCTCTTTTCATTATGCACCAGTGAGGATAATCTCTCAGTTATAGTGTTGCAAAAAGCTTGTTCATTACTTTCCAGATACATTCCAGATCTATAAGAAGCACTCATGAATTACAAGGAACAAAGACGGAAGGTCTAACCAACTGAAAGGTAATTAAATGATTGCATTTGCAAGACATATGGGAAGTACATGTGAACAGTTGTTACTTCACACACAAAAAAAGTGAACAGTTCTAGCATTCTAATTCTTGTCCGGAGGAAAGATGTAAATGTAATATGAAGACTTGTGGTAGTTGATTACTGTCTGAAAGAGTCGGTGCAGATCATTGCATCTAACTTTCTTATATAAACTCTATTATAAAAAGTAAATGATACCCAATTATTTGTTTATTCTATTATTTCCAATTAAAAAGGTAAATAAAAGTGATATATTCATCTTATGCTTTATTCATTAGTAGGATTCTCATCACTTAGCACATTTGGGTGGAATCCAATTGTACTGTCATTCAATTGCAATCTGATTGTTAGTTGTACAACGGCACACTCTCATTGGCTCCCAACTTCATGCTAACCATCTCAATCATCATGAGCTGTAAGGTGTTTCAACTAATCACTACGAGTAGCATTATATTAATTCACTTGGTAAGTGGCACATGTCACAATTTCATTACATCGCTGATAAAGTTCAGGCTTTCCACATTCAAGCACTACTAAAACTTAAATGCGCATGAGATTATATTGTGGGTACTGAGATTTGTAAAAGAAAATAGCATTTCTACTCTTTTTTTTTGGCTCCATGAACACTGACGAAAGTTGAAGAAACCCTGCATGGTACGCTTACACCAGCATGCATGTGAAACATCTTTTCTGTCCCTGATAGAGAAAGTGGTGGAGCATATATGAGTGTTCGGTGCCTCCAGATTAGCATCGACCTACACCTCAACCTTGGCTTAAAATATTTCTTTTAGTCTTTTTCCACAAATCAAATCTCCCTTTTTATGCCGAATTGCACATTCCTTCCTTCTCAAGTTGCTGCTCATCTGATTTTTGACTTTAGGTTGCTTGAATTGTAAGAAACAATCTGGAGCTAATGGGATTTAGATTTGTCCTGGTGAAACTATGAGCATTAGTTCAGTTTGCTTATTCTGTGGTTAAAGCCACACAAAACACGTCTTGACCTTGTTGTACTTTTTCCAACCACGACTCCCGGAAATGAATCAATTGGTGGAGCATATATTTGAGAAAGTAGTCACATTTTTAGGTACATTTGAGTAATGTATATTCAACCAGTATTTCGTTTTCACATTTTGATGTCAAGAAAAAATGTAGTACCATTCAACTGTTTGAAAATGAATTTGGATGCATAGTTATCTTAATTTAAAACGGCATATACCTATCTCTATACGCCATATAAACATTACGGTTTTTGCTAGCATACATCACATTTTGATTACTTCATCCGGTGATACAGGCAACAAAAAGGAGACCATCTAGATGTAGCGATGTCCTTTTGACCTTTGGCACATATAAATGTTAGTGAACTCATGTAGTGGAGTTACGCCGCTATGTAAAATTTGGCAGCACAAGTTCAACAACCTTTACCAACGCAAAGACTCACTTAAGGGTTCGAAAAAAGTCTTCACTCAACATTTGACTTTTTTCCCCTTGATACATGTAACATTTGATTTGATAGTTAAAAGGAAGAAAGTGGTTAGTTACCATACTCTTGTCGTTATCATACCTTTAGATGACAAAAAAAGTTTATGCTGGAACGGAATCAAGTTTTTTGTTCTAGACAATGAAACAAAAGCTAAGGGACCTTTGCGGTAAGAGAGGAAACATCTGTGGGACTAAGTGGCTCCACATGCTATCATTCCTTGAATCGTGAGGAATGAGTCTCAATAATGGAAATATGTGCAGCATAATTTGAAGTAAACAACCATGTGGTGTATAATGATAATGCTAAGATGCAAGTTGCAGACATGTACATGAAATTTGGTGAGAATTTTTTTCCTGATGAACTGAAAAATAAGTGCCTAAACTTTAGCCCTGATGAATACCCTTGACGTCTTTTCTTTCCTTTCTTCTAAAACTTTATAGAACCTATAGTCTATGATGTTTGATTTTGATATGAAATGAAAATCCTAAATGGAGTCGATGACGAAGTTGTTGCGTGTCCGTACACTTATTTTCAGGTAGCCGAGGGAACTAGCTTGTGAACTCACGTCTATCAAATTACCATGGCAAGTTTAACCTTTCGGGGAAGATGTTTCGACCAGCTTAGCTAGCCTATCTTATGACGATGTTTGAAACTTCAGGTGCATCCATGAGGGAGAATAAACTTGCAATGGAAGCACGATCACAGAAGTTAGCGGATGGGCACGTCACATTATTACCAGCTGCCCAAAACGGAATTACTGATGCTGCTCTGTTTCAGAATTTTAGAACCGAAATGGAAGGGTAGTGGGTGCACCAACTCGACTCGAGAGTTAGTGTCATTGACCGCAAGTTGAAACAGGGAACATTTGAAGGAAGGCTGTACAAGAAAAAACGCTAAGATAAAAGTAAATGTGAGTGTGAAATAGGTCATGGATATAGGATACTAGCTAGTGTGCATTCAGTCAGCAACAGAATCAATTAAAGACCTAACCTTGCCAACCACAAAACCACCGGCCGGCTTTCAGCGGTAGGGGCTACTACAATCTTTTCTTTTTCTTGATCTGCATCAATCTCATGGATCCTGGGCTGCCTGCCTATATATAAGGGGAGGTGGTCACCTCCGTAAGCGTATTCCTGGACACAGCTGAGCCTTGTAAGGTTCAGCTACAGCAAGAGTTTCAGAAGGAAAATGCAGGCAATGTGGAGCTCATCACGCAGCAATTCCCTGCTCTTGGTTCTCTTCAGCCTTGCTCTGCTCTGCTCGGCCACCATTGCCAAGCAGCAGTACCATGAGTTTGTGGTAAGTGGTAATTAATTGCACGGTGAACTGCAAATTAAATCTCTCTGCTGATAACTTATCATCTGACGGCCCTGCATATGTTATGCAGATCCAGGAGGCGGCGGTGACGAGGCTGTGCCAGTCCCAGAACATCATGACGGTGAACGGGCAGTTTCCCGGGCCGTCGGTGGAGATCAACGAGGGCGACTTCCTGGAGGTGAAGGTGATCAACAAGGGGCAGTACAACGTGACTGTTCACTGGCACGGCGTCCGGCAGATGAGGACGGGGTGGTCGGATGGGCCCGAGTACGTGACGCAGTGCCCCATCCGGCCCGGCGAGAGCTACACCTACAGGTTCACCGTGCAAGGGCAGGAAGGCACGCTGTGGTGGCACGCACACAGCTCCTGGCTCCGGGCCACCGTCCATGGCGCCCTCATCATCCGCCCCCGCAATGGCGTCGCCGCTTACCCATTCAACACTCCGCCCGCCAGGGAGATCCCAGTCCTCCTAGGTACGTCCTCACATATACCATGCTCTCGCGCCATCAACGGACTGTCAACCTAGCTATTAGTAGCTATCATGTTCCATTGGAACAAGCTAAATACTAGCTGGCCAGTGCTAAATAAGTACAAGCTAAATACTAGCTAGCCAGTTCTAAATACTAACATATAATTTTTAATATTTTAAAAAATATTTTGAATAAACTAAATAATCAATGGTAACTAAAAAATTATATAGTGACAACAATTTCAGAACGAAGAGAGTATCGTGCATATGACAGTCGGGCATGGCACACCTCTCATTTGGTATCCTAGTTTGTGGATTATACAGTTTTCATGATATTGCTATGCATGGTATGCTCCAGCTTTAAGATGCACATGCA
This sequence comes from Chloris gayana, assembly GCA_031894775.1. Classification (NCBI taxonomy): domain Eukaryota; kingdom Viridiplantae; phylum Streptophyta; class Magnoliopsida; order Poales; family Poaceae; genus Chloris; species Chloris gayana. Next base: position 125,675 of record JAUNZO010000152.1, on the reverse strand, counting down.
CACCACCATCATCGTAAAAATGGGTAACTCGTATTTTTCCTTTTCTAGAATACGCAGGAGAACTGTGTATCCTTGTCACATGTAGAAAAAAGAGGAGGTGCACTGGGGAGATCCACCATAACATATGCGGAGGTCAAAAGTTTGTACAAATAGAGTGGGGCTACAACAGAAATGAATTTGGAATTAGCACCGATTGGCTAGGTTTGTTACAAAGCGAGGGCCCAGGGGAGAATAAGGGATGATTAGCAGCGTTTCTTTTCCCTTTTCCCGCGTGTTAACCAGTGTTATCATTGCTACACTCTCTTGGTGTCTGCTTACTGGTTGTTGGGCTGGTACCAGCTATGCTTATTATTGGTAGCTTACCCCTCTTCTTGCATGCAAGTCAACACATGCATGGATTACATACAAAGCTAAAAAAAGAACATATTTTACTTTACACACTAGTTGTCGTCAGCACTAAAAGAAGGGGAGGGAAGCAATCTTATCTGGGTAATCATCATTAGCACAGAAATCAATAGACAAGAAATCGTGCATGGCACCGACTGTCCTGACGCACAACATGCTATTTCCTCGATACAAACAACCTCAGTTTTTCACTTGTCAGAAAGCATAAACTTGCTTCTGAAGCATTCAAAAAGCCAAAAAAGAGAGAGAACATGGCGACTCTTGTTTCAGCGTGCTGCCTCCCCTTTCGATCAGAACCAGAGTACCTTCAGCTGCCAAAAAGAAATTTCTCTACAAAAGTGTTTGTACTAGGTTCATCATTAATCTATAAAGAATTTATTTACCTAGAGTGTACAACTTTTGAAATTGCATAATCAAACCGGGCTGTCATTTGTGGCCGACATCTCACAATAGGCCTAACATGTCCATTTGCTTCCTCACTTGGCCACAAAAGGTAGGTGTGATAAAATGCACTGGCAGTTGAAAAGAGTGGAGACATATTTTTGTACCTCAAGTATTAAATTTAAATAAATCATTATCTAAAAATTGAATGCAAAATGGTAGAGAGTGTGTGATGCTCAGTCTTAGCACTGCACCTTAATATGATGACGAATACCGTCGAATAGTTGATCGACTGCACAAAAGAGGATACTTCATGTTACAATGTTATTAACTAGCAATAAGTAGTAATGACAAAAAGAAAAAAGGAAAAACTCTGTTTAATCGGTGTTGTGATGCGAAACAGGGGAGTGGTGGAACATGAACCCGATCGACGTCGTCCGCATTGCCACCCGCACCGGCGCCGCGCCCAACGTCTCCGACGCCATCACCGTCAACGGCCAGCCCGGCGACCTCTACAACTGCTCCTCCAAAGGTACAACACTCCTTTGCTTGGGTTAATCATCAGGGTAAATAAAACAGTAAAAATTGATGACTTAATGGTTTTGAACAGACACGACGACGTTCGCGGTGAAGTCCGGCGAGACCAACCTGCTGCGGTTCATCAACGCTGCGCTCAACACGGAGCTCTTCGTGTCCCTCGCCGGCCACAGCATGACCGTGGTGGGCGCCGACGCGTCCTACACCAAGCCCTACTCCACCTCCGTCCTCATGATCGCCCCGGGCCAGACCACCGACGTGCTCGTCACCTTCGACCAGCCGCCGGGAAGGTACTACCTCGCCGCGCGCGCCTACGCCAGCGCCCAGGGCGTCCCCTTCGACAACACCACCACCACCGCCATCTTCGACTACGGCGGCAGCAGCAACGCCAGCCCGGCCATGCCCACGCTGCCGGCGTACAACGACACGGCCGCCGCCGCCACCTTCACGACGAGCCTCCGCGGCCTCCGCAAGGCCGAGCTCCCCTCCCGGATCGACGAGGACCTCTTCTTCACCGTGGGCGTGGGCCTCTTCAACTGCTCCTCCGGCCAGAACTGCGGCGGGCCCAACAACACGCGCTTCACGGCGAGCATCAACAACGTCTCCTTCGTGCTGCCGTCCACCGTCTCCATCCTCCAGGCGCACTACCACGCCACTCCCGACGGCGTCTTCACCGCCGACTTCCCGGCCAGCCCGCCCGTGCACTTCGACTACACGGCGCAGAACGTGAGCCGCGATCTCTGGCAGCCGGTGCCGGGCACCAAGCTCTACAGGCTCAGCTACGGCGCCGCCGTGCAGATCGTGCTCCAGGGCACCAACATCTTCGCCGCCGAGAACCACCCCATCCACATCCATGGCTACGACTTCTACATCCTCGCCGAGGGCTTCGGCAACTTCCACGCCGCCACTGACACCGCCAAGTTCAACCTCGACGACCCGCCCATGAGGAACACGGTGGCAGTGCCCGTCAACGGCTGGGCTGTCATCAGGTTCGTCGCCGACAACCCCGGGGTGTGGCTCATGCACTGCCATCTGGATGTCCACATCACCTGGGGCCTTGCCATGGCCTTCCTGGTGGAGGACGGCGTTGGACTGCTGCAGTCACTGGAAGCACCTCCACCAGACCTGCCACTCTGCTAACGCTCCTCAAAGCATTACTATTTAAGACTCAACAGCTGCCTGATTCTGATTATTATTATTGGAGACTTTTTTTTAAAAAAAATTGTATTCACATTATTTGTTACCAAATCCTAGATATCTTCTACATGTGATTCATCAAGAAGATGCACAGTCAATGTAATTCAGATGTATTTTGGAGCAAAAAGCAATTTCTCCCTGCACAACAGATTTTACTTGGATATTCATGTAACAAATCACTTTGGTTTCAACACCCTTGCCGTCTACATTTGATTGATCAAGAAACATTGTCACTATAATTCAGATATACTAAACAAAGAACAATTTGCAGTAAAACTCGATGTATTCTCAAATAAACAGAGGTCAAAGGGACTGTAACGACCCGATTTTCACCGGCTAGTGAAAACCGTGCCTTGTACCTCTATGTCACTCCCAGGAGTGTGACACGTACATCCCATACAGTTAACATCATAAAAACCATAAGGAGGAATAAATGCAAGGCAAGATAAGAGAATCTCCAAAGTACATCATCTCAGATTAGTGCTCAAATCTCATGGATACAAACACGCGGCACGCAGGCCACGAGAGAACATGAAGGAAACTAGCGGAAGCGTCACACATGTAGATCGGCGGTGAAGACCCAAAGCCCACAAGCACTCGTGTGTAGGCGAGAACGTCACTCCTCTCCGGTAGCTCCGTCGGTCGGCTCGGCGGGATCCTCCGGATCGGCGTCCGAAAAACAAAGTGGGAAAGCCGTGAGTACTACGCGTACTCAACAAGCCGCAACTACCTAGCAACAATGTATGCATGTTGGGATTATTCAAGGAAAGGCAAGGGCTAGCACCTAAAGCAATTAATCCTCAAGTCTATGTGATTCACATTTTATTATTAGTCAAATTTTATAAGTGGCCTTGCAGGAAACAACACAATCCTGCAAGGGTCAATATTTTATGTCCAGCACACCTCCACTGGACCACAGCTCGAAGCCGGAAGTAAAACCTATCGGAGGGGAGAAGTAGTAAATGCTAATCAAGCGTGCCGCTCAATGGTGTTGCCCCCTTACCCGAGGGCTAGGCTATACGTATAGATTATATAAATCTCTGCGAGAGAGTAAGCAAGCTGTACCCACGTGAAGAGGTACTATAACTACAACCACCGTCGTGGCTAAAGCACGACAACACTCACAAGATCAATAAACAAAGCATCGGCCGCGGGCGCCCGTCCCTCGGGTCCGGGATCCCTAACCACAACGCGAGAAAAGGGTCCTGAAGGTGTGAAAGGCCTACCACGGGCCAGGTGGGATATCCTCTACTCATGGGTCGAGACAAAGCTCCAAAAACCCACTAACACTAACTCTACACCACGGCGGGCCCACCGGTCCTCCGCTAAGCGTCTCAATCCAGCTCGCCCATACGGGTCACGTGGTAAGCTAGTATACCAAAGAGCGAGCAACCGGGAACCGGTCCTTATGCTGCCGGGGCGAGTCACCATCCCTCTCCTCAAACAACAGTCTCAACAAGTGTCACCACAACGGGGCCCCATAACCCAAGGCCCCTACACTCTCGCGCCCGTAACGGGCGCTCTCCAAACGAGAGACTCCCCAAAAGTCTCCCAGCACCTAACCACCTACACTCGCCCCCGCAAAAGTCCTACAGGGTATCTAGTACGGAAACTCGACACCTAAGAAACACCTACAATTTATTTTACACAAAAACATGTATAGTCATCATGGGGTTCAATTAAGCAACTAAGCGGATTCTACGCATGCGAGAAACAGTAGAACAACCTATGGCAAACAGTGGCAAGGGTAGCATAGTATGGCATAGGTAAACTACAAGTGCAAGTAACCATTTATCATGCATGGATCAATTTAATGCAATTGCTAAATAGGAGCAAGAGTGGTCAAGGATTGCGGCTTGCTCGCGAAACGCTGGTCCCACGCCGGGTCGGGGTACTCGTACGGCTGCTGCGTGGGGAACTCCTCAAACTGCGGCTCGGGCGGAAACTCCTCGTAGCTCTCGGTAGACGGAACGTACGAAACGGGTTAGGCACGCACAACGAGAAAAGTACGAGAGCAACGAAACGGACGACGGAATTTACGACACTAAAACATAGCTAATAACTACACTAACGCGTAGATCTCGTCGCTACGAATCCAACGCAACCAACCGCGTATTTTTCCGACGCTCCAATAAAAAGATATGAATTTCCGAAGATTAACGAATTATGGAAATTCAGGAAAATCCAATAAAAAGAAATGGAATATTCTCTGGAATATTCCCCGACACGCGGGCACCACGTCAGCGCCAAGTTGGTGCCACGTCGGCGCCACGAAGGACAAGATTTTACACGTCGGCACCACGTGGCATTACTTCGCCACGTGGGTGCCACGCAGCTGCCACGCTGGCGACACATCGAGCGCCACGTTGGTAGAAAATCTGCCACGGTGGCGCCACGTCAGCAGAAAATGTGCCACGTTAGCAGCGACGCCTCTCCACCTCAGCTGCCACCTAGACGCCACGCCGGCGAGAGAGTTATGCCACGCGGGTGCCACATCGGCAGAAATTCAGCCACGTCACTCGCCACTCCGGCAACGCCGGAGGGGCGGCGCCGCCGAGCGCCACCGCACGCCCTGCCGGAATCGCGTCGCCCGGCCGCTACGGCTCGCCGGCGACCAAACGGGGACCAGCCATGGACTCACCCGCCTCGCGCGCACCCGCCGGTACCTCTCCCGTACACCGGCTCGTAGAGGAGCGCCGGTACGGGCTCGTCGGAGTTCTGCCGGCGGCGGCGCGAAGAGGGGAACGCCCCTGGACTCAGCCGGAAGACCAACTAACCGCACCAAAGGGAAGCTCAAGTTCCCCCGAACTTCCTAGCGTCACTCGCGACTCAAGGCGACCGCCGGAGCACTGCCGGCGGCGAGGGAGCACGGCGGCGGAAGAGCGAGCTCGACGTACACGGGGAAAACATGCCCCGAGGGCCTAGCTAACGAGCGCACGAGCCCTTAAAGACCAAGGCGAAGCTACGCGGCTCAACAATCGAGCATGAGCTCGACGGGAAGCTAGGGCTCCACGGCGGCCATGGAGCGCGGCGGCGGAGCTCGACGGGAACCCTCGATTCGGGGTTAATCCGGGGGAAAAGAGAGGGGGACGGGAGCACCGACTCACCGGGAAGCTCCAGGTTGCACCGGCTCGACGGGAGAGGGCCGGAGGCGACGAGCCGGCGATGAGGGCGGTCGGCGGTTGAAGGACGACGGGCGGTGCGGGACGGTGACCACGCGAGGAGCCGTTCCGGGCTTCAAGGCGACAAGGGCACCGGGGTTAGTACGAGGATGAAGCTCGGACAATGGGGACGGAGGAACGGAGCTCGAGCTCACCGGAGGGGGTCGACGGCGACGAGCGACGGTGGAGAAGGAAGCGGCCGCAAACTCCCTCGACCCGTTCGTGCCCCTCCTGCGATGAGACGCTAAAGCGTTAGCACCATGAGGATGAGCGGCGGAAGGAGAACCGGGTGGTGGTGACGGGACTCACCCGAGCGGCGGGTCGCACCGGCGGCGAGACGAGCGGGGAAGGCGGCGACCCTAGGGTTTGGGCGGCGCAGGGTTTAAATGGGGAGGAGAGGGAGCACGGGGCGGCGGGCGGCTCGCTAGAAGCCGGAGGAGTTGGGGGATGCGGGGGCCAGGCTGACGTCGAGGCGTCGGGGCGGCGCAAAGCGACGCCTCTCCGACGTGGCGCCGCTCACGGGCGCGCGCTCGCGTACGGGCGCCGGGGGAAGAAAAACAGGAGTCGGGCCGGCTGGGCTGGGCCGGGTTGCGCGAGAGAGAAAGAAGAGGGAGAAGTGGGCCGCGCGCAGAGAGGGAAGGAGTGAGGGAGTTGGGCTGCGGCGGAAAAAATCGGCCCAAGCGCGAGTTTTCAAATAGAAATCGTTTTTGAATTGATTTCAATCTCGAATTTGCACAAACTTCGCCCAAATTTAATTTTATTCGAAATTTTGAATGGTTACAAATTCATGGGATGTTACGGGGACGGAGTGGTAAACTGGAGCATTACAAAGTACAGAAAGGGACTAAAATACATCGAGCCGCGACATTGTATTTCCACAGGCTACAAGAGGATCTACACTACAGAGGAAATGAAGTGATTTTCTATCCTATAGAGTACAGAATATACACAACTATCATTTCCTCTGGGCAAGGCACAGATTACAGGTAGTTACGGACCTGAAGTACATTGATTATAGCTGTCCTGTCCACATCACGAAATGGATCAAGCCACAAACTTCAGGCAGCGAGTATCATTGTGTATAACCTGACAGCGGCATGAACAGAACCGTGTCCCACACCTCACGCAGGTGTAGTTCGCAGAACTTCCGCAAACTGAACAGTAATGATGTCGGGATGATGTGCTTGGTGGACCCACAGCAGCCCTCAAATATGTTGGCACATGAGGAGGCAGTGACTCCAGGTTTGCCTGTTTCATTCCAAGAGTCGCAATGTTTAAGGTACATACAGTTACAAAAGAAAAATGGCAGGAAGGAGACTTCCAGAATAAGATTATCAATTATCATCAAACACCTCCTAGGCTCCTACTTACCTCATGTAGCACATCCATGAATGACCTAGCCGCCCTCTTCTCCATAGCTTTTCCCTGCCTTGTCTTGCGCTTCATATTCTTGGACTGCTTCTTTTGCATAAGAACTGCAGATAGGCAAGCAAAACTCAAGATGGTGACCGGTTTAATGAATCGTATAATTTAAGAAGCAGGGATATACATAATCTAAAACTGATTTCCAGAGTGTCAAAATTTAAACGATGCTGAACTGTCGAAATCAGTAGGGTGAATATAGCCATAGAAATGGTGAAACCAGACAACGAAAGCTACAGAATGTCAAAATAGAGGACGTACTCTAAGCAACTGCATAGTTTGAGTTCCTAGTTCTCTCATGAGACATTACAGAGGGAGAGGGACATGAGGTTCTGAGACTTTGTTTTTTGGTAAAGAGGATAGCTGTTTCAAAGATTAAACTGAATTTTATCCTACTCATCAATCTACTTCAGAGAAATACTTGGCCTCTGTTTCTAGAAACTTTGCAGAAGCACTTTGACCTCTATTCCAAAAAACTTTATAGAAACAGAAACACATAATTCTGCTACCACAATAATGAATTTTGCCATGCATATGTATTTCTGTTTCTACAAAGTTTGGACCAAGGTTGTTTCTTAGGCAATATGCAGAAACCAAAATACAGATTGGCACTAACACAAGAAAGTGGGGACATCCATAACCTATAACAGTAAAACGCTAACACTGGCTTCTAGTTCTGGAGTGTCAAAATTTATTCGATGCTGAACTGTCAAAATCAGCAGGGTGAATGCAATGCCAGAGAAATTGTGAATCCATATAATAAAAGCAATAGAATGCCAAACTTACGCCCAGCAAAGGAAAATATCTGATTCAACTGAATCAAAAGGCATAATATATGCCACACTCTAATCAAATCTGCACAATTTGGGTTCCTTGTTCCTAAATTTTAGCAGAAATCTGCTGCTACAAGAAGCAACACCACAGTAAGGAAGTTTGCAAAGCATATTGAATGGGTCACAACAATTCATCAAAATGTCTAGCAGTGTAGCTTGCACAGGGTAACTTGTTGAAGATGTAAATCATACATACACTGCGGCATTGGGTAATTTGATTCCAATTGAAGAAGATACTAACCTGGATCTTCCTCATCCGTGGACCCATACTCATCATCATTAAGATCGACGACCTCAGGTACCCCAGCATTGTCACTCTCAAGGGCTTCAAGGCGAGCTAACGCAGCCTGCAAGGCATTTCAGAAATGAAGGCATACGCATTAGTCATCAAAGTAGAACAATTTCATTCAGACCCAATGGGATAATAAGTATGAAACAAGTCTGGAAAGGAATCGAAGGAAGGGGAAAAGCAATAGTCTCGAGGAGCAGAATGGTTAGGGCGGTGGATGGATTTGGAATGGGGGAGAATCCCCTACTACTCCTGGTACCTGGGCGCGGTTGTCGGAGCTGGCGAGCGCGGAGGCCATGCGCGTGGCCATCCGGCGCGTGCGGGCGCTCGTCCGCCGGAAGGGCCCGACGTTCTCCTCATCCCCGTCCATCTTTTTCTTTGGGGGATCCTGATACAAGGCAGGGAGATCCTGCGAGATGCGACTGGGTGAGCCGACGATCGAAGCGGGCAGAGGCGTGACCCCAACCCCGGGCGGACAGCGGCGTGACCCCGGGCGGACAGCGGCGGCCGCCGGCGAGGGTGGCGGTGTCGTGAAGCAAGCAGACTAGTCGCCTTCTCTTGGGCTACTGGGCTAGGCTGTCTGATGACCTGGGCCTAATGGGCTGTGACTTAATCGGGCTAAGGCCTTAATATCGGGCTCCACAATCGGGCCCCTTCGCCAACAGCAAAGTAGCGCACCACTCTTCAGAATCAGAACAGGAGAGGAACGGACACACCAAACCCAACGACTCCATGGCCGTCGGCGACAGTGCCACCCCGGCGGTGGCCAAGATCTCCATCTCCGGCGCAGCACTAGCCGCGCTCCTCCAGCGCTGCGCGGCCGCCACCGGCGACTGCGACGGCCTCCTCTTCGGCCACGCATCCCGCCTCCCGGCGCCGCCCCCGTCCCTCTCCGATTACGACGACCACGCCGCCGCCCCGCCCGCCCCAGCCCTCTCCATCTCCGTCTCCGGCCACTGCTCCCTCTCCCGCCCCTCCTCCCTCTCCGATCCCCTCGGCCTCTTCCAGCCTCTCTCCGCACCGTCCGCTTCCCCCACCGTCGGCTTCTTCTCCTCGCGCCGCCACACCCCGCTCCGCCCCTCCATGCGCGAGGTCGCCGTCGCTCACTCCCTGTCAAAATCCCTCGCCCCCACCCACCCCCTCCTCTTCCTCCTCGTCTCCCCCTCCTCCAACCCCATCCACTCCACCCACTCTTACGACTACCGCGCCTTCCTCCTCGCCGGCTCCCGCCTCGTCCCAGTATCCCTCACCGTCGTCAACGTCGGCCCCAGCTTCCAGGACCAGTACCACTCCTTCACCACAGAGTCTCCTTTACCGTGGCTGCCGCCTCCACAGCCCTCCTCACCGGCGGTGGCGTCCGGGCACACTCACACCACCATCGGTGAGCAGAAGGCGGTGGATGCAACAGTGGATGGGTTTGGCCTGGAGAGGCTGCAAGGGATCATCGGTTCCGCGGCAGGACAGGCAGCGGATATGGATGACATGTACGCAGGAATGCTCAGGAGGTTCGAAAAGCTTGCGAGGGATGTGGAGAAGAGCAACCTCCGAGTGCTCGAGCAGGTTGTTTTCCTTATTCTGCAGCTTATAGCTGTGAATGCTGTTCATGTAGTCATGTCGTGCAAGATTGGCAGTGTTATTTACTTGATATTACATTGCTTGAATTGGACAGTGATATAATTGTGCATGGTTGAATAGACGGAGTGGGAAATATAGATGTCTATTTAAGGGAACAATGGTTCCACATTCTGGCTGATGTAGGAATCTTTCTTAGGCTTGTTTGAACATGATCAGCTGGGTTCAACTGTTACTTCATGCGTCCAGTTACCTAAACTGGCAACTGGTAACAATTCTGTTTAGCTGCAGCTCTGATGAAGTGGAAATTCTTCCTCATATTGGCTAGTTAGAGTTTAAATGTAACCGGCGCAAAGTGTTATGTGTCCATTGACTGCTATTCCTGGCTTGGCTTCGACAACGCATTCCAGCTGGAGTCAATAGTTGGGCATAGGATCCCTTGGGACCTGGAGAACATGTGACACCATGTCATGCAGTGTTCACCTAGATGTGATTCCTGTTTTGTCATATTGTTCCTCGATTGCTTGTTTGTAACCAGGATTTGTTCATACGGGATGTTACTGATATCACTTCCACTATATTCATTTTCTTTGGCTGTTAATTATTTAGCGGGGTACGACAACTCCATCAGCCGTGGTTGATGTTATTTGAGATTGTTCCTTAATGGTGCTTTAACATTGATTCAGTCACCGTTTGTTTTTTTGTTTCTTTTCAGGTAAATCGGAACCTGGTGTTGAGGTTCAGGTATGCAGGATTGGAATGAGTCCAAAGTGTTGTTTGGATCTTAGCAAGGTATATCCTGATTTGTGGTTCTGTTAAAACTTACTATTTCACTAGTATAATGCAGCGCGCCTTTGCGCGCTGTTTGCTAGAAGGTACAGTTGAAAGGAAGGTATTCATACAAATTGTTATGTACTGGTTAGAACATGTATTAATACAAAGTTGCAAGCTAGCTATCGGGTCCTGTAGTGCACCTAAAATCAATTGTAAGCACGGTTATGTTATATGTAGCTTCAAATAACATTTGTTTATCTACAATCTGCAATGTTGCAACAAGCAACATCAACGAATGCTTCCAAATCTGGTTAGTTTTCACCAACATCTGCAAATCCTGCCTAGTGTGCGTCAATATTTGCAAAAAATACAGAATTTAACTGCAACCGCAATGAGAGCTGACATCTATAGAGATAAAGAATATGCGTATTCATAGGAATACAATAACATAACCTTACTTAAAATCTGACATCATAATAAGGAATTGTAAGGAATAATGCACGAAGACAACCGAGAGTACCGGATTCTAGATTTCTGTCTTGTTAAACTTTACATTCAATTAGACACATCTAAAGCAATCAAAGCATACGCATACTTTGCCTATCAAAAGACAAGATATTGGGATATTAACATCTTGAAATCTCTAACACAATATTAAACATGTGAAAGAGCAGTTAATAGTTTATTATTAAGAAAATCACATGACATGGTTTTCACAAAAAGAAACAAATAGGACATGGTCTTGCAAGAAGCATTAATGAGATATGCTAAAAGGGCTATAGAAAGTAGCAAACGAAATGAAAATATCTGCTCTTTGCTTAAAACAAAGGGTATATAGTTTTAGCAAGAGAGACCATAAAAAAGTTAATTGCTAAATATGTTGTAAAGGAAATTTAAGAAATATGTCCCAAATGGCAGTTAGCAAAGTAATATCGGTTTGTACATCGAAGACATTGTGGATTAACCATGAAATAAATTTGTAATGAGGCAAACGATAATAGAGTATATACAGTTTATGATTCGATCCTGTGCACAAATTGAAACATAAAGAAGCTTAAAAGAAAATCTCAAACACAAAATCTGCAAATCTGTAGGTTCCCAACTTTGAACCCATTGTTATGCCTCATGATCTGGTTGGTATTCAGTGCTTCATTTCATAACTAAGATCAAATGTTGCGCAGACCAAAGAGTTAATATTTTAGAATATTACATACATTTCATATGAAAAGTAGATGTACAATATGACACCTATCTTTCATGGCACGTGAGCTAGTTGCATGCCTAAACAAAAGCTAAAAATGGATTGATGATTCTCTAGATTTTAACTATTTCAGCCAAAAGCAATTTGCATTGAGGACATATCGTTGAAAAATCTCAACATCAACCAGACAGCTTGTTTATTCATCCGATTATTTGAGAAAATCTATGTCGATCTCCCACAACTTGTTGCAGAGAACTTGAATGATTTTTTTATTAATTCAATTGAATCTGCAACATTCGAGGCTAATACACTTAATAATTTAAGTGATAACTGCTTATTCCCATGCTGATGCATCTAATTGGACCTTACGAACATAGAAATTGTTTACCTTTACTGTTGGAGCAATTTTTGTACATCAGGAGCTACGGAGGCAGTGGCAGCAGCTCCTTGTTTTGCAGCATAGTTCATATCTTGTTCTCCTCTGGTCTAATTTAACACAATACTTCAGTCAACAATAAAAAAGCAGGTACAGTGAAAGTTAAACTGTAGAATAAGAAATAGCTATACTGAATGAGTTTTCGAGTAGAATCCAAAAGGCTGGTGTTTACTTTTGAAGGATATCTCAATCACCTACGAGGATGAATTTTATTTGAATTTAATGTATATTACCACGCTCCTATAGCTTTCAGCTTATTTGAATTTTTATAACAGAATTAGTCATACTCAACACAACTATAAGGAACTGCTTGATATATGTTCTATTCAAGAAATGCAAACTAAAAAAAATTGATTCTTCAGTAAGGAAATGCAACCAAAGCCAAAATAGTGGCTGTCAGCAATAGTGTTGGTCTGATAAAAAATACTGTTGGTAACTGCACCTAAGACAAAACATATTCTTTACATGGCAGGCTTCTTATATATCCTCAGAAAAAGATTCAGCAATCCCAAAGGGAATTTGCTAAGATAGCTGCTGCTCAACCTTAACTCCCTTGGTAATTTTAGTTTTCTTGACATTATTCTGCAATTCAAAACCACAATATGGCACCAAAGGAACATCTCAACTCACTCTATCAGATGAGACTGCTGCATAGTGACCCCATTCTGGGTATATGAACACATAACTGCATGTGCCAAACTTTAGTACCGGGTAACCAGCAGGTAAAGAGGTAACCCTAATCAGATTAAAATAGCAATGGGTCTGATCCAAAGCAAGCATAAGATAGAGCAAGAAACAAATGGGAGTTCGCCGATACTTTTACCAAACAAATAGGTTATCCAATATCAGAAAACATAATAGATTGTCATCTTGAATCTACATAGAATAGATTAGTAGATGGAAATAGTAATCTAATTCAACTACTTTTTTCACTGCATCCACTTAATTTCAGGCAAGTCATGCACCTGCATTTTACCCAATTAAATATACAGTCTAAAATGGCACAAATGAACAGTGTTATCTTTTCTACGGCCTTAGCTCCACTTTTGCAACTTTCTTCGAGCATTATAACACATAAACAGCTAATGAGGAAGGGAAAAGTAAACACATAAATAATACAATATAAATAAAATTTTAGAAGCCTTAACTTTTCTTTTATTTTGCCCTTTGCTTATCAGTTCAGAACTCACTGGGAATCAATGGAATAAGTATTGTCTACTGACAGTAATCTTAGTTGTGAGAAACAGTAGCTACAAAACAGATATTATAAAGCTCCACCCGTATAGAATCATTCCTATATTACTACAACAGGGGTTTTCCTACTGTGCTGTCCTAAAAAAATTAATTCTATGAACATATCAAGGACTCCATGCAGAGAGAAATACAAATAAAGATGTATTGTATAGGAGTATATATATATTACATGACCAAGTATAACTGTATAATGCACAAATGTTGAGAATCTATATACGGTGGTAATAGTCCTTTTAAACTCAGTTGCCTGTAGCCTTGTCTTAGCCATTTGAACATAAAAAGAAAATGATTCTCTTGTTGAGACTGTGTATATGGTGTGAGATGATGAGATCAATGAAAACCAAAACAAGGGATTTTCAGTCATGGCCTCCGCCAGACCTGCCACTCTGCTAGCTCAAACCGCTCCTCAAACCTTTATTTAACACTCTCAGCAGTTTTACAAATTCCACTACCTGATTATTCTGATTATTATTGGAGATTTTTTTTAAAAAAAATATTCACATTATTTGTTACCAAATCCTTAATATCTTCTACATGTGATTCATTAAGAAGATGCACAGTCAATGTAATTCAGATGTATTTTGGAGCAAAAAGCAATTTCTCCCAGCACAACATATTTTACTTGGTCATTCATGTAACAATTCACTTTGGTTTCAACACCCTTGCCGTCTACATTTGATTGATCAAGAAACATTGTCACTATAATTCAGATATACTGAAACAAAGAACAATTTGCAGTAAAACTCGATGTATTCTCAAATAAACAGAGGTCAAAGGGATGGAGTGGTAAACTGGAGCATTGCAAAGTACAGAAAGTGACTAAAATACATCGAGCTGCAACATAGTATTTCCACAGGCTACAAGAGGATCTACACTACAAAGGAAATGAAATGATTTCTATCCTACAGAGTACAGAATATACACAACTATCATTTCCTCTGGGCAAGGCACAGATTACAGGTAGTTATGGACCTGAAGTACATTGATTATAGCTGTCCTGTCGACATCACGAAATGGATCAAGCCACAAACTTCAGGCAGCGAGTATCATTGTGTATAACCTGACAGCGGCATGAACAGAACCGTGTCCCACACCTCACACAGGTGTAGTTCGCAGAACTTCCGCAAACTGAACAGTAATGACGTCGGGATGATGTGCTTGGTGGGCCCACAGCAGCCCTCAAATATGTTGGCACATGAGGAGGCAGTGACTCCAGGTTTGCCTGTTTCATTCCAAGAGTGGAAATGTTTAAGGTACATACAGTTACAAAAGAAAAATGGCAGGAAGGAGACTTCCAGAATAAGATTATGAATTATCATCAAACACCTTCTAGGCTCCTACTTACCTCATGTAGCACATCCATGAATGACCTAGCCGCCCTCTTCTCCATAGCTTTTCCTTGCCTTGTCTTGCGCTTCATATTCTTGGACTGCTTCTTTTGCATAAGAACTGCAGATAGGCAAGCAAAACTCAAGATGGCAACTGGTTTACTGAATCGTGTATTTTAAGAAGCAGGGATATACATAATCTAAAACAGTAAAACACTGACACTGATTTCCAGAGTGCCAAAATTTAATCGATGCTGAACTGTCAAAATCAGTAGGGTGAATATAGTCATAGAAATGGTGAAACCAGACAACGTAAGCTACAGAATGTCAAAATAGAGGCCGTACTCTAAGCAACTGCATAGTTTGAGTTCCTAGTTCTCTCATGAGACATTACAGAGGGAGAGGGACATGAGGTTCTGAGGACTTTATTTTTTGGTAAAGAGGATAGCTGTTTCAGAGATTATACTGTATTTATCCTACTCATCAATCTACTTCAGAGAAATACTTGGCCTCTGTTTCTAGAAACTTTGCAGAAGCACTTTGACCTCTATTCCAAAAAAACTTTATAGAAACAGAAACACATAATTCTGCTACCACAATAATGTATTTTGCCATGCATATGTATTTCTGTTTCTACAAAGTTTGGAACAAGGTTGTTTCTTAGGCAATATGCAGAAACCAAAATACAGATTGGCACTAACACAAGAAAGTGGGGACATCCATAACCTATAACAGTAAAACGCTAACACTGGCTTCTGGAGTGTCAAATTTATTCAATGCTGAACTGTCAAAATCAGCAGGGTGAATGCAATGTCAGAGAAATTGTGAATCCATATAATAAAAGCAATAGAATGTCAAACTTACGCCCAGCAAAGGAAAATATCTGATTTAACTGAATGTAAAGGCACCACACTCTAATCAAATCTGCATAATTTGGGTTCCTTGTTCTCTCATGACGCATTACAAAGGGGCATGGCTTTCAAAGGACTTCTGTTGAGGGAGACAGGACAGTTGTTTCAAAGATTATACATCCTACCCATAAATCTACATTGCAGTACACTTTGGCCCCTGTTCCTAAATTTTAGCAGAAATCTGCTGCTACAAGAAGCAAAACCACAGTAACGAAGTTTGCAAAGCATGTTGAATGGGTCACAACAATTCATCAAAATGTCTAGCAGGTAGCTTGGATAGGGTAACTAGTTGAAGATGTAAATCATATATACACTGCTGCATTGGGTATTTTGGTTCCAATTGAAGAAGATACTGACCTGGATCTTCCTCATCCGTGGACCCATACTCATCGTCGTTAAGATCAACGACCTCAGGTACCCCAGCATTGTCACTCTCAAGAGCTTCAAGGCGAGCTAACGCAGCCTGCAAGGCATTTCAGAAATGGAGGCATACACATTAGACAGCAAAGTAGAACAATTTCAGTCAGACCCATTGGGATAATAAGAACAATAAGTCTGGAAAGGAATTGAAGGGGAAAGCAAGAGGAGCAGTATGTGCTGTGACAGGTTAGGGCGGCGGATGGATTTGGAATGGGGGAGAATCCCCTACTACTCCTGGTACCTGGGCGCGGTTGTCGGAGCTGGCGAGCGCGGAGGCCATGCGCGTGGCCATCCGGCGCGTGCGGGCGCTCGTCCGCCGGAAGGGCCCGACGTTCTCCTCCTCCCCGTCCATCTTTTTCTTTGGGGGATCCTGATAGAAGGCAGGGAGATCCTGCGAGATGCGACTGGGTGAGCCGACGATAGAAGCGGGCAGAGACGTGACCCCAACCCTGGGCAGCACAGTGGCGTGACCACCGAGCGGACAGCGGCGGCCGCCGGCGAGGGTGGCGGCGTCGTGAAGCAAGCAGACTAGTCGCCTTCTCTTGGGCTACTGGGCTAGGCTGTCTGATGACCTGGGCCTAATGGGCTGTTAGTTAATCGGGCTAAGGCCTTAATATCGGGCTCCATAATCGGGCCCCTTCGCCAACAGCAAAGTAGCGCACCACTCTAGCTCTAAAGGCAGAAATCTCCTTGAAAGAATGCAAAGGTTTGCATCGTTGAAAGTGATATCATAACACATACTTGTATTTCGTTACTCATAAGGACAGACGGATCCAACA
Source organism: Chloris gayana (assembly GCA_031894775.1). Classification (NCBI taxonomy): domain Eukaryota; kingdom Viridiplantae; phylum Streptophyta; class Magnoliopsida; order Poales; family Poaceae; genus Chloris; species Chloris gayana. The sequence continues at coordinate 108,775 of JAUNZO010000152.1, read as the reverse complement.
ATGACCACACAAAAAGTTGTTTGTAAATGTTAGATAATAACAGAGCTACTCGCTACCTGAATTCTTTGATTAAACATGAAAAATAGGAGGCCATTGAGCTAAGTACATCTTGCATCACTATTCAATTGCAGAAAATAGGAAGGATATGAAAAACTGATGTTGTATCATGTCTAAGATCGGGTTTAGGTTACAGTGATTAGTGTATTAGTGATATATAACAAGCAGGCATTTTGGTCCCAGGCAAGTTGAGGTAGGCTATATATGACAAGGAAAAACAAAAACAAAAGGAATAGGAAGATGGAAAGGAAGAAAAGGGAGGGGGGGGGGTTGAAAACATCTGTCATAAACTAAAAAGGTAAAACAAGAGGGAAAACAGAAAAACAAGGTTATGGCATGTGTATCTTAGTGACATATAAAATAAAAAGCAGCAAAAACAAATGCATCTCTCATATGTACAACAGTACAAGTGCAATAGTTGTGATAGGTGTGACTGAATCAGAACGTAGCAAAGATGCTTAGCAGTGCAATAGAAGTGAAAACTGTAGTGCTATTGTAGGGATTGTGGCATTATCAATGATGTTCGCTAAACATGCTTTGAGAAACAGTCGAACTAAATCACAAGAACCCTGAATTGCAGTTAACGAATGATGTTTAAAGTGAATACCTCTTTTGCAAGAAGGAACGGGCAAGGACATGTGCCGGAATGTGAACTGTTTTATCCTTGTGGTTTGGCCTGCAGTCCAACAACCTGATACACAAGAGGCATAGTTGACAATTGTCACCGAAGATGTATCAGAAATGGATGCTTATTGCTTACGGAGGACCAGACATATATATGGCAATGAGATCATACCCAGGACCCAGTGAGGTGATGTAGGCAGGATCGAAGGTGCAGCGTGGTAACCGTGCCTTAGCTTGGAGCTTGGGGCACTTGGCAACAAAGTTGATAATGACCTCCACTGCAATGGGCTTGAGGCGCCGATATAGAATGCTGGACCTAGAAGAAATTAATTCAGAGAAACAAAGATCAACGTTACAAGCACTGCATATACAAAATAAGGGAATTTCAGATTGGCATTGCTTGAAAAGTGAAAACCAATCAATTAATTCAGACCGCCACTGAGTGATACCGCTGTAAGCCAAACAGATTCCCAAAGGAGGCGATGACAGGTAAATTACTGGAGCAAATGAATATAAAAACAACATGCAGCAGAATCAGAGGAGCAGTAAAAAGGAACGCACTTGGTTTGGTCGGAGCGCATAGAGAGCAGGAGTTTGCGGATAGCCTGGCATTCTTTGTAGCCGTTGAGGCCAGCGTAGATGCGCTGGAAGAGCCAATCGACGGAGTGCGTCCGGCCCGCAGCGAAGTCGGAGACCACGGGGACGATGAGGATGCGGACATTGAGCTTGTCGGCCTCGGGGCTGCAGTCCCCCACGGTGACGAAGCGCAGCGAGTAGGACGAGGCCGCGACCCAGCGGTCGTCGAGGAGCATACGCCGGAGGTGCGCCGCGTCGAAGAAGTGGCCCGTCTGCCGCTCCAGCCTGCGACGCTTATTGATGCACAAATTGAATGGGTCAGGGGATTTGCCGATCAGCTGTATCGTAGTTGGGGAACGGGAGAGAGGGCGGTTGCGCACTTGCGCCTGAGGAAGGAGATGAGCCGCCGGAGACGAAGCGCTGTCAAGCCACCGCGGAAACACCTCCATCGCCGCAAAAGAAGGAATTTTTTATTAATAATCGCATTTTTTAATTATTTAATATAAATAACCGCCCAATCTGTAAAATTGTAAAAATAGTCGCTGGACGACAGGTACATATCACCCAACTGACGGGCGACAAGTGGCACCAGTGAGACCCGTCGTCCAACCAGTGGCCTTAAATCTTAAGCCTCTCTAACGCTCCATTGAAAATACTTTGGTAGCTCAAAAATTAATTTCGATTTTTTTTGATAGAGTATACACTGGAGAATCCATTTTAGCTTTGAAAAATTCTAAATATGATAACAATTTTAAAATAAAAATTCCTAAATTAGGATAGTTGTTAAGAAATAATAATTTTTTAAGTCATCCAAACCTTCTTCAAAAATTATGAAAAAATGATCTAAATTTATTGGATCTATAGTAGTATCCACATCTATTTTTATTAAGATTAGGTTGTGTTTCGTAATTGTGAGTTGTTTAAATAGTGTTCAAATTTGAATTTAAATTCAACTTTAATTGACCATATTTCGAAAAGTAACTCCTTTAAGCGTTATCATATTAATTATTACCAAATAAGACCTTATGAGGCGTTAAAGTTCAAAATATGGTCAATTAAACTTTAAATTTAAATTTAAATTTGAGCACTATTTAAATAACTCGCAATGATGAAAGACAACCTAATCCTAACCAAAATAGGTGTTGATACTACTATAGATGCAATGAATTTAGATCATTTTTTCATAATTTTTGAAGAAGGATTGGATGACTTAAAAAATTCATTATTTCTTAACAACTACCCTAATTTAGGAATTTTTATTTTAAAATTGTCATCATATTTAGGACTTTTCAAAGCTAAAACGGGTGCTCTAGTGTATACTCTATCACAAGAAAAAATTGAAATTAATTTTTGAGTTACCAAAGTATTTTCAATCGAGCGTTAGAGAGGCTTAAGAGTTAAGTCAGGAAAAAAACAAAAAAATGGCAAACCATCCTGTCGCCCAACGAGTGGACGATAGGTTGGTGTCGCCCGTTGGTTGGACGACAGGTCCCACTAGTGCCATTTGTCGCCACTTCGTTGAGCGATAGGTACCTATCGCCGGGTGAACGGACGAATGATTTTTACATTTTTACAAATCGAGCGGTTATTTATATTAAATAATTAATAATCGATTATTAATAAAAAAATTCGCCAAAGAAGCCACTCCTGTTTCTTTTCTTTTCTCGTTTTCTCTTTCTGAATCGGACATCATTTTCTTCCGGACTCGTCATTGGGTAGAGGTGGTCAAATGAGCCGTGCTTTGTGGGCCATCCGAAAGCCCACAAAAAGCACTGGCACGGCCCGAAACAATTTCATACCGGGCTGACCCGGCATGACGCTACGGATCGTGCTTGGGCCGAGGCCTAGGCCCGGTGGATAGCATGGCATGGCCCGATTAAGAAGTTGCTCAATAAAATTATAAATATATTTATACTTGAAAGTTATCTCAAGAAGAGAAAATGGTTTGGTGGTAAAGAAACTCATTCTCAACTTTGATTTCTAGGTTCAAATCCGACCCTACACAATATGTACACTAGTTTTTACAATATTTTCTATCAATAGGTCAAACAAGCCGTTGTGTTAGTGGGCCTAATGGGTCGGCCCGACACGGTTAGGTATTTTTGTGCTGTGCCGTGGGTGGGCCTAATGGATCGGCTTGACACGGTTAGGCATTTTTGTGCTGTGCCGTGGGTCATTACCTCCGTCCGTGGGCTGGCACGGCATTCGAGCCTGTTTGGTTTCAGCTAAAGTTCGCGCGAAAATGGAAACAATGAACCATTTTCCAGTTGGAGGATGAGCTGACACTTTGGGAGTTTGGTGGGCAGAGAGAGTCCTCCATCAACGGCCTCAGCGGGTGACATTTCCGATCAAAGGAAATAAATTAATTAAGATGGCCATGACTTTTCAGCCAATTGGTACAAACTCCTTATCAATATCTAATGTCAGCAATAATTTTCCGTGCAACTTGCGTGAGATCGTTGGAAAATGGTACCAATTAGTCTTAGGTCCTATTTGGATCTACCTTCTAAACATTAGTTGACTAAACTTTAGCTATTTTTTCTCTAAACATGACCTCCTAAAATCACCTAAACTTTAGCCAAGCCATCTCCTAAACTTTAGACCACTAGTCACCTCAACCTTGCTAAACTCTCCTAAACTTTGGATAAAGTCAAATAAAATCAAAAGTACCCTCACCACATATTAGGGATATAAAAAGTATAAGTGGAGAAATATTTACTGAGGGTTAGATATGTCTACCTTTTCTTCCGATTAGTAAGGACTTTAGTCATGGATCCAAACATGCATCTTCTAAACTTTAGTTGGCTAAATTTTAGGTGACTAAACTTTAGTTGGCTAAACTTTAGCCAACTAGAGGATCCAAACGCACCCTTAGACCCTATTTGAATCCCCCTTTTAAACTTTAGTTGACTAAATTTTAGCTATTTTTTCTTCAAACATGACCTCCAAAAATCTCCTAAACTTTAATCAAGCTACCCCTAAACTTTAGACCACTAGTCACCTCAACCTAGCTAAACTCTCCTAAACTTTGGATAAAGGCAAATAAAGTCAAAAGTACCCCTCACCACATATTAGGGATAGAAAAAGTATATGTAGATAAACATTTATTGAGGGTTAGATATGTCCACTTTTTATTAATCAAGAACTTTAATCATGGATCCAAACATGCATCTCCTAAACTTTAGTTGGCTAAACTTTAGGTGACTAAACTTTAGCCAACTAGAGGATCCAAACACACCCTTAGACTGGACAGATCGGTCATACGTCACATGGACCAGATGATGTTGATTCAAAGAGCTAGGGCTGGGCAAAAAATCCAAAACCCGAACACCGAAACCAAAATCGAACCGATATTCCACTTTATTGGTTAACCGAAATATATTTTGGTTATTAAAATTGAGTAATTAGGTTAACCGAAATTATTTAGGTTTTCAATATTGCAAACCCGAAATAACCGAATTCATTTATATCATACTTTAGAAACCATTGTTTATATTGCTACATGCGAAATTGCTAATTATCTAGAAGAAGGATTGGTCTACAAAGATTTAATTACCACTCGACATCACATATATGAGTATTTATGACTTATTTGATTTGTTACTATTATATTTATATTTTTTTCTAACTAATATCTTAAAAGCTTTATATGAAGTAGTGTTATTTTAAAATTTAGGTGAAAACCGAAACCGAACCGAAATATTTTGGTTATTTAGGTTCGGTTTTGAATTTTCTATAAAGAATTTTGATTTTCAACTTTACTAAAATCAAATTTTCGTGAGATCGAAATAACCGAACCGTTATAACCGCATAGACCGGATGCCCAGATCTACAAGGAGCAACTAGTAGCAATAGAGCAGAGCAGTCATACATCACAAGGGCAGAACGTAAATCGCCATTCAGCTCTGAACTTGCCAGTACTGAATACATTATAAGCACAATACAGTTTACATATGGCAAACAATAATATCACCTTCCTTTGGAGAGGTCGGTAATAGTGGTCAATGGAAATGAAATGACATGCTGTTGAACATCATCGGTATTATTCTGATTCAAAACATCATTATTCATAAGCATCAAACTATCAGGATGCAGGTCTGCTGGAAGTGGTGCGTCCCTTTGCAGGTACTGCATGACGAGTCGCATGCAAGGCCTGGCATTCGGCCAAGGGTGGGAACAGAGCAACCCAAGCTTGAGTACCAGCTCTGCCTCCTCCTTGGCCGCGCAATCATCAATAGGTAGTAGTAGTAGCCTTGGGTCCATGGCGTCCGTAATGGAACCAGCCCCCATGCTGCGAGCACCCAGTCTGCCAATGCTAGAGGCTCTCCATCAGCAGCATTCACCCAGATCGGCCGCCGTGCGCAGACAACCTCCATCATCAACACACCAAAGGCAAACACGTCGGTTGCTTTGGTTGCCTTGCCAAGCCTGGCTAGCTCGGGAGCAATGTATCCCCATGTTCCTGCCACCCTTGTGGTGTGGGCGTCGCCTCCATGATCATGCGACCTCGCGAGGCCAAAATCACCAAGCCTCGCATTCATCTCGACATCAAGAAGGACGTTGCTCGACTTGATGTCCCGGTGGATGATGACCTGCTCCCATTCCTCATGGAGATACAAAAGACCAGATGCCACACCTTTGACGATGTGGAACCTTTGAGCCCAACACAGACTCAGACTGCTATTGGTGGTGGTGTTTTCTTGGCAGTGTAAGTAACAGTCAAGGCTTCTATTGGGCATGTAGTCATACACCAGAAGGAGATGTTGCTTGTGCCGGCAATACCCAAGCAGCTGAACAAGGTTGCGGTGGCGGAGATGACCGAGGATGATGATCTCAGCCATGAACTCTTTCATCCCCTGCTTTGACTCTGGCGACACCTGCTTAATAGCAACCGTCTGCTTGGAATGAGGAAGCACTCCCCTGAACACGCTTCCAAAGCCACCCCTGCCAACGAGCAGCTTGTCCTTGAATCCATTGGTGGCAGCCAGTAGATCTTTATAGCTGAAGGCTGGAGGTCCGTACTCCATTTCCCACTCTAGTTCATTTTTTCTTGCTTTTGACTGCCTCTTCATGTGGATCTTGACAAGAACAACAGAAACAAATACAACAATTGCAAAAATTGGTACAAGAACCGCACAAATTATTATTGTATTATGGTTGCGTGGGCGGGGACGAAGTTGCTGCGTTAACTCTTGGATAGTTTTCAAAGATAGAGTGGTGTAGTTGAGTGCTGCAGCTTCTCCGTTGACTTTGAAGCTCCATCCTAGAATGTAATGCCTACCACCAAGTACGCTGGTTGCTGAAGAAAATCCGGCAAACACTGGTGAGTCTGATGTGGTTGTTAAAATAGACGAGAGATTACATGCAGCCTTGAGCAGTGGCTTGCTGGGTTTGATATACGATAAGCAGCAAGGCGCTATGGTGACATCCAGCGTGGTGCTATTGCTGTCGTAGTCCACCCACACCTGTATCGGCTGTCCGCTGCTGAGGCTTGTGTTACGAAACGTACCGTCAGAGGCGTAGTAACCTAGAGTACTCGATTGCAAGGAGGTCAGGCTATTGACGTCAATCCCGACATGATTGTCGTTAATGTCATTGAACTCAATGTTTTGCCTGGTATCAACTTCAATCCCAAGGAGATGATTTGTTGGGTTACCATTATTATACCCATTTAGAAGGCCCAAGTATCCAGCAGGTGAAGCGTTAATGAAATCTTTGGTGGAAGAGAGCACAAAGGCAAGACCGTCAGTGCTTATCTCGTCAAGGTAAGGCCCGATGATGCAGAAAACAAAGGTTGTGGAGAAGGATGGCACGGATGGGCCATTTAGAGAAGCGATTGAACCAGCGAAATTGAGAGGAGGAGGGTAGAAAGCATGACCTTTCATGTGCGCCCGCCCACTCGTCAGTCGCAGGAGGCCTTCAGCGGTGACGGTAGCTTCCCCATCCGCTGTTAGGTTGCTACCAGAGAAGCCATCGAAGATGAACTCGCTCTCACCGACAGCTGCACTAGTTGTCACAGAGAACACAAGCACAAGGAGGATAAACATATGCGCCACCATATCATAGCTACATACACTGTCTTGGCAAGGGAGACGAAATCATCGATCGAGTAGATAAAGACTGAATCGATCGGCGGATTAACAGGCCGGTCAAGCCCTGCGCGGACCGGCACCCTAGTCAACCCAGCCAACGCGTTCGAAACAGATCTGTCGTCCAGTCAGTTCTGATCTTTCTTCCTATAATAGGGCCCACAGTGAATAAATATGCAGGCCCCACTAGAGCTGCACCCTCACGCAGGTTACGTTTGGATCCATAGAGAATCTCTAGCACGCCTCCGCTAGATCTCTACTTCAAGATTTTGGGTCTTTGACTAAAAAATCCACTACTGATAAGGTCCCTATTTTTCATACCCTTTCAAACTCCATCTCCGAGCCTTCATTCCTAGTGTCTCCAATCCCCCTACTCATTCATGGGTCCCACCACTTTTCTTATTTTCTTTATTTTTCTTTTTCTTTTCTTTTCTTTTCTCTTCTCTCTCTCGCTCTCGCTCGCACGCATCCACATGGCACCACCGATCGAACGCGCATGCTCCTCTCCCTCGCTGTCACCCCACACGCCACCTCTCCCCGCCGGCTATCCACCCGAGCCGCCCTCGCACCACGTCGTCCCTGCCGCAAGAGGAAGTCGCCGTCGTCGGAGGAGCTCCTCTCCCACGCCACGCCACCTCCCTCTCCCCTTGGGCTCTACTCGCTGCGACCCTCCCCCTCGGCCGCGCACCGCCCTCCCCTCCTCCCTTTGGCCGCTCGCCTCCCCTCCCCTCCTCCCTCCGGCCGCGCGTAGCCCCTCCCTAGATCCGGTGGGGGCGGCCGGTCGGCGTGCGGCGGCCTCGGCGGCGGTGACCAGGGGTTGCAAGGCTCGATGGCCCGGATCCACCGCGTGATGGGGCCTGGCCGGCGTCGGCCCCGACCCACGTCGGGGGTGGTGGACCGGATTGGGGGCCCGGCCGGCGTCGGCGGTGGCGGTACCGGTGCTACGTAGCCTCGCATGGATGGGCAACTACCGCGCCCTCGTGTGGCGAGGTTGGAGATAGGGCCCACGTGAGTAGGGGCTTGAACTATTCTTTCTGCTCGGAGTTCGAAGTAATTTTTGAAGCCCATCTTTTGCACCCCGGTTCCTAAACAAAAAAGTAGGGCCCCGATTTGTGGTCCTTTGCTTGGAGATGCTCGGCTAAAGTAAAATGACTAAAAAGCAATGACTAAATTTTAGTCACCTCTGTTTGGTTCTTAGGACTAAAAACTAACTAAAGTTTACTAAATGACTTTCAAAAAGATGAAAATACCCCTAAAGACCATCCCCTCCCATTCCCGGTAGATTTGGCAAGCAAACCAAGATTCGGAGGGGCGATCGGAGGAGCAGGAGGCGGACGTGCCCTACGAACGGTGGGGAGCCGGGTGGGCACGCCACGGGGGTGCGCGTCGGGGAGGCGGCGGCACACGGGGGCCTGGGTGAGCGTTGGTGGCGTTCCATTAAGCATGGAAGGGCGCCGGGCCGCCGACGAGCGGCACGCGCGGCGGGAAACTAGGCGACGACGTGGTGGCTCGTGGCAATGGCGGTTGTGCGCTATGAGGAACTAGGTGGTGGCAGCGCACGACGAGGACCCGGGCGGCGGCGGTTGCATGCTGTAAGGAACTAGGTGGCGGTAGCGCACGGCGGGGCCCCGGGCGGCGGTGGCTGCACGCTCGTGGGGAACCGGGTGATGGCGGCAGCGCATGGCGGGAAGCGGGCGGCGACGCAATGACCGGTGGCGTTGGTTGTTCGTGTTGTCGCTGGAGGCACCCGAAGATGTTTCGCGAAGAAAGATGAGGGGCGAAGCGAGTCCAGGATCTTTTTAGCTCGTTTTAGCTACTCAAAGATGAGTAACCGCACTAAAAGATTTTAGTCCTTCCGTTTGGTATTTTAGCCCGAAAATGGGCTAAAGTTTAGTCACTTTGACTCTCTTGATCCATATATAGTGTTTTATCCACAAAGGAATTGATGTGTGTCATAGAACTTTTATTTTAAAATAATCATTTTTAATCTCAAATTGTAAAAAAAAAAACTGTCCTAAACTAAATATTTAGGATCGGACGTTTTTGTCACGTCATACCATATGACGTGATTCATTATGAAATGGCGTGATTACGTTCACGTTAGCATTGATCGCCACGTCGAATTTTGGCGTAGATCGAGGTTGATACCAATCACGCCACACCGATTGGCGTGATTGATAGGGTATGGCGTGTTTGAGAGGGTATGGAAAAGAGGTTGACCCCTGGTGGGTTTTGGTGATAAATGACAAAGAATTAAAATGTCTAATGTTTTATTGAGCTAATGTGAAGGATATCAAAGCTTACTAACCCACAAAGAGAGATTGATAGCCCCTCATACAAAAGTTAAAAGATGGACTCCAAGAGAAGCTTCAGTTAGATTTATAGTTCCTTGAGTCTAGGAATGTCAAACTATGAAGAGGGGTGAATTAGTATTTCATGCAGGGAACATGTTCTCAAGATACAAAATCTAAGCTTGGATGAAACTCAAACTACTCAAAAAGCCAAAATACCAAAGTCCAAAGAGCCTTTATAATCCACTCTCGATCAAGCTGGAAGTTCTAGGGGTGTTTTTTAAAAAGGCCATGGCTTCTAATATAAGGAAGGGTATTTTTTTGGTAATTTCAGAAAAGTGGAGGGGCTAAAATGCAAAGGTGCATTTTTGGCCGGGTCGAGGACCTAATTGAAATTTTTGGGAAAGCTTGGGGGTGTTTTTGTAAAATTCCGGGGGCTCTTAACTAATATTGAAATAGGTCGGGGGCTAAGTGGAAAACCTAGGTTTAATAGGATTTAGGAATTATTTTCCAATGGGAAAAGTGGTGGAATATGTCCACAAGGATTGTGGACCATGCCGGCGGGTCGGTCCACCGGTCCACGGTGGACCCGAGGACGGGCGCGGCCTTGGTGGTTGGAGTAGGAGGTCGGGGGTATGCCGGTGGCCACCGGGCCATGGCGGAGGTGGTGACGGGGTCGCGTGATAACACTCCTTGAATTAGCACATAATTGCCATTATAAGGAATAGATAGCCACTTGTGCTTCCAATGGATCCTCATAGGACTATACTATTCTAGCCAATCATATCCCAGGATCATATCATAACAAGGAAGATCAAGCACTTTCAAATCTGAATGGAATATGTATCCTTGTACCGACCATGGAGTCATACAAAATTGATACATGCAATGCAAGGCACGTATTCTCCATTGGCAACCTTCACCAAGCATTGGACAAGGTAACTTGGACTGTCCTGGAATATCTCTAGCAACTGCAGAACTAATTAATGAGTGAAAGCTCCCTGAATCAACCAGAATGAGAATGTCCTTGCCTTGAAAGGTGCCAAATAACTTCATTGTGCGAGGAGAATCTTCCGGAGATAATGTCACTTCGAGAGGACCAAATTGAGCTGAGCAACAGGCTCTCGAACCGATGGTTTAGAGACTACCGGGAATGTGTCTTCATCGTGAGAGAAATCCCAAAGTCCTTGCATCACATGCAATTGCACTACCTTAGCACACTTGTAGCCGTAACGCCACTTCTCGGCGCATTTCTCACGATCCCTAAGCACGGCGATATTGTAGAAGAGCCACGAGCTTCTCCACCGTATTGCTTAAATGTGTCGTATCAGTACCTCTTTTATCCTCGGTCTTGGTCGGGCTAGCATCATTAGTGATCTTGGGTGGCACTGGCAAGGGATAAGGACCTCAAGAGCCGTTCCGGTTGAAAGATGGCTCAAATGTTTAGCCTCCTTGCTTGACCGAGAATCGACCACTTCTTCGTGCACAAGAGCGAGAGAACAAGCAAGCATCCAGATCGGAGGGGATTTGTACCATAATCACTTTCTTAATATCACTACGCAAACCATCAATGAATTTCATAGTATAGTTACGAGGATCGGCATGAGCTAGGTAAGCATTCAATTGGTCGACCAACGTAGAGAACAACTCCACATAATCAGTCACCGGACCAGATCGCTAATATGGAACAGCCGCCGAATCGGAGACTCATGCTGATCTCGAGCAAAGAGAGCGTGAACCATGCGACAAAATTCCACCTAGAATCCCCTGAATACGACGCTCTGCCGATTACACCCAGCGCGTCGCAGCACCCTCAAAATGCATGGATGCGACTTTAATCCACATGGAAGTCTCTACAACATACATCTTGAAATAACTTTCACTATGGGTCTTCCACAATTGGGGATTCTCACCACCGAATTGAGGAAAATGCAGGTGAGGAAGTTTACTATGGCGAGATCTATGGCGATCATGCCTAGGAATGTAGTGCCCAGTGCGATGCGACTCAAGAAACTCGGAGAATGAAGGGCGATTTGGCAACGTAACCTTGACCAGGATGTGAGTCCGGGTGTATACCGACCCGAACGCATGATCCGGGAGGTGAGGTTTGACGCGGTACCCGTCGGGGCTGTCGACGTGGAATCCGGCAGGTGGACGCTCGAACACCGACTCGGAGAAGATGCCCTGCCGATAGTAGGGTCTCTCCATGTTCTTGCGCTCGAGGAAGGTGGATAAACAATAGACCTCCAAGTTGACACCCTCGAGGTCGGTGAGGCGCTCACAAGAGACGACGGACGGCGACGACCTTGCTGGTGGTGGAATCCTCCCGGTGCAACGTTCGTCCTCCTTGGGTGTAAGGCAAGAACGTCGGCACCACGGCTACCAGTGCAACACGAGGACCAATATGGTAGGTGAGGAACTCACCCGCGTGACCTTTGTCCTCGGCGACGGCGGAGGACGCAAACGACGGAGCGGCTAGGGTTTGCACCCTGAGGCGGTGTAGAGGGGGATGAGGGCCTTGGGCGGCGGCTACGGGGCTTTTGTAGTGGGAGGCGACTAGTGGGAGCAGGTAGGGCATGGAGAGAGCGCCGGACGGCAGCAGGAGCTCGCGCCACGTTGCCCCTTTGGCGTCCGTGCTCACGGGGCGCCACGCGGGGTGGGTGAAAAGGTGGACGATGCTACTGTTCACGCGGGCTTTGGGTCAAGTGGGTTGGAGTTGGGCCGCGGAAAGAAGAAAGGGGGTTGGGCTTCGCGGAGATTCGGCCCAAGACGCAGAGAAATTCGAACAAGCTTTCGATTTGATTCCCGCCAATTCGAACGAATTTGAAGTAAATTTACTCGATCTATTCGAAAAGCGAGATCCTAGGCAGATCCAAGACGCAGATAAATTCGAACAAAAACTTGAGACTAGCATCTAAGACGATTAAATAGACCGCATAAAACATCCCTTGCATGACTCTTGACACTTTTGATATAATTTCAACATGTGTGGTCCATAACTCTTTCCCAACTACCACTCTTGATCCCTATTTGACTACCCTAAGAGTATTCTTCACTCTTAAAGTTCTTGTACTTGTATCAATGATTCTTATTGTTGTATTGCTTGGCACGACCTTGTTTGCTCGTGAGTAACTTTTCCAAATTAGCTGAGTATTAAGACTTATCCCAAATTGTGCATATAGGTTTCGTCGTTGCTCGTAGTCACACACTCGGTTGACACATTCTATTACTTGCGGCTCTATTTCTCTTTTATAGCGAAGATCTCAACTTCTTATGTCCACAATCATCTGTTTTGCCACTTAAGAGAAAATGCCCATACTCACAACTATCCTCTGTAGAATTCCTTGCTCGATGTGTTCTCGTTGGGTATGAGCACAAATCATAGAGTCGTTCCTCAAAATCGCACCGTCGGAAGATCTAGCTGCATTTGCCTCGTTTAATCATTTCCTGTATGCAATGTCTTTGAAACCATTATTGCATTTTCTTACTCCTTACAAGCTATGCAGTATACACCTTCGGTTGATTTGGTCAATTCTACCGTTGTTGACTTTGTATGGTCGAACCCCTCCTCTTATTTGCTTGGGATATTCCTTGAACAGACCTTCTACCCCAAGATTACTCGGACGGTAAGAGTACGTTGAAGCAAAATGGGTAGGTCCTTTCATTAACGTACTCTCTCAAGAAAAGAGCACACGTCTTAGCTAGATACAACGATATCCATAGGTACTCTCACGCATATCTAGCATCCATATTTCACATCACAATGAAACTCTCGCAAGGAGACCTCTTTATTCGACGTTCCATTATGTACAAGTCTCTTCACGAGGAAATCAGACTTGCCTCTTGGAGATCCAAGGCTGTTATACTTGGTAGGAATTGAAATCTTCGGATTCCTCTAGGGCAATCTTCAGTCGGTGAAATAACACAAGAGTGGTGATTGTTCTTGGGGGCAAGCTCAATCCGTCATTGATGGACCTTATTCTCCATGGTCATGGTTGTCAAGCATAATCCTCGCATGACATCAAATCTTCGCTCTTTCTTTCCAATCAATAGGTATTATCTCCTTGGCAAGCACAAAAGCAGTGGTTATCCGAGGCTTGATCCCTTAGAAGCTTCTCTCATGCTCGGTGTCCACCCAAAGGTCACTTTGTCCTGTAGAAGTTCCGTCATCGGTTCCAAAAGTAACTCTAGGGAGATCCTCATTTTGCAAACTTCGGGTTCCAAAAGTAGTAAACATGACTCTAAGTTTATTTGATCTTTTGCCTAAATAAAATGACTTTGTATTAAATTCAAATTTGATCATCAATTTGACTTCAAATCGACCAACTCAATACAAACTCTAAGGTTCTTATTCGAAGAATCCTCTGTTTTGTAAGCGATGTACGTGACAACTTGTGTGAAATCTTTTCTACTTTTTATCATAGTTTCAACATGTAATAACATCACATCATGACTAATCTCATGATTTTTTGACTTTATTTGATATTTTTAGAATTTAAAAAATATTTGAACACATATATGTGATCATAATTTGGTAAACCAGATATGTCAAATTTCTTTTTTTCATGGGTATGGTCCCAAGTTAGGCTAAATAACATGAATATCATTTTTACACTCATTGATTTTATTACTTGAATAACTTGTAGTTCAATTTTGACTTGATTCAAAAAAATGCTTGAAATGTAATTTAATTACTAAATATAGAAAATAAAGGAAATTTTTTTTCAGATTTTTACATGGAGTGACACATGTAATATGTGGTGAGTAAGAAAAGTTTTGATTATAGAAGAGAAAGTTTTATTAATTGTTTGCCGAGTGTCATGAAATACACTAGGCAAAATCGCTTCTTTGCCTAGTGCTAAAAAGAAAACACTCGGCAAAGGGCTCTTTGCCGAGTGTTTTGTGGGGCACTCGACAAAGAAGCGATTTTGCCGAGTGTTTTTTTGTTAGGCACTCGGCAAAGGAGTGGTTTGCCGAGTGCCCGTGTAAATACACTCGGCAAAAAGTGGGACACTCGGCAAACAACGATTTTCCCGTAGTGGCTGAATGTACTAGCAGTTTGACAACTAGTAGGAATGTTAATTTGTCACCGAAAACTGATGAGCAGCAAACAATTAACAGGTCCACAAAGAACAAATAAACAATATCCTGACCCAATTGCTGTGAAAACTCTAGCACTCCAGTGATTTGCAAAATTATATAGGCAGGGGTTAATACAGGTTCTCGCTGGCCTGCTTCTAGTAGGTATACTACCGGACTGATGAGATATCTCTGCAGGATCAGCAGCATCGTCAGCCTCCTCCGGCAGCGGCATGAGCTTGGTCCTGCTGGAGAAGCTGCCTCCACCTGGTCGCCTGGCGTGGGTTGATGGGCCGCGGGAGGAGGATGCGGAGGCGGGGTGTGACCGCCGGGCAGCGCATGTGGAGGTGCTCCACGAGCGACGCCGCGTTGGTCGTCGTCTCAGTCTCAGGCAGGCGTGCGTGGCAGACGAGGCACCGGATAGACGTGGGATACTGTCCCAGCAGATCCAGCTGGCACACCTGGCCGAATCTCCCGGCATGCCCCAGCATCCTCCAGGAAGTGGAACCCTCCCTCAGGGTCTCGTCGCAGCTGCACAGGCGGGGAAAGTAGAGCTGAAGGTAGTCTCTGATGGCTCGATATGTGAACCGTACCTCGCCACCGTGGTCCCTGCAACATCGTTTCATACCGGCCGGCGGTATTGGAGATATGATAATCAGCTAGCTGAATTAATGATGATAGGCAATAATCAGTAGCTGAATTACCAAATAACACTGATGATCAGCAAAAGCAAACAGCTAGCTGACGGATGATGCATGAATTGGTACTTACAATAGCTTGTCTCCATCGAGGATCTCCCTGAGGCTTGTGAGGAGAGAGTCCACATATGCATTGCGGCGGACGTTGATGAGGCGAGTCAGGATGTGCTCCTCGTAGTAGTGACACGCATAGCCGTGCGCGCCGTAGTAGTGGAGCAGGTCCAGGGCATGCTGGCGGCGGAGCAGCACGTAGAGCTCGGGATGAGCCTGGCGCATGTCGTCGGCACGAGCGGGCGGGTAGGCCACAGCCTGGGCCGCGTCCTGGGCGTGGAACCTCAGAGCCCGGCGCAGGTAGCGGGTGATCTCCGGCCAACGCTCCTCCTGCAGCATCCTCTCCAGGACATCGCAGAAGCCCAGCGATCCCAGGGACTGCAGCAGCCTGCATATAAATGTCATCAGGTTTCATTTCAGTATCTCTTGGATGCAAGCAAGCTGTTCGTATGGATGATGATGCTTACGTGAAGTGTTCATCGACCGCCGAGTAGCTGTTCTTGTTGCCAGCCCGCGCCTTGTCCCGTGCTATCATTTCCCTGCAGGAATGAATACTAGTAATTTCTTTTCTTCAGCATAACATATACAATCCTCCGGTCTCAAGGCAAAAGCAGCATCCTCTCCATGTATGAATCATCACATCGATCCACAAGCATTATACAGTGCAGCCAACTGCAATCGAACAATAATTTTCTAACACACTTGTACCCAACTAATTAATTAACCCCGAGGATTCATGAGAACCACATCAATAAGGCAACATATTACTTCATTCCATTTGATGGCAGCAAACCAGTTCACAGACTAGAGATCATATCAATACTAGTACCAACAAATCTGACTACTCAAGGTAGTGCACGCAGCATGTTCAGTGGCATCGGCAAAAGGCAAATCTATCATCTCTAATGGCTAGCTAATGCGCGTGCCTTCAGATTTTTTATTCCGTCCACACAAAACCAGCGGAGAATTGAATCAAGCCACACAACAAAACCAGAAATGGTATCCCCGTCGTCGTATCTATCTCTCGATTCAGACGATGTTGACCGAGAAGGGAATCCACCGAACTAAAGTCATCGAAAGGAGTACCTGACGTCGTCCTCGCTCATCCTACGGGACGTGGCGTCGCTGCCGCTGCCGCTGCCGCTGCCGCTGCTGCTGCTACTGCTGAAGCCGTCCGCCATCCTCCTCGATCCCCGGACCAGACACGGCCGGCTCCACTCCACCTCCACTTGCAGAGACGCGATGACACGGGAGAGGAGAAAGCGATGGGAAAAGGAGGTGAAGAAGGAAGGAGCCGAGCGAGATGGAGAAATGAAGCACGGAAAAGGCCACCCTGGTTTCTCTTTCCACCGTATCTCACCGTCCTTCTCTCAGTCACGGCAGGCCCCACCTTTCGGCTGGCCCACACGTCATTAGCCTCGGGAACGCATCGCTTAATGTAAGGGACAGAGCCACACAATGAAGTGAAATTGATCCCCGGCCCCACAGGGAAATCAGCCAACGTACTCTGCTATGCCAGCCGTGCATGGCATGCTTGTTAAGCAAGCCAATATCTGAAGACTATTCCTCCCTCTAAAATTTAAGCACTGTCACATCAAAGAGAATCTTATTATTTATGAATATTTCGATCAATTTAATGACAAAACCCTATTGACAGATTGGTGCTAATTTTCGAGATCAATCTAATGAGCTTAATTAATCTATATTTTACTAAAGTGATGCTACAATGAATCGTCTTCTAATCACGACTTAATTAACCTCATTAGATTCGTCTCGTAAATTAGTCTAGGGGCCTGTAATTTGTTTTATAATTAAACTTTATTTAATACTCTTAAATAATAAGATTCTTTTGATGTGACAACTCTAAAATTTAGACCCCAGGAAACGAACACACCGGCCTTGTTCGTTTCCGGCCCTCTAAAATTTAGCGATGTCACATCAAAGAGAATCTTACTATTTATAAATATTTTGATCAATTAAATGACAAAACCCTATTGACAGATTGGTTCTAATTTTCGAGATGAATCTAATGAGCTTAATTAATCTATGTTTTGTTAAAGTGATGCTACAAGTAACCGTCTTCTAATCATGACTTAATTAACCTCATTAGATTCGTCTGGTGAATTACTCTAGGGGCCTGTAATTTATTTTATAATTAAATTTTATTTAATACTCATAAATAGTAAGATTCTTTTTTGATGTGACAGACTCTAAAGTTTAGACCCTGAAAACGAACACACGTAACACGAGCATTTTCCTTGCAGCAAATGTTAGAAATCTATAACTACTTTGACAATCGTTAGAGAAAACTATAATTCTATTATAACAATTGCAGAAACTATAACTAGTTTAACAATTGTTACACAAAAATACAACTTTCTCGTCACGGGTCCACTTGTCATCCTTTACAATATGAAGAAGTTGGGATCCATATGTCATCCACTGGTTTTGTGAAAAATTGTAGGTTCTTGTAACTATGTATCAAAATAGTTGTAATTTTCGGTAACATGTCCAAGAAGTTATAAGTTTCTGCAACATGTCTTGAAATATTTGTAGGTTTTTGAAACTCTTTTCCTTATAATTTACTACAAAGTACATTCCTCTTTGAAGATTTAAGATACAAGTAATGCACCTTTTATAAACAGTATAAAATTGACCTTTTAATTTGACATAATACATTAATTTAGATATTTAAAGAAATGGTACATCAAGCTCAAAATGTTCACAACTGAAAAGTTAATGCAAACTGAGGTGACTCACCTGGTTAGATTTTTCTGGTGGAACCTACTCAGTTGGATTTAAATTATATAGACGATGTTACAATTACAATTAACTTTTTTATGTGTTATTAGGCACTAACGTTAAAGGTGTTCGTGAGATCAATGGTATATGCTGAGTGCGTATTTTTCTTTATTAGGATGAGTTAATTTAGATTTTAAAATGAAAAGCACTAGTATTAATTAGAAAAAGACTTGTCCTGTACTCGTGGATAAAGAAAACGACTGGTCCGGGGATCGCAACAAAAGCGAACCGTCTCTCTCAAGTCGGGTCCCACCAGTCAGGTCAAAAGAAGGAATTCCCCCACATGGTTTCAACAAGGAAAAAGGAACTCCCCCACCCGTCTCGGCCGGCAGCGATGGAGACGCTGCGGCGGCGCCGGCGCTCTAGCACCCGGCGGTTGATCTCCGTGTTCCTCAAGCGCCATCGCGAGTACGCTCTCCCTCCCCTTTTCTTCCTCGCTTGATCAGCGCACCAACGTTTCCTCCGCGCGCAGGGTCACGGCGGTGAAAGAGGCGGAGGTGTTCGACGCGGCGCATCTGAAGCAGCTGATGCAGTCGAGGCTGTGGGACGACGCAGAGTACTATCTCGAGCGCTTCCTGCTGCCCATACCGTGCGGTCAGAGGAGCCCCGTCACCTACAAGCTCTTCGTTGACATCCGCGTCATCAGGATCCTCGCCAAAATCGCCGCCGGTGGCCAGGAAGGCTCCGAAGTCGCCGCGCTCTTCAGGAAACTTCCACGGAGCCCCTTCGCTTCTCGCCTCAAGATGTTCATTGCCCAAATGAAATCCGATGAAACCAGGTCCAGCCCCCAACAAATCCTCATCGATCTCGTCTCTTTTCTTCACTTTTGATTGATAGGTGTCATCGCTTACTGCTTCTTCCTTTTATTTCAGGCCCAACCTGCTCGAGATTTGGAACAAGGTCGAACTCGAGGGAGTGGACACCATCATGGACTCGGTTCGTATGTGCCCTGAGCTCCAAGGTGATCATGTCACCGTGCCTCCCGAGATGCGGCCCCTGACGTGGGTTCCCGCTCAGTATAGGTATCTTAAGTTTTTTCATGAAACTTTTTCTCCATCCTTCATTGGACACCGTTAATTTGCCATAATCATTCTTTTGGAAGTGATCAATGGATCGGCTAGACTTAGACTATATATGTGTTATTGCCCATTTTTCTGTGAAACATAGCTATTTACTTAATATTTTTGGACAACGCAATAATTTGCATTTGTTACCAAGCAGATTACGGCAGGGCCCTAGTCGATGCAAGAAGAAAGAAGCTGGCCGCACTCCATCACATGTTCTCGCTTTTGCCTTTCAGAAAAAGAGGTATACACACCAGGCACCAGTCTCACTCGTTTTTTTTTCAGCTTTACAATTCACACGACCAAGTTCACGCAGGATACTATCTACCAAGAGGAGGAGAACGGCTGAAAGGGTAACTATCTGAGGTTCGTTGAACTTTTAGATCAAGCACCTCTGATATAGATGCATTCTGTATCCGTTTGTGTTATGAAAGGTTATGCCATATGTTAACTGCTCAATGTTTCACATTGTAATTTTTTAGACATACAGAGAAATACATTGAGAGATTTTGAGATTTCATACAAACCATCATATCACTTAAGTTATATGTATAATGCTTTGCTCACTACCATCTGAGGCTTCACTTAAGTTATATGCATCTCACTACCATCTGAGGCTTCAGAAATGTGCTATTTTGTGTCCTCAAAACTTTATTTCTTTCTCTATATAATAAGGGACTATATGTGAATCAATTGCTACTTATATGCTAGCTTTCTGTGTGGTGTCTTGGAGACCTGTAGGTTGCCCTTTTGCAGTGTTAGTATAGTTTCGAGGATTACCTTAATTTATAACATCATAATGGAAAGTGATCTCCTGGCTCCTGGTGTTGAGCTGTTTTTTATATTAGTTAGACTTGTAACATGCTTTGCTCTCCAACCCTCCCCCCCTAAATGACTTCGGGAACTAGCGCCTGCTCTCTACTACCAGCATGTAAAACTCTCACCCATGCGTGCACGGTTTAATATTTAATTAAAAGTGCTGCTGACAGTAGTGAAGAAGAATACAGTCAACTTCTAAATGTTTGATTTCTAGCATTTAACAAAAGAAGTGGGAGTTACATTTACTCATCTGAACTTATTTTTCCTAGGCAGAACCTGAACTTATATTTGGTTCCAGTTCCGTGTTGTGAATGTTGACAATGGGGTTGCTGTTTGTATCAAGAAGATATCTGTAGGCAGGATATTTTCCATTACTATGCTATTATATACATATTTTCCATGTCTATTCCAGCATAGTCCTGCATTTCCTCTGGAAGGCCTGAAGCTAACCGAATCATAATTTGCACTTGCCTTTCTATTAACAGAGCAGCCAAGGGAGAGTGTGGGGGCAGTAAAGAAACAGGACGTCGCTCAATTCTAAAGCAGTGAAATGGGCATCATGTGTCCTTGCCTTTCTCGTCTGTCGTGAATCCGTGCACTCCTTTTTCTTTCTTTGATAAAATGAAGTTAGATTAGATTACTTGGAACATTCCTTAGTTTAGTAAGCTACTTGTATCATGTTTGATTGATGCGACCATGATGGCAAAGCAACATGGTTTGGGAAATGCAGAAAGTACGGTATTAGACAACTCTAGATATAAATGTGTTGAATGAGTGAAATTATTGAATAATCGATCTGCGAAGTCCTTATGGTGATTGGGTTGGAGCATTCAACTCCATCTGCTGCCTCACATCGCTAGTCGTTCTAGATTTTAATGCATTTGGAGGATTTTAGAACTCTCTTGAAGTAGCTAAGGATTATTGCCGCCACCAGTAACAAGTCGCCTAGCCATACTATAACAAAACGGAAAGATCAATATCTGCCTCCAGTTTAATCAATGAACCAGTTCATAACGAACGAATTGTTTACATTGTGACAGAAAGACCTAGTATCGCTCCAAGGCTGTAGAAACATTTACATTTCCACTCAGGTGCAGTCCTGACTGCTTAAAATTCTACCCTAAGCAACAGAAAGAAAGAAAGAAAAAAGACTTAGTGCCCTGACTGCTTAACATTCTACCCTCCTGATGTCAACAAAAAAAGGAGAAAAAAAGACGGCTTCCACAGTGGTTTGGACAGCTATTGTCTGCAAAAAAAAGATAGTTTGTACAATGGATTGTTTACTAATCTGTCTGTACACTGGTTTAGACAACTATTGTCTGCAAAAAAGGATAGTTTGTACAATGGATTGTTTACTAATTTGTCTGTATACTATTTAATTCATGAGAGTAACTTTTATGAGCATAGGGGCATGTGCCGAACCTAGCTTTATTATTAATTATGGTTCGATACAAATATTGAATATCTGATTATATTATTAAACACGTCACACTAATTGTAGATATGTTGTCAAATCATAATTTGAAGTACAGAAATATCAAATTCAACCAAATTCATTAAATTCTATCAAATTTATATCAATTTGATAGAATTTGATATTTTTGTACTTTTAATTATGATTTGACATATTAATAACACATATGTACAACTAGTCTGACATATTTAATAGTAGAACCAGAGATTCGATATTTATATTGAATTATAATTAATAATTAAGCTAGAGTGGACACGTGCTCTCGTGTTTACTGAAGTATTTCTCTTTAATTCATCAATAATAAGATCATAAATCAAGATGATGTGGATATGATCTTGTAGACTATTTTAGTGCTTATATGACAAAATTCATCGTGAATGAATATGATAATTACATGTCAATGAGTCGTTGTTTGCTTGAGAAAAAGTTAGCAAGTATACCAAACCAGAACACAGCCGCCGCACATCGCTTGTGTCTCACGTCCATTCTTCTGGTTATTTTCTCTCCTCTCGTCCAAAACCAAAGAGCTCCAAAACTCGTCAGCAGCACAGCAAACGAACGAGGCCGCCAAGCAGGCTGAGCCAGCCGGTGCGCAAATGAGGAGCGAGCGGTGAGCGAAGACGAGAGGGGGCGGTTCTGTTGCTTAGCTTATTCCTTGCTCTCCTGGTCATGCGAATTGACAGAAAGCAGCAACAAGTGATCTGTTTTTCTCCGTTCCAGTTGACATTTCCTTGTGTGCCATTTGGCTTAAGAACCGCCGTACCAAGCAAAGAGCTGCATCAACAACTCCCCCAACCGCATTTCCATCGAGTTCTCGACCACGACTCTGCAGACATACTTCCTGAAACGACAGGATGCACGACTGAAATCAACATACGAGAGCACTCACCCGGCCAGGAACAACCAAAGTACAGCATCACAAAAAGGACGATCTAAACTGTTTCTTTGAAACGGAATTAACTAGGTCCAGTTTCTCCAGTGCAAACGGTGTATAAATAGATAGACACTATGCCTAAATCAACCCAAACAGTTATTACACTGATATAAATTAAAGCTAACATGCTCTTCAGGCCAAATCAAACTGCTTAAAACTTAGTTAAGCTGATGACATACAAGTGTACTGGCTACACTCATGTCAGTCATATATTCAGTACCAACCAATCAAACGAAGACCGTATCAAAGTCAACACCGAAGCCTAATTTGGTACCCAACGGGATTCCAGCTGCAATTACAGAAGCGTTTCTTTCCCAGTCTTCAGTCTGTACTGGCATCCTTGTCTGTTTCCAGCATTTCACTCATCTTGCGCTTCTTGAACTTGCTTGCATCAACTTCTGCTTTGGGTTCGAGGCTCCCATTCGCTGCCAACGTTCCTGCCATAGCGGTTGTATCTCCTTCAGGCTCTGCAACAGAAAAATGACCCTGTCAATTGAGTTGGAAGGGTGTAGAAAGCACTGTATTTTGATTTGGAACACAGTTCTATTCTTGTAACCGAAAGTAACCATTCTAATTTTTCTAGTAGAACTGCAAAAATATCCATATTATCTCTAAATAAACACCTCTTTGACACATCTTTTTGCCCACAACTCCAAACACCAAACAAAAAAATCCTAAGTTGATAAGTTGGCTGAATCCGAAGCTCTAACTTTTACTAATTATAATGATGCATTGTGTCTAACCTCAATATGTAACATTAAAAAAAAACTGTATTTCACATTCAGGTATGGTGATCTGTATGCATCTTTTGGGAGATATATCCATGTTTCAGCCAAATCCGATTTAATAAGGAACCTGAATTATTTTATTCATCATCATCGCGTCAAATCTTAATACCCAGACTGCTCCCCATTTTTTCTGAACAAAACATTTTCGGAATGTATCAAGTTAGAATGACACTGCTCCATAGGCACAAATTTTCTTACAGTCAGGTAAGTAAGATTGCACAGATAACATGAACCTTGTTCAAAATACCGAGAGGGTAATATTTTAGTTTACTACTAGAAAATCAAATTGTTACTTTCAAAGTGATAATAATGATGCCTAGTGAAGACTACATCTTCACTAGGCATAGTGAACTGTGGACATTTTAAATTTGGCAATGGTAAATTTTGTGAAAACTAAGTTCTTACAAAATTAGCCAGGACAGGAGCAAAGCTTACAACTGTCTTACGCAAAGACAGGAGTAAGCACTATATGTCTGCCTAATTACCTCCAGTCAAACACAGTTCAATTACTTTCCAAATATCTTATGAGATTCTAATGTACGTTACGAAAAAATAAATAAGCACCAAGTGGTAAGATTATGTACTGCATTTGTGTCACTCTCAAGTTACATTCAGGGACTGGTGGATATTGATGATTAAAAGGGAACTATCTTGCACCTAGCAATGAATCATCTTAATAGACATAAATTTTATAGAAACCACATATAGATGATATTAAAATTACTCGCATCCTGTCAGTAAACGTAGAGTTGTGCCTTACTTGAACATAATCATGCGAAACTTCTGTTGCCGGTTAACTTTCCATTCAGACATACTTTTTTATAAGTTTACCCCCCCCCCCCCAAAAGAAAAAAAACTGCGGCATGTGTGCTAACCGTTCAAACCTAAGAAAACACTTGGCACCGTATTTGGTCCAGAAACTCATTCAGTAACAAATAGCGTCACTATCACTTTATTTGATGGAGAAACTGAAACAATGATAAATAGCAAAAACAGTGGCATCATCTTACCTTCTGGAACTCCTAGTTCAATTTGCATGTCTGATAGTTCAATTTGCATGTCTAAAACCGTAGAGCGAGAGGTTCCGTTAATGGAAAATCCTAGGGTTCAAAAGAGAAACAGAGTAATATTTAAATTTACTATTAGAAAGGCAAACTTTTACGTACAAAGTTATAAGACAGTGTAGACATTGGATTTACATTTTGCAACGGTAAATTTTGTGAAAACTACTGCTGAATTCTTACTACAAAATAAGCTAGGACAGGAGCAAAGCTTGCAAATGTCTTAAGAGAGTCCAATATAAGTACGAAAATGCAAAAAAATAAATTTCAGCCCAGCAATTAGCTCCCCTAAGCAAGCTTCAAATAAACAAAAAAAAGTGGAAAGATATATGTACTGTATGCTTGTCCACTTAATCTTCATTCAAACACAGTTCAAGTGACTCAAAATATCTTAAATATTTAAGATGTGCTAAATAAAATAAAGTTATGATATAGGTTGAACATCCTGTGCTGAGAAAAGTGTCATTTCCAAATATGCATGAAGACGGTGTTTTATAATGTTACAAAATGTTGCAATATGCGTGCTAATCTATTAAATTTAACAAAACAATTAGCAGCTTATTTGACGCCAAAACTGAATTAGTAACAGAAAATACCGCTAGCATTTAGTTCATAAAAAAAAGAAACTGACAAATAGCAAAAGAAAGGGGCTACATCATCTTACCTTCTGGAAGAGATGGTCCAGTTTGTATGTCTGATGTCATAGAATAAGAGGTTCCATTACTGGGAAATCCTATGGTTAAAGACGATTGTTATCTCAACATGA
Source organism: Chloris gayana (assembly GCA_031894775.1). Classification (NCBI taxonomy): domain Eukaryota; kingdom Viridiplantae; phylum Streptophyta; class Magnoliopsida; order Poales; family Poaceae; genus Chloris; species Chloris gayana. Next base: position 83,602 of record JAUNZO010000152.1, on the reverse strand, counting down.
TCGAGGGAATCATTAACTACTCATACACAGAATCTAAATAGAAAATATACTACTTAACATGCAATCAGTTCAGAAGCTAACATAAGGGAAAGGCAAACCTGAAAGTCTTTTCTTTATCTCCTGCCTGCAGAAGGCAATGAATTCAAGTAAATTTCAACAGGTAGGAGAAGAAAGAACAAACCATGCATTAAATACCTCTTTTGTTCATAGAAACAACTGATATCACACGCATTTGGTTTGTTGCCTTTCCCCTTATAAGCCCTTGGAACTGACCGAACGCTGTTAAGCATAATGTAAACATAGACAGGACGTTATATCCAGCAGATACCGCAGAATGAAAAGCATGCTAACAGTATAGCGAGACAAGAAACTTACCCGGAGAGGTTAATCTGACAACGTTTTAGGGCATATTTTGGCACTTGCAAGTGCAGCTTCCCTTTGAGCTCGGGGCACTTAAGGGCCAAATCCTTCAGCCTTTCTGCAGCTGCTGCCCAAATCTTCATCCAAGTTTCCACATCCCTGCAAGAGAAGAATTTGATCAGTTAGGACCAGTAACAGTACCACATTGGGAACATAGCGAAAGGGCTTGAAACTGTTAATGCTGGGTGATACACATTGCACAACATTATGTAAATACGCCATTCTTTTCTATATGAATGCAGGGCTATCAACTAGGTTAGAAACTCAGCAGGTCAGGGCACAGTTGCATCTAATATAATTGTATGCACATTTAGCATACCAAGATTATAAGGTTTCAAATTCAGAAACTTCCAGGTGGACTAGTTATGCAACAAAGTGGTACAGTGATGGTTTGATTTTTTCTCTATAATACCTAAAACATGATTCTTAATTATTTTTACAGAACCTGAAAATGGTTCACATTGTACCTATTTTGTCAGCATGGAGCAACTATATATCAACAGCAAGAAAATGAAATTTGCAGAATCATAGTCATCAGGTTTGCTAATGTTGTAGTTGTTAAACATATGAAGTAAATATCTATGCAGGAAAACATCAATTGGGTCAGCTAAATCAGTAGTAATTAAGCGAACATGACCACAGAATATACCATGTGACTGAAATGTAATAAATCTGCTACTTTCTCATAATTTGTTGTGCATTTCTGCAGGACATTTGGTTTGCTTGAATGAAATATTATGCCTTTTTCATGCAGGAGGATGAGAAAAAAAAAGATGCATCATTTTACAGCGATTATACTTCAACAGAAACAAAATGAAATTTGCAGCATCACATTCATCAGGTTTGATAAGCTGTAGATGTTGATACATCTTGAGTAATATCTATTCAGAAACACATCCATCGGGTCAACTAAATCAGCAATGATTAAGCGACCATGACTACCGTGAAGGCCTATGCATCTGCTACTTTCTCATGGTTTGATGTGCATTTGTGCAGGACATTTGTTGGCGTGTGGTGCGTCAGTATGTATAGCTTCGCCTTTTCATCCAGAAGGATGAGAAAAGATGCATCATTTTACAGCAGAGAGTGAAAGAGCATAGCATTAGTTGATTGCTTGAAATTTAGTGGCAGGCATGGTGACTTGAAACGACCCGTTTTACAGCAGAGAAGAATGAAAGAGCAGAGGATTGGGATAGTGGGATTAATTAGTTGATTGATTAATACTTAGTGGCAGACACGGTGACTGGGACCAGCCATGAAGAATGGGGATGGCAGGCAGAGAAATGGAGGGGAAGGTACCTGGGCGGGCGTTCCCGTACGTCGTGGAAGAAGGCGTGCAAAGCGGCGTCGTGGGGATTGGCCTTGGCAGCGGCGGCGTCGAGGCGTGGGTAGAGCCTGTCGATGTCGTCCACGCGCTTGCCGCCGTCAGCGATCTTGCCGAGCACGCGATAGATGTGGATGCAGTGCAAGAAGGCGATCGCCTGACAGGAATTGGGCGAGGGCAGGAAGGGGTCGACGTAGGCGGCGAGGTCGTCCCAGCGGGCGGTGGTGGCGAGCCACCGGAGGTGCGACATGTCGAAGAACACCGCCGTCTCCCGCTCCAGCCTGCAGCGCATCATCGCAGTTCACCATTAATCATTGAGAATCGATGAAGAATCGGATGGAAAGTATGAAGAGGATCGAAGATAGTTACTGGTGGGCGGCGTCCTCAAGGTGGCGGCGTTTGAGGAAGCAGAGGATGCGGCGGGCGCAGAGCTTCTCCGGGAAGAAGACGTAGTCGCCGGAGGTGTCACCCATCAGTAAACCCATGGCTCGCCGGCGATACGATTCGATGCTTGCTCTGGCTGTGGAATTGGGTGGGGGATTTCACAATTATTGTGGGCTGGCTCCTCCTTCGGGGTAACTCCTTGATTATTTATACTAGTACCAAAAAGATCAGTGGGGGCCCCACCTTCCCCTTCCCCTCCCCCGATTTGGTGGGTCCACAACCACAACTTCTGGTTTTTTTCTTTTACGAAGGAAATGAGAACACCTTTTTTTTTGCGACAAAAGGAAATGAGAACACCTCTTTCAAGCAAAAATGAGAAAACCTCTCAAGCTTTCCATCCGTCCGGTTCGGTAGTGATTAGCAAAATATCGGATTTAGCAGCAATCTGCTCTTGCAGAAGACCATTGCTACACGTCCCAAGTGATTCTCATGTTGGAAATACAACACAGACAATATGTCAAATTTTGTAATACCACTTATATTTCTCCAGAATTTTTTTAGTCGATGTTGGTTTCTCCAGAAGTTACTGTGACTTGTCACAAGAACAAACCAGTACTGTAACTTGTCACAAAGAAGAATTTCCTGACGGACAAAAACGTTTGATATGCAAGCTGCCACGCTGACGTACACAAGCAAATCATGCATCATCTTTGGTTCGATACTCGGCAAATGCGGAAATTCAGCAGAATTTTACCAATAAAGGCAGCAACAATCTAGCTACTGATTCTTGAACCTTGAGGCGTAAAGCCAATTAACTTAAAAGGAATTCAAACAGGAAGGCACTAGGATCTACTTAAACTAGTCAAGCACAAAACGACGTCGGGCTTCCATTACTCTTGGGGCTTGTTGCGCTGCAGCTGCCTGACCTGCAGCTGCAGCTTCAGCTTCTTGGACCAGTTGTGCTGCCTCGTGCGCCCGCTGCTGGTAACCGTGAGGTATGGCAGCCAATCGCTGCAGCGTGCATAGCTGAACAGCGGGGCATGGTGCCTGATGCCCGTCTCCGCCTATCAAGTGGAGGCTCAATCGGTAGGGTCTTACATTGTTGTAGACCCGATGACACGAGTAGCACCTGAATCCCGCGGCGCCATTTTCACCAACAATTCGCTCCCCGAACACCCACAAAGGGCTGTGTTCGTCATCACGCATGGGCCTGCATTGCAATTTCATCTCAACTATCAATAATAATGAGGCACAAGTGATTATGCTGTTGAATTGGAAATTACTCATGGATCAACAATATCTACTAGTTTTCTGATCAAATCGTAGCATGCCTTGAAAATATATACCTGAACGCAGGGAAATAGAGGAAAATGTAGGCTCTGTTCGTTTCCTACCCTCTAAAATTTAGCACCGTCACATCAAAGAGAATCTTATTATTTATTAATATTTTGGTCAATTTAATGACAAAACCCTATTGATAGATTGGTGCTAATTTTCGAGATGAATTTAATGAGCTTAATTAATTTAGATTTTGTTAAAGTGATGCTACAAGTAACCGTCTTCTAATCACGACTTAATTAACTTCATTAGATTCGTCTCGTAAATTAGTCTAGGGACCTGTAATTTATTTTATAATTAAACTTTATTTACTATTTCTAAATAGTAAGATTCTTTTTGATGTGACAGCTCTAAAGTTTAGACCCAGGAAACGAACACACCCGTAGTCTCTGACTTGAGTGCGTGTCGTTTGAGCTGCGATGTTGATGTCCCTAAAAGCAAACATATACGTGAGGAAAAATATCACGGATGGATCAGCTTAGATGAAGCGGTAATTCCCATCGACAGTGAGGAAAAGAACTTACGCAGGACGATGCAAGTCGTGAGTGATGCTAGCCCGTAGGTCGCTGAAGAGTTGTCCCAGTCTACTGGCAGCGGGAACAGTTTGGGCCAGTGGCCTGACGTGCTGGTCGTAATGCTGGCGTGCAGCCTGCCTGTTACCATTCTGTAGCAGCTCCCACACGAACTGACGATGAAGGTACAAAAACAGCTCCCTATGGATCCTCACAATTGCTGCAGTCGATGCACCAGCAGGAGCTACCACCACCGATTGCTGTGCGTGGTTGGTCACACACCTCTCCAGGTACCCAATCACATCCGGCCACCTTCCAGTGTTAAGCAGATCGTTTAGCACTCTGAGGACAAAGCGGCCGATCCTCACGTTGTTTATGTCTTCCACACTAATGTGACATACAGAAGGTGGTATTAGAATTACAGTGTGGAGGTGAAATTCACAAACAAATTAAGTAATGGACTCTGCACAATATGCTTGATCAATAGTGTACAAGCAGTTTTTGGAATTGCTCCATGCACGGATGAGCTCATATGAGCATGAGAAAATGGAATTAACTAGGATCATGGGTATTCCAACAAGTCCAAGGGACGTACAGGGTGATCTCGGCTTGGAGAGTGGCCACATACGCCTCAATTTCCTCGGCAGCGAACCTGCAATGTCGCTCTTTTCAAGACACAAGAACAGGAGACAAAGCAGTGTACAGACAGGAGACTCACTGGTCCTCCAGGACGTCCTCATCGTCCTGATTCAGCAGTTGGTCCTCTATAGCCTCAAGATTACCGGCAAGATCTGCTGCTGCTCCTCCGTGGATCGGTGCCCTGCGGATGGGCAGGTTCAACCACGACGTGTTTGTGCACATCTCCCAAAGGCAGAACAACAGGGCAGGGCAGCAAAAGAAGGAACTTTACTCACTGGTGCACGTCTTGGTTGAGAAACTGGTCCATTGCTGCTCCTCCCGGGACGGGCGCACTGCAACAGAACAATTCAACCATCAGAAGAAGGTGGAACGGGAACAGATTCATCATGAATCATCAAAAAGAAAGAGACAATGTTAACCACGGATCTTCCACCTCCATGAGGAGGAGCAAGGACGGGCAAATTAGGAAAATATCTTTGGACTCACTGGTATTGCTGCTGCTGGACGTCCTCGTCCTGGTGTAGCAGCTGGTCCTCAAGAACGGCGACTCCTGCTCCTCCTGGGATCGGCGCACTGCGGTATACATGGCCACGTTCAACCGAACAGCATCAAGAGAAAAAGGTTGGATTTTAACGCTTTCCATCTTCCACCCATCTTGGGTTAGACCGACAAGGGATGAGCAAAGCCCATCCAAAAACGTAGGGGCAAGGGCAAGGCAGGCAGCAATACTTATGCCCCGTTCGTTTCCACCCTCTAAAATTTATATACTTGTCACATCAAAGAGAATCTTATTATTTAGTAAGTACTTTTATTAATTTAATAACAAAACCTATGTCGCGACTCCCCTCTAATTTGCGAGACGAATCCAATGATCCTAATTAATCTACGTTTAGCTACAGTGATGCTACAGTAAACATCTTCTAATAACACCATAATTACCCTCGTTGGATTCGTCTCGTGAATTAGATAGGGGGTCTGCAATTAGTTTCGAGATTAGACTTTATTTAAGTACTTCAAAATGATAAAATTCTCTTTGATTTGACCCTCTAAAAATTATATAGCTTGAAACGAACAGGCCCCACTTGTTGGACGCCATCACCCTGGTTCTCGAACAGGTCCACATCTGCTGCTGCTGCTACCGGCACGAGCGCCCTGCATAACAAGAGAGCGAGCGATTAATCACAACGAGGAGATACTGCCAAGCCGCTGCAGGGACAAATACATCAAAGAAAGATTCATTGAAAACATCACATCAACGTCTCCGGCGGGACAGTACCAGTAGCGTAGGGGTTTGGACGCACTGCACCTGTACCTTGAGCTAGATGAGGACGACGAAGAACCAGAATCCATGCTCGATCTTTTTCTTCTGCTTGCCTACTCGATCGTTTCTTCTGCTTGCCTCTTCTCTTCAGAATGGATCTGCCCCCTCTTCCTCCTCTAAAAACCGAAAGTTCTCAAGAAAAAAGGCAAGGTCGCCTGTGTGCTGTGCTGTGCTGTGCTCTTCCCTGCCCCGGCCCGGCCCTGACCTCACCGCCCTTCTCACTGGTTCGTTGGGTCCATAACGTCTTGGGGCCACCAGTCAGTCTCAGTCGGTCTGCAGATTCAGGCTACCACCACTCCAACTACTCCCCGCATCGCCCTGACGCCTGACACAACACAAGCGAGCGAGACCATCGAGGAGAGACCAGTAACACCATCTCATCTCCCAACCTTGGCCTACTGACATTGTGGACCCCGTCCGTCGCTGGCCCGCTGTCAGCTTCAATGAGTGTAGCTAAACAGGTAACAGTACATCCGACGGCTCTCCTCACCCACCCATGCATATGCATGCATGCTCAACTGGAGAGAAGATCAACTTTCTTCTTTTTCCCTTTCTGCACCTACAGTTCGAATCCAACTTCTAGTTTCGTCGTCTTGCTAATTCGAAAATTCACCATCTAGCCCTGATCCAGCGAATCGCGAATTATTCTCCAACAACGCTGAATGTGTCCTCACATCTCAATCAGCATCAGCTTTCAACCATTACCATGACTTTCCATTACCCTTTGCCTCTCGCCTCAAAATGTGCCCAAATGAAATCCTCCGCAATAATTCGCATTGTTACCTAGCACATATTACACGCTGCACTCCACTTTAATCACGCAACAGTAGCTCAAAATCATTTACATTGTGACATTAAAGACCCAATATTTATCTCCAAGGTCCTAGAAACAATTACATTTCCATTTCCACCCAGGTTCGACCGGTGCCTCGTAATAGTCCAAACCACACCATGTTCACCACAAAGGAAAAAGAACACCTCAAAATAGTTCTATGAAATAAAATGGAATGGCGTTCATGGCAATCACGCATTCTCTCTTAGATTCTCCATTGGCTTGCCTGTTAACACAGAGATGAACAAACTAAGCGAATAAAATGAAAATGGTGACCATGCCTACAGCACATGTTACATAATAATGCTTGGTGTAAAATCTAATCTCGATAAAAATACATACAAGTCTGAAATATAACATGAAAGCTAGCAAGTACATGTGTTTGATTGACACATACCCTCCTTATAATAATAATAATAATAATCTATGCTTGCCTTAGAATGCAAGCAACAGAGTTGGAACATTTGCATGCCAAAGGAATGGCCAAATGGCACACCTTCTTTGGAGCACAATTTTAACCCATGTGAGACTGTTGATAAGCAATCCCGAGGTAACAATAACATTAAGTGTTGGCCAACTATCACTAACGTGAACAACCTTTCGACTAAAATATTGTACTACTGCGTTGAAGCAGGACCGACATCACAAAATAATACAATAATGTCCTTTACAATCTGCAGATCTGAAAGATAACAAAAATGTATTTAAAGTATTTAACTGACAAACAAGACCTGAAATCAAGTGTTGTGGGATATAAGAATAGTACATTGCTGAAGCCTCAAATTTACCCAGATGATTGCCAGAATGTTATGCTAACTTACCTCCAAGAATGATGGGTTATGGAGCATTTTCTTCAATTTGTGTATCTAACACCACGGAACTCGAGGATTCATTGCTAGGAACTCCTGCCGCGAAATTACATAGATGCAGGGAACATATAAGCAAAGAAACCATGAACTGCAAATATCTGTGCATGTATACAGATTAAGAAAAACAACCAGATTTACACACGAGAAGAGTGTAATAAAGCATGCAATGATAGCATTCAACAAAACATAAGACAGATATCCAGAATCCAGATCTTGTCTTCAAAATTATTTTTAGTGCAAATGTCTCAAAACAAATGAGACAGACCTAAGTATCTCTCACATGTCAAATTGATTTTCAACATCAGAATAGAGTAATTGCCTGCAACAAAGCTTAAGGGTCTCTTCTTATCTACAGATCCACAAATTACTAACTTATATGAGCCATCAAATCCACTTGAAGGCTAAATGCCACAGATCGAAGGTATACACTCATGTGTCAAAAGAAACCTTCATAATTCATGTTAGCTAGGACCAGTTTTAGTTCATTAGCTAAGCAAAGGCCTGTAAACAAGGATGACTAATTTTATTAGTCATATGCATCATGATTCTTGAACACAATTGAAAAAAAGGTCTTGATTCCCATCTGTTCTCAAATCTGCCTCATAAGATCACGGTTTTGTCACTTTATCTCGACTTTTTAAATTCTGATGAACACTTAATATTCTGTGTCTTTTACTCTTTTTCTTTCTTATCCTAAATTCTACCAGGATGGTTACAACCGCATAATAAAACTGTAATAGTAGAAAATGACAAGCCCAAGGGAGGAGCAAAATTTACCTGCGAGATTGATGGGTTTCGGGGCATTTTTTTACTTTTCATATTTCACATCATAGAACCTGATGTACCGCAGATAATTTCTTCGAAATAGTAGTACAGATGCAAGTAAAACATTAACAAATAGCTCATCTAAATGTCGAAGAAATGATTTTTTTATATATATCATGAATCTGATCTAAAGACTATGTGTTTTGCATGTTTGAATCAAATGAAACCTACATGGTTGCCACCGCATTATATAAAAACTGAAATGGTAGAGGATGAAAAGCCCAACGAAAGAGCTAAATTTACCAGCAAGATTGATGAGCTTTGGAGCCATTTGTTCACTTCTTGTACTTAAAGCCACATAACTGGATGCACTGCCAGGAAATTCTATGACAATATTAAAAAATTAGATACAAGTACAGATGAGCAGAAAAAAATCGTCAACAGTACTAGATAGTGTCAATGTTAAAGAAGCAAATTTTACTGGCCTCAAAGAGAGGAACGGTCCAAAAGTTACACAATATTTGAATAAGCATGAACACAATAAGATTATTGGTATGCCTCTTGTTTATTTAAGATCAAAAGTGTTCAACAAGAAAATACTAAAAAAATATACAAAAAGACAAATAGACACAACAGGCCAGCTCCAGGAGCAACATGACATTGGTTTTAGTAAGTAACTTCCTCAGCTACCCATAAACACTTCAAGTAACCAATATGCACAGTTGCCAATCATAAAGAATGCTACAATAAATAAATGCAAAATGCGGTCTGAAATCTACTAGCAGCTGCCCAAATTAAAGGGTGGGGTTAGCACAAGCAATATCGGTCACCAGTAGAGCACGTCCTCAATGCCAAGCAGCATACAGATGACAATCGAGAAAATGACTAAAATTGATTGCAGATCTAATGCAACCTAAATTTACCTCTAGCTTCATGATTTTCTGGCTTTGGAGCATTTTCTTCAATTTTCATGTGTTTTGCAGCAGATTGGGAGGATGCATCGCTAGAATGCACTGCCATATTAGAAAACATGAAAGTAAACGTCAGCGTACTTGGCAGCAACGAACTAGTAACAACTACAGAATTTAAAGATATGTGCAGATGGCCACACTAAGAATACTGTGAACTTATCAGAAAAACTCTCGCTGTGCACTGATCAGAAAAGTCCTTCCCAAAAAAATACCTGAACGTTTTCTGCCCTGAATCATGCCTAGTCTGCACCAAAAAAATAGAAATGTACATACAGATACCAGAAAACTTGAAACAAGTTAAAGATTTAAAGGTGTTCAAGGAATTTTTCTGTCTGATTTTTACCTCTTTCGGTGAGACTCATGGATAAGAGCAGCTGATAATGCACGTTTGGTTGTCTTCAAGCGACGGTCATAGCACTGCGGTAGCCTGTTTAATTAACAGAAATAATTAATGGCAGAACAAATCAAGAATGAGTTATTGGAAAGTAACAAATCAAGAATGGATTGGAAAGTAACAGAGGCAGGCAGAGCAATGGGTATTGGGTAGTAGTGTTAAGGATCATCCAAAGAGGTGATCTGGATAATCAATTAAGTTGTGGAAAAAGAAACTGAAGACAAACCGGTGAGGAGCTGTGTGACACAGTGAAGTCCTTTCACGCGGCAATCGTGGCTCGCCTTGCAGCTCGGGGCACCTACCAACCAAGCCCATGATTGCATCCAATGCTTGAGGTTTGAGAATCTCCCAAAGCTCAGAGGCCCTATGAAGAAGAAAAGCAATTGAGGTGGCAATTACTATTAGTGTGCGTGACTGCAACTGCAATTAGCAAGCAATTGGAATTGACATCCTGATTACACATATCGATGATATTAACCAACCAACCTGTTAGAACAGTACCCACCTGGTGCGATCTGCGTGCATTAGAGCGATCATCTTGTGCAGGCGAACGCAGGCTGGGTTCCGGAGGATGTGCTCGCTGGGGTTTGCAAACAATGCTGCGACCGCATCACCCTCCTTGCCACCGGCGACGACCTTGGCAAGGGTCTTGAAGGCGCCGACATGAGCGATGAGCTCGTAGGACAGCGGGCTGCTGACCCTGTACTCGACGGGGACGCGCTGCAGGAAGCACTCGATGTAGTAAAAGGCGTCGTCGTCCTCAAAAAAAAAAAATAGTAAAAGGCGTCGTCCGGATTCCCCGAGCGCAGCATCCACTCCACCAGCGATGCGTCGAACACCCCAACCGGCTTCATCGCCCTTGGATTCCCCACCCCGAGAAAGCAAAACAATTCAGTTGCCGAGGAATTCGAAATCGAGGACGGGGAATTGCATGATCGAGGGTTTGGTTGGGTACGGGAAATCAAGGAGGAAGCGGGCGTACTCGAAGCGGAGCCTGACGAAGGCGGAGCGCAGTCGCCGGGCGCGGCGGCGGCGGCGGAGGAGAACCCGCCGCATCGCCATCACGTCGTGTTCGCCGGGAGGCGCTCCTTTTACTCGCAAGAAGACAAAACAAAAAAAACCTTTCTCTCTTTTTCTCTCTCTCTCTCTCTCTCTCTCTCTATCAACAAGGCTGTTTGTAAGTTCAAAAAAAAAAAACAAGGCTGTTTGTTTTCAATCCAACACAACACCACGGGCGTCCGCTTCACCATTCACCAAGCGGCCCAATCACCGAGGAGGCGCCCATCTCGCTAGTCAAGGACGCTGGACCTTTTCCTCGAAAGGCAAAAACCAACACTACTTCAGCGACAGCGTCATTGTACTCAAAAGTCTCGTTAATCTGTACAGCAAATGCAGATATGTATCAAGAAAACAACTCTAGCTGTTGATTGGGTATTCAATGGAATACCTATTATTTTTGGCAAAACATTTTACATATGTAACTTAGCAGATGTATATGTATCAAGAAAACAAAAATAAATTGATTTTGCTGTTTTATCCTCTACTTAGGTTTACCAGTTTTGGATCATTTAGTGATGAATTATGCATTACAAATCCATAATTTTAGTTGTAAAAAAATCCTTTTGCTACAAAATTTTGATCTAAATCCTAAGCCCACTTGGGTACCCTTGTTCGTCCTATTATTTTACTCGTAGTGCGAATATAATGTCAGTTGATTTAGTCATTTATTTTGTTTGAATTATCTGGTTTGGAAGGTAATAAATGAAACAACTATAGTTGTTGATTGGGTGTGTTTGGTGTCCTAACCTCTTTTACCTAGTTGTCCACCCGATCGAAACGGGGCAAAGGCCATTTTCGACTCAAGGCCGTCGCCACCTCCTTCTCCCCCAGCCGATTATCACCGCGACGCGACGGGTGCCGCTGCGAGTGTGGTATGCCTCCTCTATTGATGCTTCCCATAGCCCCGTCTCTCTTCCAAACATTCATTGCCTTCTTAATTCGTTGTGCTATTGCTTTTCTTTCTTTTTTCTTGGAACCCTAGGTGGGCGTAACCGATCCATTGAGTTGAAATTGGACGAAGTTTACTGAAGAGAGGTATCCGTACATAACCTGTGCTTCATGTTCTTTTGATCCATTTCATCTTTCTATTTGGCAATTGTTGTGTATAGATCAAATGCGTTTTTTATTGATATTGATACAATATATGTGCTTGTTGGTTGATCCTGCTGAGTTTATGTGTGTTTATTTATATATTATACATGTTGACTAATATACATAATCATGGTGTAAGACCAAAAAGAATGTACAATAAAATTAGCAGTAACTTTTTACTTACAATATTTTATCGTAATTTTGGTATGCAATTTTATTTTCTGACAAACTGGATGATTCAAGAAACGGAGTAGTACGTGGCAAGTGAGGAAGTGGAGTGATCCACTCAACTATGGAATCAGAGAGATTTATTTTTTAGCTTGAATCAGAGAGAGTTGGGTGGACTCTTAGCTGCTAATCTTGCCTGGAATGGAAACTGCGTATGTGTGCGGTGGGTCCCACCAAGCTTTGCTTGCTGTAACAGCAGTGAAGGGCATGGCCTTTTCATTTCTACCCGAACACACCATGGTCCTCCATTTTTACATTACGCCCTCCCTCCCTGCAGAGCAGAGCAGCTCTCATTGCTTCCCTTCCCTCCCCTTCCGTTCCCATCTGGAGGAGGAGAACCGCTGCTACTGCCGAGACCTTCGCTGCTCTTGCACTGACGGTCTGCTGCTCCCTCCTTCCAACAGCACAGCACTGCCTGTGGGTTTGTTTTGTCAGCCCCCGATCAAATCCCCTTCCAAGCAAACCAATTTCAAGGTACTCTCCACTGCATTCCCCCGCCCTCCCCATCTTGCTTATCGACATTGCTGCTCCAACTTAAAGCCGAAAAAAGGGAAGAAAAAAATTCTGTTCCTTTCTCTGTTGCAGTAACTTGTTGCCGATTCCTGGATTTTGGGTGACCTCGCTGTTAATTTATTTGGTGCTGCGGATCGATCATGGCTTGCCCTAGTTACTGGATTGGCGATTGGGTTTGGGGTTTTCCTTTCCCCTCCCGCCCCTGCGCGTAATGTAGTTGCCCTGTATGTAGGGCACGGATTTGTTTATTGAACCATAGGGTTTTATAATTAATTAATTAATCACGGTTCCCTTTTTTTTGGCCGAGTAGTTGGGGTCGGTTCTTGAAATTACATCACTTAAATACCCAGTTCGTCTAGGATTTTCAGTCGCCCCTTCATTCATTTCGCATGTGTGATCTTTGCCCTGTTCCTGCCTTCATGTAACTAGTTTACTAGTACTTGTTTGGTCCCCTCATCAATTTTGCCCTGCAGCCCCACCAGAAAAACTCGTGGGAGGACTAGACCGTGCAGCCGTTCAATGTACATAGATATTGGTTGGTTGATTCAGCTGCGGCACATAACTCATGCTGCATTTCCTTCTTGTTTTATCTCTCGCTATATATATGGCTACTGTATATGAACAACTAGATAGGGGTACAATTGCGGTTGTTGGAGTTTAATTCCCCCTCCGACCAAGTAATTTGTTTGCATATCATTATAATTAGACTTGTTTATGTACATTCTTCTCACAAAATGCTGCATTCCCCACAAAAGATTGTGCCTTGCTGTAATTGAAGTTATATATGAAAGAACTAGCACAATTTTACTTCACATGTACCCAATTTTGTTGTTTGTTGCCAACCAAAAACATGTGAAGGAATACGAAAATGCACCCATGTAACTTTGCATGTTTCATCTTGGTCCTGTTACTTGCTTGATGTACTTGTTTGGTTTGATCATTGATTATGATGTGCAGCCCCACAAGAAAATCTTGTGGACAGCTCACCCTTGTACCAGTTCAATGTCCTGGGATTTTTTAGGGTAATAATGTACCAATATTTGGTTGATTGAGCTTCATTACATCAGTCACGCTACATTTCTTACTTTAACTTGATATATGGTATATGAACAGTCTGAAGTGTGCAGTTGCGATTGTTGGGATATCACACATGTGGAGTGTGGACCATGCAGTATAGGTGTAGCTGCATATCTCTCATGATTGCAAACTTTTTAGCTTTACATCCCTCTCTGAAACTGAAATGGTTCAAAAGAAGTCATACCTATGATGTAGACCCAGACTTATTTTGTTGCCTTATTTTTTGTTGTGAAACAAAATGTATCAGAATTTTCAGTGTATCATAAGCTATAAATCTATACCCCAGTTATGTGTAGTATCAATTCGTACAAAATCTTCATTATCATACTGAATTGAAATCATTTACTTGTTTCTTTCATCTTAAAGATTGCTACCTTTTCTTGCTTCATACCTGAACATATATACAACAGTATGATTATTTCTTTCCTTGTGTATCATCTTGCTAGCTTCAGTATAATGGTGAAGAGCACATCCTCATGGAGTCAGATTGTGAAAGGTGGCAAACCAACAAACCTATCTGTTCCGACAAGAAACCTCCAGCCAGAAGATCTTGGAGCTGTAATATTTGGTTGCACAAACAATACCATTGCAGAGTGTCACTCACGACAACTTTTCGGTATGGTTTTGATTCCTATTATTCAGAATTATTTTTGTAAATGATGTGCTTTACAATGCTGAGATAACCAATTGACTACTTATTTGATTTCCTTCCGGTGAGGGGAATAAATATTTCGTGCCTTTCAGAACAGAACTTGTTGCATAATCCACCAACCCAATAACTATTTGTATTACATTTCAGGCTTGCCAAGATCACATCTCTCATATGTACAAAACATCAAGGAAGGACTACCTCTGTTTCTGTTCAATTATGATGATCGTAAATTGCATGGCATTTACGAAGCTGCAAGCAATGGCAAGTTCTGCCCTGAATCAAATGCATGGTCTGATGATGGCAAGGGAAAGACAGGCTATCCTGCTCAGGTATAATGATTATCTCTGTATTGTTGGATGCCATTTTCGTGCTCAATCACAGTGACATGACTCCAATATGCACACCCTTCTATTTGTCTAGGTTGCAGTGCGGGTAAGGGTGTGGTGTTTTCCACTAGCAGAGACTGAGTTCAGAAATGCTATTCAAGCTAACTACTACCAGAGAATGCCTGGTGTCCCTGGCCAGAAGCTTCATTTTTTCCAGTTTGAATTGGATCATGCACAAACCCATGCCTTGATGGATATGTTTACTCCTTCACCTTCTCCCAACAATTTCTGGATGCCCCCTATTGCAGCTGCGGGTTATGGTCATGCAAGAGAATCCATATTGCTCCCTGTGTCTGTATGCACACCAGAGTCTGAGGGTAACAATACTTCCAAACCAGAAAACATTGTGATGTCATATGCAGATATGGTAAAAAGGAAAAGGTTTGAGGAAGCTAAAACTAGAGATGTGAATGCTGAGCATGCCAGCTCAAGTAATGCATCGTCAAATGGTTTTGATGGTCTGGACTGTGGGGACACACAAGCGGATGGGGAGGAGTATGCACTATCAAATAAGGAGGTTAAAGTGCAACAACAACAACAATCTGGTCAGCAGGATAAAGAGCTTAGCTTGAAAAGGGTGTTGGAAAGGATTAAAAAAATGTCTCTTCAACAGGACAATTCTGATTTCCGTGCTAATGCAACCTCAACTCAAGGAAATGATGCATATAGCAGTAAGGACATGCAAGTCAAATGTGCAATTCTGGGTAGGCATTCTAATTTGCCAGAAAACTTAGATGACGAAGTTGACCAACTCTCCTTTGGGCATTCAAACTTGCTGGTGCAATCACTGGACTTTGAATCCTGCATAGATGCTAAGGTGCACATAGCTGATAACTGAATCCCATAATGCCATTATTATTTTGTGTGCCTAATCATTCAGTCTTTACTAACATGCTTATTTCTTGTCTATCTATGCCAACTCTCTCACATTAGGTCTTTCTGTGCAGTTGATGAATATAATTCAAGAGTTATCTGGGCGCATAGCAATCATGGAGAAGAAACAGGTCTCTTTGAAACTTCTTAACCTCTTAGATTGCCTTATATCCGTTTTACTGAACGTCTGAACTATGCATTCTCGATTATTATGCCTTGTGTGTCATATATGTATGAAATCTAGGAAATTACATTTTTGAATTGATTTATATCACTATAATGTACCATAGTATTAAAAGGAGAAAAATGTAGAAATCAAGAGGTATCACATCAAGTGAGACTGATGTTTATATTGAACTTGGTCACATGTGCATTAGACAACAGTAGCCTTTACTTTGCATTCTCAAATGTCTAAACAAGTTAAATAGTACTAAAACGGTAGAGTTGGTAAGATGCTTGCGGTGCTATTAGTTCATAGATAAATACATGCAAAGTAGAAACCGAAGAAACATGAAAAAGGTTATTTCATACTGATCTTGGTTTATTGTCGCAAGGAATATGAACAGTGGTGAAGCCACGTTCAACCATCCTGGTTCCATGGCACCAGGGTCAAAACCAAGTTTACTTGCTAAATAGCATGTATTAGCTTTGATTTTCTTTGGAAACTATAGATATTTTGTGTGGTGGCACCAGGGTAAGTCTTGCGCTAGCTTCGTCCCTGAATATGAATATTATATGTTTTCAGTGAAACCTTTGGATATCTTTGAATATCAATCACCCATGGTTGCTTAATTCTATTTATCTTCCAACTGCAGGCTTCATCCAACAAAGAAGTCAAACACCTAGAAGGCGTGAACGAGAGGTTACTGAGAAGAGTTGTGGAGTTGAAGAGCACAGTGAAGTCGTTGAATTCAAAAATAGATCCTCTAACCCTAGATGATTCACTAAACCAGTTTGTTGAACAATGCTTGGGTTCAGAAGACATCATTTATCTTGTCGGCGGTTTTGATGGCTTCTCATTTTTGCCATCACTAGACTCGTTTTCCCCATCATTGGACATACTGACTCCTCTAAAGCCAATGACTGTTGGAAAGTCATATGCCTCAACTGTTGCATTAGATGGCAAGATATTTGTTCTCGGTGGTGGTGATGGTGCTTGCTGGTTTGATTCAGGTTACTGGCTATAAACTGTTCATTTTGTCGTAAGCCCGTGTGTAGCAATTCATGCCCTAATCCTGCATTTACCTCTCTTTTTCATGAAGTTGACTGTTATGACCGAAGTAGTGATGATTGGAACACATGCCCACCGTTGAATCATGAAAAGGGAAGCCTTGCTGGAGTTAGTTCCAATGGTAAAATCTATGCATTTGGTGGTGGAGATGGAAACCTGTGTTTCTCTGATGTTGAGGTATTTGATCCTGCTTATGGAAAGTGGATTAAGAATCAGCCTATGCTGGAAAAGGTAATATTTTGCTCCTTTCATTGATCTAAATTTGAAAATGTATCGTCTCAAGGATACTGGAGCACTTAATCGACAACTCTAGGAAGTAATCATCTATGGAAAAGTGTGACAGTTTTGTCCTGTTTGTTATTAGTTAAGAACTATATTCCTATTTCATATAGTGTTGATTTTTGCAAATAATTTCTTTTGAACCATAAATCTCTGTATAATGAGATGGATCCATTTGCCATAAATTCTGAATGACTTGTACTGCTTGTGTTTTCAGCGCTTTGCTCTAGCTGGTGTGGAACTCAATGGTGCAATTTACGCAATTGGAGGCTTCAACGGTCTTCAGTATCTCAGGTGCTTTCTTTTCGCTGCTTGTACTTTATTGGCTTTTGCAGGAACATCAAAATTAAGGAGCTTATTTGCTCAACAAAAACCGCAACAAGTTAAAGCTCATACACTGTGTCATTGTAACAATAGTTTACTGTGCATCTGGAATAATCTGAAACTTTGCCTACACTTAATATAGTTATCATGACAATGATATTTCTTTGTAATGAGAGGCACAAAAGAAATCTTTTGATGCTTATTTATTACTTTCCGTGTGTGTTGGCAGCTCTGCTGAGAGACTTGATCCTCGGGAGCCTAAATGGCAGATACTCCCAATGATGAGCTCTGGAAGAGGCTGTCATACACTGGCAGTGCTTGATGAGAAGATGTAAGCTGGTCCCTCTTTCTTTATATGTCAACATAATAATTGAAAGATGTAGAGCGATCCCTTCCAAGAAATGTTCTTTATACTTCAACATAATAACTGAATGATTGTGGAGCAGTCCCTTCCAAGGAAATGTTGCAGAATGTGTAGTTAGCTAATCCAATGCAGGTGTGGAGCGGTCCCTTCCAAGAAATGTTGCAGAATGTGTAGTTAGCTAATCCAATGCAGGTGTGGATCATGAGTATATTACCTTATTTGATGCATACTTGCTCTGTATTTTTGTTCAGATTCTCAATTGGTGGTTATGACACTGTGACTAAAGAAATGGTTGCTACCGTTGAGATGTACGAGCCAAGGATGCCGTCATGGGTGATGACTGAACCCATGAAGTACACCAGAGGATACCATTCTTCAGCTGTGCTTGGTGGCTCGATATACACGTTTGGTGGGGTCAAAGGTGAAGCAGATACAATCTTGGATGTGGTAGGCTGCTACTCCAGAAACAATTTTGTTACCGTGTCCAATTCACTGCCCACATTGCATAAATTCTCAAATTCGTGTTGTAAGGACTAAGTCGTTGTGTTGGATGATTTGCCTGTCAGGTGGAGCGCTACAAGGAAGGGTGTGGTTGGGTGACTACCGGACTGAAGTCAATTGGCCGGAGGTGCTACTGCTCAGCCATCGTTCTGTGACTGACCACAATATCGACATGCTGAATTTAGTTAGATCTGACGAGCTACAAGCAAAGAGATAGCTAAATTTAGAAGGCTTTTCCTTCTACTAAAAAAAATAGAAGCCTCTTCTTTTGTCTGAACTGAGAACTGTAGCATGCTGAATTGACATACTGTACAATGCTCGTTCTTGTTACTGAATTGAGCCACTGTAAAATGCTGAGCTGTGGAGAGATGATGCGGCAACAGTTGATGTGTTAAACTAAATTGGTACTGAGCAAACTTCCATGGATGATACTAGTGTTACTTGACTGTTTAGTTTGAGCTATTTTCTGAAGCTGCAGCCCTGTTTCTTGGGGGATTTTTTTTTGGGCGACTTTTTTTTTGGGATTAAATGTTCGGTACAAAACAGAACTACTGCTAGAAATGCATTCAGTGAATGTAGGTCAATTCTCTTATTGTTTTTCAGCTGATAGAGTTTTCAGAAAAAAAATGATCAGCCAGAGCCACAGAACGATGCACAAGGTCAAAAGTGCCAAACTCGAGCAAAATACTAAAAAGTCAAACAAGTGCAAGTATTCTGCACAAAACAAGTGACTGGCTTCAAAGTTCAGGGACGTCATGTTTCTCTAGATTTTGGTCTTTGGGGCAGTCCTCTCATTCTGCTTCTGCTCCTCTGTTTAATGTAAACGAAAAAAGACAAATCATAGTTTAATTAGTTGGTGGCCTCCTAGAGAAAATTTCAACAAACACGTCTATATAGCCTTAAATCTCAGCGGGAATAGTAAATTGGATTGTTGGATTTGTATGTAAGGTTTGGCTACACTGCAAAAATCAATCCAGGTCAAAACAACACCATAGCAGCTAGTAGCAGACAAGTGATTTTTACTTGAAAAATGACCCTCATTTTGTCCAAAATATGCAAGAGAACTGATAATTTACATTCATGAACGAATGGTCCAGATACTAAAATTTTCATAATCCTATTTTGAAGTTAACACATGAATTGCATGTCAAAGTTGGACCTCTGTACATGGCAAAATCATTCGGCATCCTACACAGGATGGCTGAAAGAGAACTTGCAAAAATGTATAGACAGAAATCAAGTGTGCACATAACAATAGGACAATGATGCAGCCTAAAAATGCACCAAGAAAAATTCTGAGCACTTGGAAACTGTCAGACCTAAGTATCTTCCAACTGTCAGATTCATTTATAATGTCAGATTGATGGATTGCTCACAAAAAGCGTAAGGATCTTGTATACAGAGCAAAGGGAGGTCAAATTTACCGCCACAATATACTGGTTGTGGAGCCATCTATTCCACTTGAAACAGATTGAGTACACACACAGAGACACCAACAGAAACATTTTCTAATCATGTTAGCTATGCCACTTTTATTGTTCCTCGATTAATCAAAGGAATTGTAACTTAATTTGATCAGTGATATGCGTATTCATCTTTGAATGGAACAGATTATACAATACAAGTAGTGATTCCCATCTGTTATCTAAGGTGCCACACAAGGTCACTAAATAACTGCCTAATTTTTAACAGGTTACCTTCATTACTATAACGAATCTGATCTAAATGAGTGTACATGCATCTTTTTCTTCCACGTCTCAAATGCTATCAAGATGGTTTCCACTAAGAAAACATTAGATGGTACCATGGCAGGCACGAGGAAGGAGCTAATTTATTTACCTTGAAGGGTGACAGGCTTTGGAGCATTTTGTTCAGTTTTCGAATTCAGGGCAGCAGAATTTGATGATGCATTACTAGGAGATCCTGCAATCAAATTAAAGAGATACGATCGAGTAACAAATGAGCAAAGGAAACAGTAACTGCATTGAAATCCCATGTTTGGGTGTGATGGAGAAATTAAATTGGTGACCTGAATAATCATCATCAGTGTCCAGAGTCGAAAGTAAGCTGTGAGGAATGTGGGTGTCAGTCAGGAGATGTTAAAAAGGTTTGCAAACATGAGGAAGAGATAATAAGAGCCACCTCTTTTGTCGCTTGAAGGCGCGGACGACAACATGTGGTGGTGTGCGGTCAGTTGGCCTGCTACGACGCCTGGGAGATCCCCGTGCTCTGCATAAGTGGGTTTTAGCTGAGCTGGTGATATTGGGTAAGAAATTAGAGATGAGTTGGAGGAGGGTGAGGGCAAAGCAAACTAACCCCATTAGAGGAACAAGCTCCCATGGCTTTGGAGTGCAGCGTGGCAAATGCAGCTTGCCTCTTAACTCTGGGCATCTGGGAAGCAAATGCAAGGCCTTATCCACAGCGGAAGGCGCAACCTTTTCCCAAAGCTTGGAGGCCCTGAATTGATCAGAGATCGGGTGAGGGGTAGCAGTAGCACCCGTTTATCATCGTCTCTAAGTATCAGATCAGGGGAATATAAAGGTAGTAAGAAAGAAAGAAGAAGAGGATGGAGACCTGGGTTGCTGAGCGTGCACTTGGTGGAGGAGGCGGCTAAAGTTGGAGACGTCGGATGTCTTGGATCCGTCGAATGCGGAGGCGAAGTCGGCGGCGTGAGGGCCACCGGCGGCGACGGCGGCGAGGGTGCCGGAGAAGCGGAGATGCCTGAGGAGGTACATGGACTGCGGGCTGACGTACTCGGTCGGGGGAAGGAAGCGCAGCAGGTAGCCGAGGGCCTTGTCCCACGAACCCATCCTCATCAAGTGCTCCATGTAGGCCACATCCAAGAACACGCCCGTCTCCTCCTCCATCCTAGCACACACGTACAGACACATATATTATCGCTCAATCCTAGCCTAGATGATTGAGGATGCATGTACGTACTGGCGGGCGGTGGCGGTGAGGCCGTGATGCTTGAGCACGCAAAGCATTCGTCGGAGCCGAAGTCGCGACGCCATCAGGCCGCCAGGGCACTCGCCGGAAAGACGCCGCATCGATCCTAGTTTTGTTGGTCTCGGTTTTGCCTTGCCGGTGCCGGGCTTATTTCCTTAGGGTTTTTTTACAAGAAAAGGAGGAGTCCTTTTGTCTTGCGCCGGTGCATCAGAGAACACTGTCATAATAGCTTGATCATCCAAACGCATCTGACCCAACTTGGATTGATTTCCTACTGGCTAATATATGCTATTGTTGACTTTTCGCTATTTTGGCTTATATATGCGGTAGTCGTAGCTACAATGGGTTTTCTGCTCTGAGGTTGGTTAATTAGATGCATGCCATTCCGAGTCGTTGCATGCACGTCTCATATACTAATTCATTCATCTCATGTACTCCCCAAATGTTCATTCATATCTATGTTTTTTTAAGGAATTGTCATTCATGATGTTTTCAAGAAACAAAATCTCTCTTCCTTTTTTTTGCAAGGAAATTCTCCATCCCTTTTGTATTTTGAATTGAATCAAAGAAAGATGCTTACTAAAGGAAGGAAGATTCATATTTATAAGTGATGCACCTTAGTCTCAGCTGATGATAAGTCAAACTGCTGCCCATGGAAGCACGTTCACGTTCGTACGGCTAGCTACTCCATTTTTATTTTTTTGCAAGAGGAAAGTTGCTTGGTCAAAGTCAATGCAGCCATGTCGTCTCTTTTTGGAGCTAGTGTATGTCCGCTCCTTGGCTAACGCCCGTCGCTGACACATGGGCCCTGGCATACGTCGTGATGCACAAAGACCAGAGATGCGATCAAGGACGAGAGGTAAAGCCTTCCCGAGAAGAGGCGAGTGGCGGAGTGCTTATCGGGGTGAGGCGTGTATATGAAGTACCACCCCGCCCGTCCTTTTTAGGTACGGCACCCCACGTCATTATCATTATCATCCATCCATTAGCGTTGTCGTTATCAGCAAAGTATACTTACACTCACAGAGAAGAATAAACAATTTTTCCAACCTTTCTCGCCGCATCAAGTGGTCAAGTCGTATAGAATACGGGTCGTGCTTCATTTCTCAAAAATGATACTACACCATATGCCACCTTCTCATTCCTCAAGTTCCTAATCAGTCCCTGCGTCAAATGCCCCGCACCGATTCTGAGCAAAAGTTAATTAAATAATAAATGGAAACAACCGCTTTTTGAGAAACAAAATCTTTAATATAGCTTCCTGAACTTTGCAATACCCTTTCTTTTCTTGTATGTAAATAAAGGAAGAAAGCCTCCTTGCAATTATGCATCCATTGATTAATCTTGGGTTCTGGTGATATGAGAAAGGGAAGTCATATAGATATCAAGAATTTAGGTATGCGCATCATACAGTATTGTTCATGAGTGCTTAGGAACTTATAAGGTTTCTCTTATATTTTAGTGGGTTGACTTATAATTCAAGTGCTCATGCTAGCTTTCTGGAATTGGAACCCCCTAAAGTTAGGTCACTAATTGACCAATACCTAACACTCTTGAAATGGGATTTGCTACACCACGTTATGGTTTTAATGGATTTTTATAATTTTCTTTTACAAATTACATATTCCAACTTGTTTTCCTTTTTTTTGTGAGGATCTTAAACTTGCTTACCTCCGACTCATATAACCACATAACACAGATAGAAAAAAAATCCGGTGTAGCAAATTCACACACACACACACACACACAAAGTTAGATGCTCCCTAAAGTCATTTATCATCATATATGTGCTGCTTGCAGTCATATTTTTTTCATCTCTTAATCCAATGTGATTTCCAGTTGATCAAGTATTCAGTTCACTTAGTTACAGGCCGCCCACAGGTTTTGATTAATAAGCTAGCTTGTTTGTGACGATCCTGAAATTCTTGGGCATCTTGGTGGGTAACGATGATGACTTTGACAGGTGCCAACTGCGCCGGGCAGTGCATGCCTTGGGTGAGACCTACCTGGACTCCGATTTCCCACGCATTGCTCCTCTGTCTACTCTTTTTGTCATAATTTAAATATTATTCTATAAGCATTTTCTGGTGTCTAGATTGAAAGAATATTCAATAAATCTAGACATTTGAAATAATAAGCACTCCCTCTATCCTAAATTACTTTTTATCCTGACATATTAACAGGTTCGTTGAACATTCTGTCAACCTAGACAATCTGTAAATCAATATTACATGAATCTAGATATAAAAATACACTCCTAGTATGACAAGTAAGTTGGGACGGACGGAGGGAATAATATTTTAGGATAGAGGAAGTATAACCCTGATTTGATTTGTGAAGTAACAAGCTGACTGATTATAGTGAGGCATAGAACCATGTTATGACCAGTCCATTTTGTTCAATGTAAATCCTTTTCCTTTGTATAGGTACGGTCGTCCTCGCATGGTATTACTGCATGACACACTATAGAGTAAGGCCAGTCTCAATGGGAGTGTCATGAGCATTAAATTTACTGACATGGCATGAGAGAGAAGAGAGAGAGTGTCATGGGATGAGAGATGAGTGTCATCACCATGACCCTCCACTCAGCACGGTTCTTAAGAATTTCTTCTCGATAACTATATGATGACACTCTCCACCGAGACTGGCCTAATAGTATCATCATTTATTCAAAACAAGTCGAAGTTGACAACGCGAGATACCATGCGACAACGGAGTTAGACAATGGAGTGGTTATATGAATAAGTCAACTCAACGGGTGAACTGTCCTCCGTACTCCGTAGCACGTTTGTACGGCTACCATACTTGGTCAAAGTCAATGGAAGGCAGCGTTTCCGATCAATTTCTAACTGCTCGTGTATTGAAAATTAAAACGGAAAAACGGTACATGAACCAAATTCTCAGCTGATGTGACTGAAAGCTTGGCCATTCCCATCCATCCCTAGGAGGTGAAACAAGTACTAGCTGATAGGTCGGCAGATAGGCAAAGCAAGAGATACAGCCTTCCCAAGGAGGAACTCGCTTGATCCAGCGCATAACAAGATGAAATTTATTTTGTTTTTCATTTAGTATATTGTTAGTATTTAAATAGGAAAAAAGTGGTGTCCTTATCTTTGGGTGGGTTGAGTGGAGTGCTTATGAGGGGAGGGTGAGGTGTGTCCTCCACTCATGCACGACACCGTCCTTTCTAGGTACGGCTTTGCTTTTGCTGGTGATGTATCACCCTTTGTTGCTATTCTTTACAGAATACTATTATTAGGTCTTCTCGTATAATATACAATAATGACATGTTGGGTAAAAATAGAGACCATGAATATATTTTGTGAACTTTTCAGCTTGGAACTTTATTTTACTAAACAATTATGAGTTGATAATGCTAGCATTATATACACTCACGTATCAATGACTAGAAAAAAGAAAGACATTGTTTAGAAAAGACTTTGTAGATACCCCCAACTTATTATTCGAAGTGTGCATATGCTTCTTTTCTTCAATTGACAAATACCTAACATTCTAACTCCTTTCATTCGCACTGAAACTGTTGTCTTAATTTTGATGTTTGGCACGACATATGATCGGGTTATCTTTTATATTTGGTTCGGTTTTTCTCTCAATGACACAGACAATCAAACCTACATGTGGATTGGGCATATGATGTATCGCTAACAAAAATTATTTATTCAACTTAAAACGAAATTTGACCGATTTATACGACGAAGAATATAAATCGTTGCAGCTAGTCACAGACAGAAAATTGGCTACGGTAGTTAATTATTGTGGCTAATAATGACGTCCGTACACGGATTAGCGAGGAGAAGCGCGCGTGTCGCTGACGCAGAGAGCCGGCCGTCCCCGGGGAGCACGCGACCAGTCCACAACTGCTCGTTCCTTTATTACAGTCACTAACGTTTCTACTCACACCACTTGATTGCTTGGTGTGGTCCACATGTCCGTGAAAGAGATAGCTAGCATCGCGGTCTACTTGGGCAGCGGATATCGTACCCGTCCGCACTCGCAGGCTGTACGATGCAGTCCTTTCCTCCCCCGCATCCTTCCTTCACCACTTGCCGCATTTTCCTATCTTTTGCCTTTTTCCCCTTCTGCCCCTCCACGTAGTACTTCCTCCGTACCGTACCTTTCTAGTCTTAGCTTAAAATTCTAGGCACATTCCTAAAATTCCCATAATATCCCCGCTTGATTAGCAGTATGCCAATTTCTCGCCTGAATTCTCAAGCTACAAGTAAAGTTATACGAATCTCTCATATGTAAACTCACATCGAACAACACACATGTCCATAGACTGACGTCGTAGGTGCATAGGGTGTGAGTAAGTACATATAATACGCATGATATTAGTGTCAATTTAATAAAGTGGACAAAAACTTATTGTAAAAACTTGTTGTTATTGATCAGAGGAAAATTCAGTTGAGAGATTACACTGCAGCTTTGCAAAAAATTACTTTCTTTTATAAAAGAACGAAAGTAACGATGACCTGACGAGGGACATGCGCGGAAAACAGATGCGCAACTCGCCTCACCCAGTACAGCACGTCGTAGGGGTACTCTCGTCATTTCCTCCCAGCTTCTCCTCGGTTCGTTTAGTTTAATGGTGGCGGTGTTAACTCGTCCCTGCTGCCATAATTGTTCGCTCCATTTCTTTCTGCCTGCCTGTTAACCACCGCCATGTCAAGAAGCCGCCAAGAATCCATGGCCATGGCCGCACACCGCCACGCAGCCCAAGCGCCGCCGCCTCTCTACCTCCACCGCTCCGACGCCGTTCGACTCGCTGGCCGACGAGCTCCTCTTCCTGGTGCTGGACCGCGTGGCCGCCGCCGACCCGCGCGCGCTCAAGTCCTTTGCGCTCGCCTCTCGCGCCTGCCACGCCGCCGAGTCGCGCCACCGCCGCGTCCTCCGCCCGCTCCGCGCCGACCTCCTCGCGGCGGCGCTCGCGCGCTACCCCTCCGCCGCCGCGCTCGACCTCTCCCTCTGCCCGCGCGTCACCGACGCCACCCTCGCCGCCATCTCCGCCGCGCCGGCGCCGTCCCTCCGCGCCGTCGACCTCTCCCGCTCCTCCGGGTTCCGCGCCGCCGGCCTCGCCGCGCTCGCCAAGGCCTGCCCGGGGCTCGCCGACCTCGACCTGTCCAATGGGGTCGATCTTGGCGACGCCGCGGCTGCGGAGGTGGCGCGGATGCGGCGGCTACAGAGGCTCTCGCTGTCGCGGTGCAAGCCGGTCACCGACATGGGGCTCGGCTGCGTCGCCGTCGGGTGCCCGGACCTCCGAGACCTCTCGCTCAAGTGGTGCATTCGGGTCTCCGATTTGGGGCTCAAGCTCCTCGCCCACAAGTGCAAGAACCTCAGGGCACTGGATCTCTCCTACGCCATGGTCAGCACCGATGCTTTCTTGATTTCTCCATTTCATTTCATTTCTCGGACACCACCGCCGACGGGAATTGCCCTGAATTTCCGTTCCCGTCATCTTCTTTCTTCATTGATTGTGCTGTTTCCCCTTCAAATTCGTCGTGACAAAAAGAAATATAATTTACTTGCGCCAAATCGATTGCCTTCAGTTTCAGTTCTCATAGATTTGGGCGATTGCACCGTACGTTTATTCTCGATCTGCAGACGCTCTTATCTGTACACTGCAAATGACCTCTGCATCCAAGGATCAGAGCTACTAGTAGTAGTGGCCAACTCCACCTTGTCTTCTTGCCTCAACAAATTCTGGCCATAGATCTAGTTTCCGCTGTAGTTTTCTGAGTACCAACCGCACTTATCATGTGTTGGACTAACAGTAACATATCTTGCGTTTTTGCAGATCACAAAAGACTCATTTGCAGCCATCATGAAGCTACCCAATCTTCAAGTGTTGACCCTGGTGGGGTGTTCTGGAATTGATGATGATGCCCTCAATAGTGTTGAGGAAGATTGCAATAAATCGTTGCAGGTGATCATCTTGATAGGCGAATTCGATCCAACTTTTACCAATGTTTCACTTTCATTTCAAACTGATAATATTTTCTTCAAAAGTTCTCTCTGCTTGAGAACACTCAGTCAGGCCCTGGACTTCTATAATTGTACTGCAAGACTCTGTTTACTGATCTTGAAACTAATGTCTGTCCATTGCAGGTGCTTGATATATCTCATTGTCCGAATGCTACTGATGTGGGGGTTTCATCTGTAGTGAAGTCGACACCCAATCTATCAGAATTGAATATTTCATACTGCTGTCCTGTAAGTAGCTAACCATGCTATCAGAATTGGACATTATTTGAGCTCTCCCAGCTTATGTCACATCCTCCTCTGGCAGGTTACTCCTTCGATGGCAAGCAGCTTCCACAGGGTTGCTAATTTGCAGACCCTGAAGCTGGAAGGCTGCGAATTCAAGGCTGATGGGCTGAGCTCCATCGGAAGGTCTTGTTGCTCTATTAGGGAGTTAAGTCTGAGCAAGTGTTCTGGAGTGACAGATGCAGAACTTTCTTTTGCTGTGTCAAGATTAAAGAATCTGCTGAAGCTGGACATTACCTGTTGTCGCAATATTACTGATGCTTCTCTAGCCTCCATCACTAGTTCATGCACTTCCCTCATCTCTCTGAGAATGGAGTCTTGCGCCCATGTTTCTAGTGAAGGACTAAAACTGATTGGAAAGCACTGTCATCATTTGGAAGAGCTGGACCTCACTGACAATGATTTGGATGATGAAGGTTTTTACTGAACTGGCTATTTATATATTCGTGGGCACTGAACAAAAAATTGACCATGAATATTTTCTATGCAGGGCTGAAAGCTATCGCAAGATGTAGCAAACTCTCGAGCCTAAAAATTGGCATATGTTTGAAGATAAGTGATGAAGGTCTCACACAGATTGGAAAGTCTTGCCCAGATCTCCGAGACATTGATTTGTACAGGTGATTCTTAGACATTCCTTACGGTGGCTTTACCTACTTCTTTCTCCTCCTTTTTGCCCATCAACTAACTTTATAGTTTCTGTTTCAGGTGCGGAGACATTAGTGATGATGGTGTTACTCATATTGCGCGAGGCTGTCCAAAGCTAGAGTCTATCAATCTGTCCTACTGTACAGGAATAACAGACCGTTCACTGATGTTGCTCTCAAAATGTGCAAATCTGAACACACTGGAGATTCGGGGCTGCCCAAGGGTTTCATCTACTGGGATATCAGAAATTGCAATGGGATGCAGGCTACTTTCAAAGCTTGATATTAAGAAGTGCTTCGAGATTAATGACGTGGGAATGCTTTACATTTCCCAGTTCTCTCATAACCTCCGTCAGGTATTAGCGTTTACATCTGTTGCAGATATATAGTAATGCTATGTTTACTATTGTGCTAATAACATCTACGTATCATTGCAGATAAACTTGTCATACTGTCCGGTCTCCGATATTGGACTTCTTTCGCTTTCTAGCATTTGTGGCTTGCAGAATATCACCATTGTACATCTAGCTGGTATTTCACCTAATGGCTTGATAGCTGCTCTTCTGGTCTGTGGTGGTTTGAGAAAAGTGAAGCTCAATGCTGCATTCAAATCCATGATGCCTCCTCAGATGCACAGAAATGTTGAGGCACGGGGTTGTGTTTTGCAGTGGATCAATAAACCATATAAGGTACTCTACAATTTTCAGCTTGCCTGTTTACCTAAATTCGGTTGAATTTTAATGCCCATCAGCCCACTCCAAACAAATTCCTTTATTGGTCGATCTCATTAGCTCAAGACTATACCAACTTCTGAAAAATTGTGGTGCCTATTAAGCCATTGTATTTGATATGATGTTTATCTTTGAAAACATCAAGCTCGTTCATGGATTATCCATTGTGCTGATGAACAAAATGTCATGGAACAGAACAGTGTCCCATAATATAGTGTCTCATGCATGAATTTGTGTTTACTTATAAAATTGTGTTGCAATGTTGTGGGCTCTACTAATTGGCATGATCTTGAGCAGGTTGAGCTAGAACCATGCGATGTATGGAAGCAACAGTCACAAGATGTGCTTGTTCGATGAGAAGGCTTGAAGTGTAGGCGATTCATGGCTCTTGATTGATTGCCATTTGTGAAGCATGTAGGAGATAAAAATTTTGTACTGTAATTGGTTTGGTGCTATGCAGATGTTGTATCAAATTTACATTACCTGTACATGTGTGAACAAAGTACAAGGAGTACTCCGTTTGACTGAACAAAAAATAGGAATTTGTTTTCCTTTCCATGGGGTGAACAGCATATTAGTGAATGGAAGGGATAGATAATATATAGATCAGTTTTGGATCTTATGGGAGCTCAACTTTTGCCTGGCACTGCTTATTCCTTGCAGCTGTGTTATTTTGCATGGTTGGAATATGATCGTTATTGAATCATATGTGTCTGGTCCAGCTGAGTATTGCCTGTTAACTTGTTGAGGGGATGCAGTTATTGAGCAGTAATCAGCGAGAGTCCTGCACAGCGCAGCAAGGTTGGTTGGAAGAGGACTTGGAAACAGTATGGTTCGGCCGGTGTGCTTAATGTGAAGTGTTGGTCAGGAGAGAAAAGTAAGACAGCACACATAGCATTCATGAACTTGAGCTACATAGGCGATTCCAGAATTAAAGCAGCAAGAAACAAATAGGAAGCAATTATACTGAAGAAGTGAAGAGCGGAGACATGAGCGATGGGCATCACGTTGTTGGCGCCAACTTTTGTTGGCGACATGGCAGTTGGCCAGTTGCCAACCACGTCCCAGTAAATGCCCTGTTGCCGTTGCCGATTGCCGTTGCGCTTAGGATTGTTGGTTCCATTCGATTGCTGCAGACGTCGTCACAAGGCAAGGCTTCTGGCCCGTGATTGAGATTGCGCTAAAATGGAGTCGATGGTGCTCCCAACCGGTGCCGATTGCCTACACTGGTCCGTTGCGTTGCGAGCGAGCCAACCCTGACGGTCACCGTATCCGTCCGCATTAATTGGTATGGTACCTCACAACCCCACACGCATACCAAACATAAAACAATTCATTCAATTAACTCTCAGATGCCCACTGCTCGTGCTGCTGCTCGGAGGAAACAGCAATGGGGATCTGCTGTAGCAAGGCCGCGGAGCTCGACGAAGACGACGGCTTCCCATGGAAGCACGACGACTTCTTCCACGAGCAGCTCTGGACCAGCGCCGGGGTCTCCATGCACACAAAGCAAGGATGGAAGGGCGCCAACCAGGACGCCATGACCGTCTCCCAGGTGAGACTCCTCTCTCTTTCTTCCTCTGCAGCTTCGATTGGAGGAAACTGTGCAGTGTCGCTTGGCTGCTTCCTTCTTGTATGTATCTTATCATCTTGTCGTTACACAAGGAAGCTGCTTTCCACGAGTACAAGTCTCCTTTATCATTTCCCACTCTAGCTTTATTCACCAGAATGCACTGGATCCCTCTGTAAAAGTTTTTTCCCAACTGAAATTCTTCAGACTGGAATGCATTTTAAAATCTACATGTACTTTAGTAGGAAGATGCCATTATACTAGTAGTATAGTATTGTACTGGGTTGGAAATTAAAATCTCTGGGCAATATCTGTCACATTTTCAAATGCAGGTGTCGATTGGCTTCTTGTCTGGATCTTCCCATTTTATTTTTTTATCATCCTCTTTTTTCCCCAATTGCAGAAGCTTTTCATAGTATGGTTACAGGTTTATTTACCCGTTACAAGTTACAATTGCATCTTTGATTTAAGCAAAGTGCAGTGGGTCTATCTATCTCTATTTTGCTGAACACTGAAATCTTGCAATCACAAATGCTTGTTGAAAAGAATTGGATATTTAAGTTTGTGCAAACTGAATGTGTAGACCTCATTATCTTTGTTGCTATTTGCTAACCTGGCACCTCTGTCAAGATGTTTAGGACTTTGCTGGCCAGAAAGGCCACATCTTCTGCGGGGTATTTGATGGGCATGGCCCCCACGGCCGGGAAGTCGCCCGCCATGTCCGGGACATCCTTCCGAGCAAACTGTCCTCCTATCTGAAGCCGAAAACTGAAGATCTCTCAAGCAATTCAGATTTGGATTCCTTTGACAAGTCAGATTCCACTTCATCCAGTGATGCAAGCGATGAGAACCAGCTACTGTCCACATGGAAGAACATACTTGTGAAGACATTTGAAGAGGTGGATCAGGAGCTGAGGCAACATTCTGGAATTGACTGCATTTGTAGTGGCACAACAGCTGTCACTGTTGTTAGGCAGGTAATGATGCTGCACTGTCACAATCTGGCAACTTACTGTACTACCAATACACATCTTATCCTTCTTTTTTTGGCACTAGTAATGAATCGTTGAAATAGAACTAGCTAATTGAATTTGAAAGTATGTTTCAGTTTCAGATATTGATCTGAAGTAGCCTTTGCATAGCTGATGAAACATAACTCTGAATTGTTCTTTTTTCACCAAGTGTCCTTGTTGTGTGTAGGGTGATCATTTGTTCATTGCCAACTTGGGAGATTCACGTGCTGTTCTTTGCACCCGAGACAGCAAGGAACGCCTGACTGCAGTTCAACTCACCACTGACTTGAAACCAGATCTTCCAAGTAAGCATGTAAACTTGGTCATTTCACCATCTATTGTCAAGCATAGACACACTTATTGACTGCATTTTTCATTGATGTGCGTTTGTAATATATAGGTGAAGCTGCTAGGATTGTGAGCTGCAAAGGCCGGGTGTTTGCAATGGACGACGAGCCAGACGTGCCTAGGCTGTGGTTGCCGGACCAGGATGCGCCAGGCCTGGCCATGGCAAGGGCCTTTGGAGACTTTTGCTTGAAGGATCACGGCCTTATCTGTACACCTGAAGTGTATTACAGGAAGTTGTCTGAAAAGGACGAGTTCTTGGTGCTTGCTACTGATGGGGTAAGATTGATAGATTTGTGTTGTTTTCATTTGGAACAGTGAATTTCTTTCCTTATAAAGAATTATTAGTTCAGATAAAGTAGTAGCGAAACAGGATAAATCCTCCATTACTGGTCTACACTGTCTGTCAAAAGCAACTGTTAACTGAAACCGACATATCTTGTCAACTTGTTAATAATGATGATTGGTTTACAACCTGATAACGATATGATGAAATGACAGAAAAAGGTTGAGAAGGATATAGCAGTAACATGATCAGCAAATTTGGTGCAGATTTGGGACGTACTGTCCAACAAGCAGGTGGTCAACATCGTGTCATCAGTCAACGATCCTTCGATAGCCGCGAAGCAGCTGATTGACCGGGCGGTGCGAGCATGGCGTCGCAAGTTCCCGACGTCCATGGTGGACGACTGCGCGGTGATCTGCCTCTTCTTGAAGCGGCCGGAGTCATCCGAGGATAGCAGTGTCCCGGCCACGTCAGACGTGAAGGCATTCACTGGGAGCTTCCGCAAGGTTCTGAGCCGGCGCGAGTCGTCGGAGTGGAGGGCTCTGGAGGGGTGGCGCGGGTGAACTCGGTGGTGAGGCTGCCGCGGATAGGAGCCGTGCTGAGCTGGCGGAGGCGGTCATCGTCGCTGGACGAAGACGACGACTGATTAAGGCAGTCGTTTTCAAGTTGGGTAACACGTAAAGTCGTGCTCTGATTTTAGGATTTGATTGTCATGGGACCATTCAGGTTGTTGAGAATGGATAGAGAGAACTGAGTTGCTACTGTAGAGCATTACTGAGAAGTGATGAATACTGGCTTGCATCCATGTTTGGTGGTTGTGGGTTGACATTGTCAGTAACTGAACATGTAAATGTTCACTGGTTGGGAATGGATAGAGAGAACTGAGTTGCTACCGTAGAGCATTACTGAAGTGATGAATACTCACTTGCATCCATTTTTCTGGTTGTGGCCTTGTGGGTTTACATTTTCAGTAACTGAAATGTTTGGAAAAAATGAATGAGAATTTGAATATTTAATTGTTGTAGCCCTTGGAGAAAGGAACAAAAGAGTATAAGTGTGGTTTTGATGAAGCAGAAATGCAGCCACCATTCTCTATTATTACCCCTGTAATCCAGAGCTAAAAATAGGTGACTGAAACCTGTGTTGGCAGTGCTCTGAGGTAGCGATCTTCGTGCCCAGCTTCATTCGTCTGTCATCATGCACATGCAGACACTATCAGGCAGCTGGAGAGAATTGAGGCAAGAAAGAAGTAAACCAGAATTGAAGGAATCCATGATAGCAGTTTAGTTTAGGTCCGAAAATTACCTGTGTGTAACAGAGAGGAGCGCAACATGTCGATCGCCGGGGAGAACGTGTCGACGGTGAAGCCCGTGGCGGCGGCGTGCTACGACAACAACCTTGTGAACTCGCAGGGCATGTTCTTGGGCGACCAGCCTCTGCGGTTCTCTCTTCCGCTGCTATTAACGCAGGTTTCTCTGATCCTGAGCCTGTCGGCGATCGCTCAATTGCTGCTCCGGCGTCTGGGCCAGTCCCGGTTCGTGACGCACATGCTGGTGGGCATCGTGCTGGGCCCCGCGGTGATCGGTCGCAGCGCCACCTTCCGCGGCGCGCTCTTCTCGGAGCGCGGGACGTACATCCTGGAGAGCATCTCGCTGGTGGCGCTGATCCTGTTCCTCTTCTCCATGGGCGTGAAGACGGACCTGAGCCTGCTCCGCCGCCCGAGCGGCCGCGCGGTGGCCGTGGGTCTGACCGGCGCCGTGGTGCCGCTGGCGGTGACGCTGCCTGTGTTCCACGTGCTGCAGCCGCAGCTCCCCGACGACCTGAAAGGGACGTCGCTGCTGACGGAGCTGGCCGTGCGGCTGTCGCTGTCCAGCTTCCCGGTGGTGGCGGACGCGCTGTCGGACCTGGACCTGCTGAACACTGACCTGGGCCGCATCGCGCTGACGGCGTCGCTGCTGACGGACGTGACGTCGTGGTTCCTGCGCGCCGTGTTCGCGGCGGCGTACCTGATCAGCGACGCCAAGTCGCCGGCGTTCACGGCCCAGATCCTGGTGTCCTTCTTCGGGTTCGTGCTGTTCGTGGGCCTGGTGGGCCGGCCCGTGGGGAGGTACATCGCGTACAGGCGCACTGCTGCGGGGTCCCTGCTGTCGGAGGGGTCCTTCGTGGTGGTGGTGATCGCGGCGCTGCTGTCGGCGCTGGTGACCGACGCCATCGGGTTCAAGTACATGATCGGGCCCATGATGCTGGGCCTGGCGCTGCCCGGCGGCATGCCCATCGGCGCCACCATGACCGAGCGATTAGACTCCTTCTTCATCGCGCTCTTCCTGCCCGTGTACATGGCGCTGTCGGGTTACCGCACGGATTTTGACGAGCTGAGCAAGGCCGAGGAGAACGAGAAGTGGTGCGCGCTGGAGCTGTTCGTGGCGCTGTGCATCTCGGGCAAGCTGGTGGGGTGCGTGGCGGCGGGGCTCTTCTTCGCCATGCCGTTCCGCGAGGCCGCCGTGCTGGCGCTGATGCTGAACGTGCGCGGCATCGTGGAGGTGGCCGCCATCAACAACTGGGGCGACACCATGAAGGCCACCGCCGAGCACTACACGGTGCTGACGCTGTCCATGGTGGCCATCACCGCCGTGTCCACGCCGCTCATCAAGTACCTGTACGACCCGTCGCGCCAGTTCATTTCCATCAAGCGGCGCAGCATCATGGACAAGAACTCGCGCGCCGACCTCCGCGTGCTGGCCTGCGTGTACACCGAGGACAACGCCGCGCCGCTCATCGACCTCCTCGAGGCCTCCTCCGGGTCTTCCAGCTCGTCGCCGATGACGCTCATCGTGGTGCACCTCACGGAGCTGGTGGGCCGGGCCGCGTCGGTGCTCAAGCCGCACCGCTCCTCCAGCTCGAACAACCCGAACCCGAGTCCTTCCGACAGAATCGTGAACGCGTTCCGGCACATGGAGCAGCAGCAGCAGCTGGGCGCGGTGACGGTGAGCCCGTACGTGGCGCAGGCGCCGTACAGGTCGATGCACCACGACGTGTGCTCGCTGGCGCACAGCAGGAAGGCCAACCTCATCCTCCTCCCCTTCCACAAGTCCTCCGACGGCGCCCGCAGCACCGCCAACAACGTCATCCGATCCATCAACCGCGCCGTCCTCCAATTCGCCCCCTGCTCCGTCGCCATCCTCGTCGACCACGGCCTCGCCGCCGGCACCGCATGCGCTACCGTCGCAGCCAGCATGCTCCAACGCGCGGCGCTCTACTTCCTCGGCGGCGCCGACGACCGCGAGGCCCTCGCATACGCGGCGAGGATGGCCGACGCCGGCACCATGTCCCTCACCGTCGTGCGGTTCAAGCTGCGGGACTGGGTGGGGATGGGGGACGCGACGAGGCCATGGACGAGGAGATGCTCCAAGACTTCTGGACGCGCCACCGCGACAACGACCGCGTCGTCTACGTCGAGAAGACGGTCGAGGACGGCGAGGGCACCGCGTCGGTCGTGCGATCCATGAGCGACAAGTTCGACCTGCTCATCGTCGGACGAAGAGGTGCTACCGATAAAGACGACGACGACAAGCTCAGTAACGAAGGGTCGTCGTCGTCGGCGGCGGCGCTCACCAGCGGGCTCTCGGAGTGGAGCGAGTGCGCCGAGCTGGGCGTGCTGGGCGACATGCTCGCCTCCTCAGACTTCGCGTCCAAGGTCTCCATCCTCGTCATCCAGCAGCAGCCGCCCAAAAACACCACCAGCACCGCCGGCAACACCAACAATTTCTAGTACTGTACTACCATTTTTTTCATCACTACGGATAGGGATCAATCCAATCAATACATGATAATTTACTCTCATAATTTAGCGGATTACATTCTACTGTGTACGTATTCAATAGGATGGTTGGAATTACTCTGCATTCCGAAAAAGCAGAGCATCGATATAAAAAAAATGGCCTCATCAAAAGTGCACCGAATGGTCATGTCAAGTCAATCGACCTCTGCTCTGCCATCACCAACAGGCGCCCTTGAATCTCTCGCTTCTCTAGGCCACTTTGCAGCAAGCCTGGTCCCACCACTCCGGCCTTCCTCTTCACTCTTTCCTCACACACCTCTCCCTCACTCTTCCCAATCCACCATAGCCAAACAAGTGAAGCCGCTGGAGAGCGAAAGAGGTTGAAGATGGGAAATGTCCTCAGATGCTTCAAGGGAGAAGAAGACCATGCTCGTGGAGACCACTTCCAGCACACTAGTTCTGCTCGTGCAATAGGTCCCGATGACATCGCCCGATTCCTCCAAGGGCTTGCTCGGGACACCGAATCCACATCCGCCATGGTAACTCTTCGTTCCCTTCCATTCGTGTCTCCACTTTGCTTATGATTGTTTACACACTGCCGACTATAGTTGTTGCTAGTCTCTTCTTGTGTCGCATTTACTTTGGTAAAATATAAAATGTTTAGAGCTCCGCAGTCACCTTTACTGCAGTACTCGAGTCCGTCCGTGGTAGGGATGACGGAATGCGCAATCACCATACGGTCATTCTCTGACAAATACTACAGTATAGAACCTTTTTATGTGCATTTGCTAATTAATGTCTGGAATAGATGACGAATCCCAGCCTTTGACCTTCCCGTGGAAATAGACTTTTTTTCTGAAAATAAAAATGATATAAACAAGAAACTGGTAAATAAAAAGCTCCATAGTACAGGCAAATATATCTGTTCAAACACTCGGATCAATCAGTTCTTACCAAGACCTACGCTAGCAGTTAGGTTCAATGTTTTTTCCCATAAACAGGTTGGGTTTTATGTGTATTTTGGGCAGGATGGTAATCCAAACATTGGACAATTGCAGAGGACCAGTGAGGTACGTGCCAACAGAGTTGTGGCTCCTCAGCATCGATGCAAGTGAGCTTCTGATCCTGGTTGCCTTCTCAGATAATTCCAATATAATTGTCTTCGTTAATCGATTCAATTCTGTGGCTACAGTCTCATTTTGTCATTTCTGTTCATAGCACTGAGGACATCGACGAGTCGTCTGCTGAGGGACTGTGTGACGCCGAGAGCTACGCCAAGGCCAACGCAATGCTAATCCAGGTCCCCGTGTTGGGAACAACCAAAACATTCTGGCGATTATCTGATGATGCAACCAGGATCAGCAGAAAACTTGCGCTGATACTCAGGAGCCATCACTAAGTTGGCAAGTACCTCGCTGCCCCTCTGCAAGTGTCCAATGTTTGGATCGGCAGTGCTGGTAGCGTCAAGCTTAGGGGGCTCCATTTCACTGATAGAAACTTCAGCATTGAGCGTGTGAGAGATGACTACAAGCACCTATGCAGGGTCCTGCTGTCTTTGATTCGTATCTCTGGTGGAGATACCACCAAATTGCCTCCGGACTATAAGGAGTTTCTCAAGCTGTTGGTTCGGGACAACCTTGAAACGAATGATGAATTCTTGATTGTAAACAACGCTGCACTGCTGCCCATGAAAAACCGGTAACTCTTTTGCTTCAGTTGTACTAGTACTAGTATTGCCTTTGTGATTACAGGCTCATTTTGTTATTTTTGTGTGCAGTACTGAGGTTTTCCTGATGCTATACGACCGAATTGTCACATACCTTGGTCGTACAGCAGCCGGCAAGGCAAAGAAGAGCAGGATACTCTCTAAGCTCCCTTACAAGAACGACTGGTTGGACACTGCCGTTGCTAATACACAGATCAATCAGTGGGTTGTCAATGTTCAAAACCAATACCGAAGGACTCAGCTCGATCAGCTGCGGCTCAACAGAAATGTTCGAAGCCACTTGCGTCAGTACAATGACGACAATATTGAAGAAATCTTGTACTGTGAATGGCCAGAGCTGCTAATGCAAATGATGAATATGTTGCATGTGGAGGGTGAGCTTGAAGGCACTGACATTCAAAACAAGTTCGGCTAGCTGTCCTACTGCGAAACAGATAGATCATGTATTTGGTACGGTTGTTTAGCTGCTACTACTAGTATGTAATTTGTGAGTGATAATAGGCTATTTAATTTGTTCAGTTATCTCAGTCTGAAGGTAAAGCTCAATCAGCTTTACAAAACTGCTATCGTATAAAGGTTTATTATCTAGTTACAATGGAATTGTTGCCAGTACTTCGTACCTATCAAGTATGAAGGGTGCGTTTGATCAAGGATGCTGCGGGTCATTATTCATTAATCCGTGTTTGAATTGCTATGTCTTAAAATGAATTTGTTTAAGAAGTTTTCTCTTAGAGCGAGACCTGGCAGCCAGTCTGTGCATGACAACTGGTTGAATAATCCTTTACTCCGTTTTGTTAGGCTCGTTCGTTTGAAAAATAAATAAACAAACAAATAAAGGAATCTTATGGAAGGGTAACCAATATAGTTGTTCTACACTCTGAATAAAATCTGTAGTTGTTCTCAAAATACTCAAATGAAGAAAGGGAGTAACCAAATTCATAGTCATCGCAAGCTTCCAAGTTCATGTTGATAACAAACTTCCAAGTTCATGCTTATTTTTAGAGCCTTCCGGTCTAAAATAATGATCAATATTCTCTCAATACTACTAGCCAATATTTTGATCGATTAGTGTAGATCTATTATGCTCTACCCATTTACTAGTATTTTGTTAAACCAAGAGTAATTTAGAGAAAAAAGATTGAGAGACCATTAATTATTGGATTAAGGAAATTGCTGTAGAGCCAACCTCGAATGCCCAACTCTGTTCCAACTGGATGAATATACGGTAATCAAGTGTTTTGAATTCCAAATGATGATATATAGTTTTTATAATAGCTTTAGTTGTACATGAGTAGGACAATGGAGTTGGAACTATAGCGGTACTCTTGGATTAATTACACCAGACACAACTGTCTTAAGGTTGTCTCGTTTCGACCTATTTTTATTTTTTGGGTACTACAATTATGACTAACAAATTAACTTGCTCAATAGTACTATGTGTAGAATAAAACCTAAATTAGTAATGTCGAGGGGAAAGATTAGCGATGACACGCGGCGCCATCCGGACCCACTTAACCAACAATTAGTCCCCAAGAACGTAGAACCAGGTCAACTGCCAAGGTTAGGCCCGCTCCCGTACGGCCTCCACGAAGGAACGGATCGAACAGGGACAGGCTCGACCTTGCCTGCCAAGCCCGGGAGAACCCCGCCTCGCACGACCCTGTCCTCCGAGTTCCGGAGAGTCCCGCCTCATGCGACCTCCAAGCTCGACCACCAGCCGCATTAACTCCACATGTCCAGGCACCCACGTGGGCGCTCCTCGGCAATCATTGCCGCTGACTCGCGCTCCATCCCTCATGCCACGGCTACCTGCTCCCGTCGGGGCACGCCGATGGGACATGCCGTCCCCGTAGCCCGACGGGGTAGGCGTGGACCGAAGACTCAAAGCTCAGCCATCATCATCCGACGTACGGAGGTACGGCTCCCCGTTTCGTCCGTCGACGGGTAGAACTCGAGCTCGGGCTCGAGTTACTCTCCGCCTCGCACGACCTTCGCCAACAACCTCGAAGCTCGATGAACTACGCCCACGACCTCGACCTCCGGCCCAGCATCAATGCGCTCGACAAGGAAGGACCGGCACGGCCTGTCCACTCCAACCACTCCGTCACAACGTTGCCCATGGCTCCGCCGGATGCGGAACACTTCACCCTCGCTTCTCCGACATGACAAGCTACAGGAACGACGCGAAGCATACATCGTGGCCAGGATCGACGGGATGGCACAGGCACCCGGATAAGCACACGACCATTCTCTCTCTCTCTCTCTCTCTCTCTCTCTCATGTAACTCGAGCTCGAC
The DNA here is from genome assembly GCA_031894775.1 of Chloris gayana. Taxonomy (NCBI): domain Eukaryota; kingdom Viridiplantae; phylum Streptophyta; class Magnoliopsida; order Poales; family Poaceae; genus Chloris; species Chloris gayana. Next base: position 43,628 of record JAUNZO010000152.1, on the reverse strand, counting down.
CCCTGAAGACTATAAAGGGGAAGGGCCTCTCACTCTCTAGACACGGTCACAAGACGCACGCTACACACGCCCCACTTTTCACACTCACACCCTCGCAGCCTGGGACTTGGAGCACTCTCCTCTCCCGCCTCCTCTGTACATCATTGCTTGTTTGACGCAAGGAACACGAGCGCCGTCACACCCCCAGCTGGACGTAGGGAGCTTTCCCCAACTAGCTTAAACCTCTCGTGTCTTCCCTTGTATACCATCCGGCCTAAAACACGCACCCCGAAGCTAAATTCTACTAGCCGGTGGTTCGAACACCGACAAGTAAATTATATTTTAATTCTAAAATTACCTCTAAAATGCTTGCCAGTCGTTTTGAAATATTATTGGTTATTATTTTGGACCATAAAAGTACTCTAAATTTGAGTCAGATGGATGTTCACTCTTCATTTAAAATGTGGCACTCACTTATTACTCTGTATCCATAAGCTTTGTTAGTGATAGCTTCAACATACTAAGCTCGTGTTTCACAAAAGTATTATATCCTTCAAACCATTTGGTAGAAATATCATAATCACGTATTGTACCGGTAACAAAAAAAATCTTCTATCACGAGAAGGGAAAATTAGATATCTCAATAAAAAAAGGCCTATGTTGGTAATCATAAACCAGATAGAAGGAGTACACTTTGTTATGCAAAAACAAATTACAGCCGTGCATCCTCTAAACTACTAGAAAGTAATACACTTCTAAATCCATGGAAACTCATTAAATAAAACTTTATAGAAACTAAATATGTAAAACGAACTTATAGAAACTCCTGAAAATGAATTTATTTGAAACTTCAAAATTACTATTTTCCCTAGAGGACCTGACCGGTCAACTCAAGTCAAGCGTACGAACTGCCTTTTTTTTCTTTTCCACTTGCAAGAGGTTTCCTTCCCTCATCAGCTCGCTCGCTTTAGCTCGCCAGAGAAACAAGTACAGAAATAGGCAGGAAGACGAGAGCTTGAAGAAGGTTGGGAAAGCAGGGACCCTCCATGGGAAACGTCCTCAGGTGCTTCAAGGGAGAAGAAGACCATGCCGATGGTGATCACTACCCCTACTACCGCCCAAACTCCAGGCCCCATTACCAGCCGCTGCACTACAGTCATGGTCAACCTGGTTGGACACTGCCGTTGCAAATACATAGATAAATCAGTGGGCTGTCAATGTCCACAACCAATACAAAAGGACTCAGCTCGATCTGCTGCGGCTCAACAGAAATGTGAGAAGCCACTTGCGGCAGTACAACGACGCCAACATTGAGGAAATCTTGTATTGTGAATGGCCAGAGCTGCTCATGGACATGGTGAAAATGTTACACATGGAAGACGAGCTCCAAGGCACTGACATTCAAAACAAGTTCGGGTAGCTCCGTAGTCCGTAGCTGTAGTCCCGCTTCAAGTGGGACTATATTAATCTATCTAATATGTGTATATGTGTGGGTGCGTCAGAAGATTTCTCATGTCCTTGTATTTTGTTTCTCTTCTCCTTAATGAACTATGTGAGTCAGTGTGTGCGTTTGTGTCAGGAGGGATTTTGTACTCCTTGATAAAAGGACACAATTATCTTGTGTGGTTTGAGATAAAAAAAATGGATGAAGAGTTCCACACTACGGTGTGACCATGTGAGTACATTGTTGCTTTGGTTGTGTTCTTTCAAATCTAGTGTATCACTGCGTTCACTCTACACCTCGATGGCGCCACATACAATGGGCCGCGCCTCCCGGGCTCCATGGTGGAGGCCTAAGGCAGGCTCCATCCGAGCCGAACTCGCATGGCGATGGTCTTTATGACCGCCATGACAATCTTCCGCTTGGTGCGTTCTGAAAAAGCAGATCAGCATTCAGAGGCCTTCTCTTTCTTTCTCATCAAACTGCTCTATTTGCTTGGCGCAAAAATAGTGGCACTTGTGCTTGTTTCTCAGTCTGGTTGCTTCTTGACATTCATCTTTCTTTCCCTTTTTAAAATTAACTTAATATTTAACAAAGTAATATATTTCTGGAAAATCGTTGAAACTTTATTGACACTCTGGAAAGTAAAAGTACATTGCAGTCGTGTAAAAATTGAATGGACTCATGTGACATTTCTGCATATTCATTTTACTTGAAAATTGAAAATAATTTCACTCCCAACAGGACCTGAATGGTCAACCCAGGTCAAGCTTTGGCACAGCCTCTGCCACGGCTTTCGTTCTGTAGGGTCCCTGGATGAAGGTCCTAGTCTCCTTTTCTTTCCTCTCCACTTGCAGGAGGTCCGGTCCCAATCGAACCTTTCTTTCACCCTTCACTCAGAAGACAAAAAAGTGCAGAAGAAAGCAAGCAGCAGAAGAGAGTGACCAAAGAAGAGGTTGAAGAAGAGGTTCAGGGCTGCTTGGGATCCTCCATGGGAAACGCCCTCAGGTGCCTCCAGAAAGAAGAAGACCATGCCGGTGGTGATCACTACCCTTACTATAGCCCAACCTCCGGGCCCTGCCTCGTGTTACAGTCCGGAATTGATGATCAGCCTGCGGCCGCCATGCCGCCGGGTCATCGGGAGGTCCTAGGTCTCCATGGCGTCACGGCAACCACCGCGGGCATCGCCGCCCTGGACCAGTATGTCCTCAACTTCAAATCTACATCCATGGTAACATATACTGTTCTTCCTTTTTCCTTCCCCTTTGTGTTGTTTCGACACCGCACACTGCAGCTATTGCTGCTCTTACTTAAGTGTAGCCACGTAATTTTGTTAAATGCTGAATCCTTGAAAACATACTTAGAGCTACACAAGAATTGACACTGAAAGTGAAATTTTACCTTCTCGGCATCAAGGGTTTGATTTTCCTTTTTTGTGTAGTCAAATCCATGTGTCCTAGAAATAACGAAGTGCTTCTGAGGATACCAGATCATCAGCCTTTCACCTTCGCATGGCAAAAGATTTTTTATTAGAAATAAATTGTCAAGGGATCATTTCTGGAAAATAAACTCATGAAGATCAACAAAAAGCTCCATATTATATTATGCGATGAAATCAGGTTGTGTTTTCTTAGACCTCATGGTCCAATCAGTTGTTACTGAGACCAGAGCAATTTGTGCAATCTTTATGCTTGAATGTGTCCAGTATCATGTCTTAATTGAGTATTTTTGATAGGACACTGTTCCAAGGTTCGGACACCTTCAGGGGAGCAGTGACGTACTACTTGGCACGAGAGTGGTGGCTCCTCGGTACCGATACAAGTGGGTTGCTGATTCCTGCTGCTGTTTCAGATAACTCCCTGTTCCATCGATTAGTTTTGTTACTTGTTTCCATCCTTTATAGCAGTGAGGACATCGATGAGTCGTCTGCCGAGGGGCTATGTGACGCAGGGAACTACTTCAAGACCAATGCAATGCTAATCCAGGTCCCGGTGTTAGGAACAACGAAAACATTCTGGAGATTATCTGACGAAGCAACCAGGGTCAGCAGAAAACTCGCATTGATACTCAGCAGCCACCACTCAGTTGGCAAGTACCTCGCTGCTCCTCTGCAGGTGTCCAATGTCTGGATCAGCAGCAGTGTTGGGAATGTTAAGCTCAGAGGGATACGTTTCACTAGTAAACGCTTCAGCATTCAGCGTTTCCGGGATGACTACAAGCACCTGTCTAGGGTCCTACAGGAGCTCATTCTTATCTCGGGTGGAAATATTACCAAATTGCCTCCAGACTATAACGAATTCCTCGTGCTGTTGGAGAGCGACACCATTACCATGAAAGATGAATTCTTCATTGTAAACAATCCTGCACTCTTGCCCATGTCAAATCGGTAAGTTTTCAATTTAGCCAGTTTTTACTGTCTCTAGTTGTGGCCGAAAACTTAGCTTTGCTTTTTGTGTTCACAGCACCGAGGTCTTCCTGATGCTATATGATAGAATTGTCACATACCTTAGCCGTACCAAGGCCAGAAAAGCAAAGAAGAAGAGGATAGTCTCTAAGCTTCCTGTCGGTGTTGTGAAACCGGCCGACAGGTAAATTTGTGTTTGGAGGGGATCGACGCTACTATTCAGATGGGCCTTGGATGTTTTTAGGAGGGCGTGGTTTATACTGGTTCGGGCGATCGAAGCCCTACGTCCGGTTCGAGGATTGTTCGTGTTTTGTCTTGCAAAAAGAGCTACAAAGGATGCGAGGGAGGAGTGTCGCTCCAAGCCTCCGTGTGCAATGTGCTCTAGGATGTGTGTGTGTGATGAGTTCGATTAGCTCAATTCCGTGTTGTGTGTCCTCCCTTTCTTGCGTGTGTGTGGGGTCCCTTTTATAGTCCAAGGGCCAGGCCACTTACAGGTGGGGTCGGAGTTACTACCTATCGTCCCAAGCGGGGTCGGGGCCGTCGTGCACTACCCTGCTCGCATGCGGGCCGCTTTGGGCGCTCCGGTCGTGCGGCGTACGGTTGGTCTTGATTGGTAGCGCCGGAGTCAATGCCACGCTCGTCACCGTGGCAGCCGTCCTGTCGCATGGCGGTCTCCATCCATCACTCCCGTTCATCATGGCTCCGGCAGAGATGGTGTTGACGCCTCCGTCTTGTCATCGTGCCGGGGGTGTCCGGCGACGCGTGAAGATGAGACAAGAGGAGCTGCGCTGATCTCACCCAATCCTCGTGGATTGGTGAGTTCCCGAGGCGGAGTTATGGCGATCCCTGTTCACCCGTGAGGCTTCGTGAAGAAGCCATTTGCCTCCGAGTCGGGCGAGGCGGGGATCGCCGAGCCCGCCCGAGTCCTGAGTCGGGCGGGGCGGAAGTGGTGCACCTGCCCGACCCGGAGTCGGGCGAGGCGGAGGTCGCGGGCCCGGCTTTCGTAGCCTTCGTAGGCCTAGGCGGATGCTCGTTGGTCAGCCACGGGACAGATTACGGGCTATTGTCCCGTCAATCGCCCGGCCTCCGTCCCGGTCCACGAGCCATCATGGGCTTGGTAATGATCGGAGCAGGCTGAGCTCATCGCGCCGGTCACATCGCGTCATGTTGGTGAAACGAGTTCCCGGGCGCTGTAATTGCGCCTACCGGCCTGCCGCAACTCCTCCCCTATCCGGTGGGTGAGGTCGCTTCTCCGCGAAGCAAAGGTAAACGCGGCAGGGATTGCGGTCCCACCCGACGCCGAGTCGGGCGAGGCGGAGATCGTGGGCCCGCCCGACCCAGGGTCGGACGAGGCGGAAGTCGTGGACTTCGCCCGACTCGGGGTCGGGCGAGGCGGAAGTTGTGGGCCTCCCCGACTCGGGGTCGGGCGAGGCGGAAGTTGTGGACCTTGCCCGACTCGGGGTCGGGCGAGGCGGAGGTTTCGGGCCCCACTTCGTATCCTTTATGCGTACAAGACGGAGCTGTTAGCCGATTAAGTACCCGATTAGGGCTCCCTAATCTAGGTACCCGACAGATAGCCCCGAGCCTTGGCGGCGGCCGGGGGCAAATGGTCGCCGTCGAGGCTTTTCCCGACAAATCCTTAGATTTTTCCGTGCGTTTGTTTTTCCGGTGGGTGCGCGCGAGCGCACCCGCCGGTGTAGCTCCCGAGCCTCGGGGCAAGTAGAATACTTGCGCCGAGGGTTAACGATTTTGAGCGGTTTTATCGTTTATTCGCGAAAGCGAGCCCCGAGTCTTCGCTCGTTGCTCGGATCCGTCCGAGGGCTGTTTCGTCTTTTTATTTCGTTCACACCCGCGCATCTTTGCGATAAGATGAGGCGTGCGGTGAGCGGCCACGTCATTCCTCGATGGTTCGATGCGTGGTGCTCGTTTAAGCTCCAAACGGGAATGTCCGAGTGATGGCCTCGGCTTGCCCTTAGCGGGGATCCGACGGAGACTAGCGGGAGTCGGCCTCATTCATATCCGAGTGCTCGTCTTTTGTGATTTCCGACCCCTTTCGATCGGGGTCGGCGGGCTCGTTGCCCTCCCTTCGCGGGATTCAAGATCACGGCTTTTTCAACTCGGACTCGGACGCCGTCGGTAGAGGCCCATTGTGCTACGGTGCACGGGTGTTGATCGCTAAGGATCCCTCTCCGACAACCCCTCACTTACTTTTGTCCAAGGGCGGGCGTCCGAACCCTTTCGTCGGGCCGCCCTTCGAACCCCTGGGTTGGAAACCGGGCGTCGGGCGTTTTCATCCCCTAGCCTTATTTACCTGCGGGCCTTATGGGATTCCAAGCCCAATCGGCCCGTCATCGGCGCCGTCGAAGCGCAACGGTTCGCCTCCCATGACGGCGTGCATCTCGCGGCGGTTCGTCGTAGATGCGAAATTTGCGTTCGCATTATGGCTCCGCGTCGGCGCGTGCGGCGGCCTCTTCGGTTCCTCGCACCCGGTTAAATCGCGGAACGGTAGAGGTGCGGGAGTCGAGGCGCCGCGGGGGCAATTGACATGACCGCTATTTAAAGGAAAGGGAGGACGCATCCGGTTACCTCTCTCTCACCTTGCGCTCGCAAAAACTCATCCCCTTCCTTTGTTCTCGCGTGCTCCGTCGACTCGCCTTTCTTCGCCGCGTCCGCCGCTCGCCGCCTTCCTCACTTCTCCCCAATCCACCGTCGCGCATCCGATCCGAGCCCTCGCCATGGCGGATTGGACTCCGTCCCGCCGCACCGTCGGGTCCCTTGAGGCCCTTGTCGCGCGTGGACTCTCGATGCCGCGCACCGACGCCATGGAGTGGCCGGTGCCGGGGAATGAGGCCCTGCCGGCGCCGTCGGACGGCTACGTCGTCTCTTTCCGCCACTTCCACGAGCGCGGCTTGGGAATGCCGCCTCACCCTTTCTTCCGCGGCATCCTCCACCATTACGGGCTGGAGCTGCAGCACCTCAACCCTAACTCCGTCCGGCACCTCGCCGCCTTCGTGGCGCCGTGCGAGGGCTTCCCGGGGATCGCCCCCACTTCGAGCTGTTCAAGCACTTCTTCGATTGCCGGTTGGTGACGAAGAAGGACACGGCCGGGAACCCTCGCGCCGTCCCCATCGGCAGCGCCGCCTTCCGATCGCGGGGCGGCCGGTCCAGAAGTACATCTCCATCGCCCTCACCGACTCCAACAAGGGCCGGCACGAGCGGTGGTTCTACCTCGGGAACACCGCTGCCACACCCCTATCCGAGTTCACCGGCAACCTCATCATCGCCGCGCCGGAGAAGTGGCACTTCGGGGTGCCCGGCGACGAGAAGAGGGGGATCGTCGCGCTGTTGGAGGCGGTCGAAGCGCTCGACCAGGCCGGCGTGACCGGCGTTGGAGTGATTGGCTCCTACCACCTGCGCCGGCTTGCACCGCTGCAGGCCGGCGTCGGATGATGTCGGAGATGGGAAGTGACTTCGCCCGGGAGGGAACCTGCATGGTGGACCCCGGGCGGACCCTCGGATTTCGCTCCGGGAGTTGAAGGCCCGACTCGCGGAGGCGATGTCGAAGACGGCCGCCGCGTGGGATCGGTTTGATTGGCCGGTTCCCAATCACCCACCAATGCTCCCGAACGGGGGCGATTTTGTTTGTAAGTTTTTAGTTCCGCCTTCGGTTGAGTCGGTCTTAAGTGCCGACCTCTCTTACTTTTCTAATTTCCGTGTTACGGAGAGGTTTGCAATTTATTCCTTCCCCGGCCCCATTGCCCGAGGATGCCGACGTCCGGGCCATCAATCGGGCGCGCGCCGAGGAGCTAAAAGCTCGAAAGGATGCCAAGAAGGCTAGGAAGGCGGAGCGGCAACAGCGGAAAGCGGAGAAGGAGCGCCGGCGCCGTTCGGGCCGGATCGTCATCTCCGAGAGCAGCGAGCACCGACTCCGACGACAACGATTGGGGTGACGACGAGGAACTCGTCGACATGTCCTCTCCCATCGGCGAGCTCGCCGAGGAGGAGGACATCGAGCGAGGGCCCGACTCGGCCGGCCCCTCCGGAAGTGGGCCCCGCCGGGACGACGCCGGCACGTCGTTCGCCGGTCCGAGCCGGGAAGGAGCGCCGGGCTCCCCGCAGGCCGAGGCGCATGCCGGCGCCGCAGCGCCGACTTCGGCGCCCACCACCACCACAACGCCGGCCGCCCGGCCGCTGTGCCCGGGGTCGCGGCCCCGATCTCCGCGATCGTCACCACGCCGCCCTCGCCGCCCTCACGCCGGGTCCCCTTGGCGACGACCATGGCGGGGGCGATGATGGCCTCGGCCGCCGCGGTGACGTCGACCGTGGTGACCGTAGCGCCGGTAACGGTGACGGGAGGGCTCACCTCGTCGGCGATGGCGGCGACGGCCTCCGCGGCGCCATCGGCGTCCGTCCGAGCGCCGGTGACCGCGCCCGCCGGCGGCCTCGCTCCGGCGGTGGCCGCAACCCCGTCGGGTCCGAGTACGGCCGCGCCGGCCTCCACGACCTCTTCATCTCGCGGCGCCGAGTGCCCCGGGCGGCTCTTGGCAAGAGGCGGCGTGAGGGCCTTGGGTCGGCGGTCGGTCCGCCACCCAAACGACAACCGTACCGGTAAGCGTTGCTTCCTTCCGTCTTTCCTTCTTTCTTGTCTTTCGGTTTGTTGACTTGCGCATCCCGCAGGGTCCGTTGGCCGGGGCTCGGAGCGGCCGGCCCTAGGGTCGGGGCCCCGCTGCGCCATCCCCGGCAGCCCTCGGCCGGCAAGCACCGTGGGGGCGGCCGAGACGGCGGCGCCAACTACGGCCATGGTGACGGCGGCTGCCGGCTCCGCGCCGTTCCCGCCGCAGGGACCTCCGCCGAGCTCCTCCGCCACGCCGCACCGGCCGGCGCCGGAGCCGGGGGTCGTGCACGTTGTGGGGCCCCAAGGGCGGACGCACACGTTTGACGAGCCGGCGGAGCGGACCCTTTGGGGCGCGTTCCGCCGCGACCGCGGCCGAGCCGCCGACGTCTTGGGCGCGGCGCTCCATCTCGTCAGGTCGCCGGCGGAGCCGGCCGAGGTGAGCGCGAGTTCGTTCCTTCGCGGAATATCGGTCTTTTTCGCTTCGCTCATGATTTTGTCCTCCTTTTCGGACTCGGATATGATGAGCCGGGCCAAGCATGCCCGCATCCGTTTCCAAGAAAGGGAACGGACCCGCCTTGACCGGGAGGCGCAGAGCGCCACGGAGCGAGCCCTCGGAGCCGTCCGAGAGGCCGAGGATGCGAAGAAGGAGAGGGCCGAGGCGGCCGGTGTGGCGGCCGAGGCCAACGATGCGCGGAGGACGGCCGAGTCCCACCCGGCCGAAGCCATCAAGAGGGCCGGGCGGCGGAAGAAAGGGCCAAGAAGGCCGAGTCCGATGCCGCGAACGCTCGTCGGGTGGCCGAGTCCCGGCCGGCCGAGGTCCAGGCGGCGATGGTGAGGGCGTTGAAGGCGGAGGAGGACGCGGCGAGCGCGCGCGAGGCGACGGACACCGAGCGCAAGCTCAAGGAGGCCGTCTCCCAATCGGTCTCCAAGCTCACTTCCCAACTTTCGACGTTGGAGAGTGAGGTTAACCGTAAGTTTTGTTTCTCATCCCTCCTCCTATTTTGCTTTTGATTGGTGTCATGTCTCATGATTTCTTCTTCCTTTTCATTTTCGGAGCTCAAGACGGACCCGGACGGGCTGCGGCGAGAAGAAGTTCGGCTCGACCGAATCCGCATCGGTGCCGAGTTCCTCCGCAACGAGCTGGAGGTGCCACGACCGCCCGGGACCACCAATTTGGAGCCGCGCCTTCTCTCCATCGCCAACCGCTTTGGTGCTCGCGGCGTGAGAGTTTTGAAGCCGGGGTCCCGTGGACTCGGTACTCGGAGCGGACACATTTCGAGGACAACCTTGACCTCGACACGCTTGCGCGGCTAGGCATGGTGCCCGGCTTCTCCGAGCAGGAGATCGAGGACATGAAGAGGAAAGCCGCGCCGATTGCCGCCAAGCTTGCCGAGCTCCTCGCCTCGCGCGCCTTCCCGCCGCCGTCGTCGCCGCATGACGAGTAGATGATGTAGTGTGTTAGCTGAGTCGGCCGAGTGGCCGGTAGTCGAGTCGGCCGGTGGCCAAGATATAAAGAACTCGCTTATTTTGTAAACAAGTTATCTGTTTTACTTTCGTTCGAAATTTCTCACATGTTCCCCTTTCGTGGCTTCCTTCTCATTCGGACCGTCTAGTAGCCTAAGATTCCTCATTCGATTGATCGGTGACTTAGGCCGCTCTTAGCCGCCGGGGCGTCGGAGTCCCGAGTCGGCCGGCTGGATCGGCCGAGTAGTCGTTGGCGTTCCGAGTCCTGTCCGAGTTGGACTTGCACTATGGGATTAGACTTCGTTCAAAATTTTAAACTCTTGCCCTTTCGTGGCTCCTTTCTCTTTCGGACCGCCCGCTTGCTTTAGATTTTTCATTCGGGTGATCGACAACTCGGGCCGCTCCTAGCTGTAGAGGCGTCGGAGTCCCGAGCCGACCGATCGGACCGGCCGAGCCATCGTCGCCGCTTAGGTTCCGTCCAAGTCGGCCCGCACCGAGGGATTTTCGTGTGAGTTCCGCAGCTGTGGGCACAATCGGGACCCGCGCACGGCCTCCTTTGCGCACCCGCCGGTGGAGCCCCCGACTCGGGAGAGCCTGGAGCCGGCGGCCGGCAAATTTGGACTTATTCGTTATTTGTCGAAAACAAGAGAAAAAAGAGAAAGGTTTTCTCTTTATATTTTTTTGCATAGATAACTCGAAACAACAAGCTAAGGGTAAAAGCGACGTAGCTGCTCGATGTTCCATGCGTTGGTGAGCACGTTTCCGTTGGCGTCCTTGAGCTTGTACGTGCCGGGTCGGAGCACCTCGGCTACCGTGTAGGGCCCCTCCCATGGCGGAGTTAGCTTGTGCCGGCCTTGATTCCCCTGGAGGAGTCGAAGGACGAGATCGCCGGGCTCGAAGGCGCGCTTCTTGACCTTGCGGTGGTGGTAACGGCGGAGTGCTTGTTGGTATCCGGCTGAGTGGAGCAGAGTGCGGCTTCCCTTGTTTCGTCGATTTGGTCCAGCCGCATCTTCGAGATAACGCTTATTGAGTTCCGGATCGAAAACTTGCACGCGCGGAGCTCCATAATCCAAATCGGTGGGTAGCACGGCCTCGGCCCCGTACACCATGGAGAAGGGAGTATGACCCGTGGCCCGACTCGGCGTCGTCCTCGTGCTCCACAACACCGCACCGAGCTCTTTCGCCCATTTCCCGGCAAATGTTTTGAGTTTGCTGAATATCCGGGTTTCAGTCCTTGGAGGACCATGCCATTTGCGCGCTCGCATTGCCCGTTCGTTTGGGGGTGTGAGACGGCCGACCGACCAACTCGGATGCCCCGGTGGTCGCAAAAGTTTAGGAACTTTTTCCCGTGAACTGCGTACCGTTGTCGGTGATGATTGTGTTTGGGACTCCAAACCGATGCACTATATCGGTGAAGAATTTTACGGCCTGGTCCGAGTCGATTTTGCTTATCGGCCTCGCCTCAATCCACTTGGAGAACTTGTCCACGGCGACGAGCAAGTGGGTGTAGCCTCCTGGTGCCTTTTTGAACGGGCCGACCAGTGTCTAGGCCCCACGTGGCAAACGGCCATGTTATGGGGATGGTTTGCGGGGCCTGGGCCGGCCGGTGTGTTTTACGTGCGTAATGTTGACACCCTTCGCAGTGCGCACGACTCGTTCGCCGTCGGCGATCGCGGTCGGCCAATAGAAGCCATGTCGGAAAGCGTTGCCAACGAGACTTCGTGGTGCGGCGTGATGCCCGCACGTTCCACCATGGATGTCCCGAAGCAGCCATTTACCCTCGTCGAGAGGGATGCAGCGTTGGAGGACGCCGGTGTGCCCCTTTTTGTATAACTCACCGCCGATCACGACAAAGGTTTTGGCGCGTCGAGCGAGTCGGCGCGCCTCCACGACGTCGGAGGGCAATTTTTGCCGCAACGGATAGTCGAGGTAGGGCTGCCGCCGATCGTCTCGCCGACTCGGGCGCAGCCCCGAGTCCCCTTCAGGGTCGGGAGTTGGATCGACCGGACCCGCCGTGTCGTCGTTGGCGCCAAGCTCGGAGACCGGGACCTCCGCGGCCTCGGTCGGAGCCGGCTCTTGTTCTCCCTTTGCGGGTCGGCCGCCGTTGGCTCCTTGATAGACGGCTCATCCCGGTCGCAAGCAAAACGCCCTCTCGGTGTTGGCAGCCGATTGGATCCCATCTTGGCCAATGAGTCGGCCGTTTCATTGTCCCGCCGAAGGACATGTTTGACTTGGAATCCATCGAACTTTTCTTCAAGACGGCGGATCTCACCGCAATAAGCCGCCATCTTTGGGTTGGTGCAAGTCGATTCGTTCATCACCCGATCCACGACGAGCCGGGAATCGCCGAAGGCTTCGAGTCTACGGATCCCCGCATCAATCGCCGCCTTCATGCCGTTGAGCAAGGCTTCGTACTCGGCCACGTTGTGAGAGGCCGGAAAGTTAAGTCGGATGACGTATTGCATGCATGCACCTCTCGGCGAGATGAGCTGCCATCCGCTCCCGGCACCCCTCTTCGTGAGGGAGCCGTCAAAGTACAGCCGCCAATGATCCATTTCGCCCGGAACCACGAGCAATCGGGTCTCCGTCCACTCGGCTATGAAATCTACCGAGTGTGTGATTTTATGGCGGATGGGTGCGTGTATTCTATGCCCTGGTCCATTAATTCTAGCGCCCACTTCGAGATTTTCATCGCTACCTCCGGATTGCCCAAAATTTCAGCAAGCGGGAAAGAGGAGACGATCGTTACACGGATGAGAGTCGAAATAGTGCCGAAGCTTGCGCCGAGTGACGATCGGCGCGTACAACACCTTCTCGGATCTTCGGCCACCTCGTCTTGCGGTCGGAGAGGACTTCGCCGACGTAGTAGACCGGCCGTTGCACCTTGAGCGCCTTTCCCGGCTCGTCACGCTCCACCACCAACGCCGTACTCACCACCCGATTTGTTGCCGCCGTGTAGAGCAGCAAAGGCTCCTTCTCGACCGGCGAAGTCGTGGTCGGCGCGCTTGAAAGTTTGGCTTTTAGGTGGTCGAGGGCCTCCCGCGCCTCGGCTGTCCGGACAAAGTTGTCCGACTTCTTAGCGGACGATAAAGTGGCAGCCCCTTTTCTCCGAGTCGGGAGATGAAACGGCTTAGCGCCGCGAGGCAGCCCGTGAGTTTCTCGCACGCCCTTTACGTTTTTTATCGGCCCCATCTTCGCGATGGCTTCGATTTTCTCGGGATTGGCTTCGATGCCACGTTGCGAGACGCCGTATCCCAAGAGCATTCCCTTCGGGACCCCAAAGACACATTTCTCGGGGTTGAGCTTGACTCCGTTGGCTCTCGACCGCTGGAACACGGCTTCGAGGTCGGCGACTAGATCGTTGGTCCGAGTGGACTTGACTACGATGTCATCCACATATGCCCGCACAATGCGTCCGATGAGGTCACCGAAGCATTTGATCATGCAGCGTTGGTATGTGGCTCCCGCATTTTTAGCCCGAACGGCATAGTGACGTAACAATGACGTGCCGAAGGGTGTGATGAACGCGGTGGCCTCTTGATCACCAATCCTTAGCGGAATTTGATGATAACCCGAATAGGCATCTAGGAAACACAGGGTTTCGCACCCCGCGGTCCAGCTCAACTATCCGGTCTATGCGTGGCAAGGGAAACGGATCCTTGGGACACGCCTTGTTGAGACTTGTGTAGTCAACGCACATTCTCCATTTCCCGCTTTTCTTCCTTACAAGTACAGGGTTGGCAACCCATTCGGGATGGTACACTTCTTTGATGAAGCCGGCGGCGAGGAGCTTCGCTAACTCTTCACCGATTGCCCGGCGTTTCTCCTCGTCGAAGCGGCGGAGTCGTTGCTTGACCGGTTTCGATCCCGCTTGATGTTGAGGGAGTGCTCGGCGATGTTCCTAGGGATTCCCGACATATCCGAGGGCTTCCACGCGAAGATGTCCTTGTTGGCGCGTAGGAACTCGACGAGCGCGCTTTCCTATTTGTCGGGGAGCGCAGACCCGATGATGACCTTCTTCCCCTCGGGGTCGGCAGGGTCGAGGGGCACCATCTTGGTGTCTTTGGCCGGCTCGAAAGAGCCGACCGCCTTCTTTGGGGTCGGCGTGTCCTCCGACTCCAAAGTCGCGACCCGTGGGAAGTCGGACTTGTTGATGAGCGCCGCAGCCAGCTCGCAAGCACTCCACCTCGCACTCGTAAGCACGCTGAACCGACGTGTTCACGGTGATGATCCCCTTCGGACCCGGCATTTTGAGCTTGAGGTAGATGTAGTTGGGAACGGCCATGAACTTCGCGTAACATGGTCGCCCGAGGATGGCGTGGTACGCGCCGGGAAGTCCACCACGTTGAAGGTGAGGGTCTCGGTGCGGTAGTTGATCGGCGTGCCGAAGGTGACGGGCAAGTCGATTTGCCCAAGCGGCACAGCCCGTCTTTCCGGCACAACCCCGTGGAAGGGCTCGCCCGATGGCCGGATCCGAGAGCGGCCGATCCCCATGGCGTCAAGAGTCTCTCGCATACAAAACATTCGGACCACTACCCCCATCCATCGGCACCTTAGTCGGCCGTTTGTTGCCGACGATGGGGTCGACGACGAGCGGGTAGCGTCCGGGTCGGGGAACGCGCTCGGGGTGGTCGCCGCGGTCGAACGTGATTGCCGCGTCGGACCACTTGAGGTAGGTCGGGGTCGCAGGTTCGGCGGCGTAGACCTCGCGCCGCTCCCGCTTCTGGTGTCGCCCGGAGGAGCCGGTCCCCCGCCCCCGAAGATCATGAGGCAGCCGGTGGTTTGCGGGAAACCGCCGTCCGCGTCCTTGTCGTCGCCGTCGTCGTTCTTGGGGCCGGGGTTCTTGGGGTCGAACTTCCTCGCCTTCGTGCCCGGGAACTTGAGCATCAGCCCGCAGTCCTTGAGGGCGTGGTTGACGGGTCGGCCGTGGTTGGGACACGGCGCCTCCAAGCATCTTCTCGAAGTGCCGGCCCTTGCCGCCGTCGCGCCAGCCGGCTTCTTCGGCTTGCGCTCGGCGGCGGCGACGAAGTTGGTGTCGCGGCGGTACCGGTCGCCGCTCTTCCTCTCGCTTCGCTTCTTGTCATGCGGGAGGACGGGCCCGCACCGGAACTCTCGTTCCGCTTCGCCCGCCCTTGGCTCGATGAAGGAGGGCATCCACGGCGTCTTCTCCGGAGGCGTGGCCGGTTGCCACGTCGAGTAGCTCCTTGACAGCTGCGCGGGTTGTTGCGGCCGAGCTCATGCACCAGCCCCTCGTTGTTGGTGCCGGCGATGAACGCCGAGATCACCTCTCGCGTCGGCGAGGTTGGGGAGCGTGTTGCACTTGCGGGAGAAGCGCTTGACGTAGTCCCTCAAGGACTCGTCCGCCCGCCGCCGGCAGGTCCCGAGGTCCCACGGGTTCCCGGGCGCGTGTACGTGCCCCGGAAGTTGCCGATGAAGGCCTCCTCCGTGTCCCACCAATCGTGGATCGACCCTCCGGAGGTGCTCGAGCCACATCCCGGCCGAATCGGCCAAGAAGAGTGGTAAGTTGCGGATGATGAACCGCTCGTCGGTGGCGCCGCCGGCTTGGCATGCCGGCGGTAATCCTCCAGCCCATAATGCGGGGTTCGTCTCCCCGTTGTATTTGGTGATGCCGCCGGGGGCCGGAATCGCCGGGGCACCGGAACCCGCCGAATGGCGAGCCCAAAGGCCTTGGGCCCCGTCATAACCGGAGGTTTATCCTCCTCCGGTCGAATCGTCCTCCGCGCCGGGGCGTACCCGTGGTCCTCGGCTTCGCGCCTTGGAGCGCGGTTTTGTTCCCGACGCCGGCGGTCGTGGTATCGCGTGCGTCGCGCGACTCGCCCATCCGCCGCCGAACCGACGGCGAGTTCCTGGCTCCGCTTTGCTCGCCGGTTGGGTGGGCGGAACCGTTCGGTCCCCGGGCCGGCTTGGCGTGTGGTAGGAGGCACCGGCCTCTTTCCGCCGCGCGGCGGAGCTTTGCTCACGCTCGGCCTCGTTGGACAGCCGCTAAGTCCAGGAGGTTTCGACCTCCTCTTGGATCCTCCGCCGGTCCTCGTCGACCGGTTGCGGAAGCGCGCGGATCGCGTGTCGCGGCCGCAGCCACGTTCGGCCGGGCCTCTCGTACTCGGGAGCGAGGCGGTTTGCCTCGTCCGAGATCCTTCTTTGGGCTTCGCGCCCACACCGGCGAGCGAGTTCGCGCTGCGCCCGGCGCCGCGCCACCTCGCACTCGAGGCGTTCGCGCTCCTCCTTTAATCGCCGCTCGGTCTCTGCGACCTCGCGTCGGCGTCGGAACAGCTGCTCCAGTGTCGTCCTCCTCCCGGGGCTCGGGGCTTCCCGGAGGGGTTTGTTGTTGTGGCACCGCGGCGTGCGGCCGTGCGTTCCTCGCACCGCCGGCGTTTACCGCCGCGGACGGCGGCGCTACCCCGGCCGGGAGTCCAGCGGCCGCCGGGGCCGCACGGCCCGTGTCGTTGATGCCGTCGGTGTCGCTGGTGTCCCCGTCCTCCACCATCATACACTCCCGCGAGGGGTGGTGGCTGCCGGCATCGGATCCACCGCCGTAGTCCGTCATGCCCGCGAGCTCCGCGCCGGCGGACACGGCGGGAAAGTGGTGTGGAGACCGGGAGGTCGGCGGGAGAACGCGCGACGAGCTCCCGGCTCCGGTCACGATGAACTCCAGTGCTCCCGAAGGTCACGAGGGCGCCTCGAGTCCGGCCGACGGTGTGGCTCGCCATCTTCAAGATCGTCGAACGCGTCGAGGTCCCCTACCGGCGCGCCAACCGTCGGTGTTGTGAAACCGGCCGACAGGTAAATTTGTGTTTGGAGGGGATCGACGCTACTATTCGGATGGGCCTTGGATGTTTTTAGGAGGGCGTGGTTTATACTCGGTTCGGCGATCGAAGCCCTACGTCCGGCTCGAGGATTGTTCGTGTTTTGTCTTGCAAAAAGAGCTACAAAGGATGCGAGGGAGGAGGGTCGCTCCAAGCCTCCGTGTGCAATGTGCTCTAGGATGTGTGTGTGTGATGAGTTCGATTAGCTCAATTCCGTGTTGTGTGTCCTCCCTTTCTTGCGTGTGTGTGGGGTCCCTTTTATAGTCCAAGGGCCAGGCCACTTACAGGTGGGGTCGGAGTTACTACCTATCGTCCCAAGCGGGGTCGGGGCCGTCGTGCACTACCCTCGCTCGCATGCGGGCCGCTTTGGGCGCTCCGGTCGTGCGGCGTACGGCTGGTCTTGATTGGTAGCGCCGGAGTCAATGCCACGCTCGTCACCGTGGCAGCCGTCCTGTCGCATGGCGGTCTCCATCCATCACTCCCGTTCATCATGGCTCCGGCAGAGATGGTGTTGACGCCTCCGTCTTGTCATCGTGCCGTGGGTGTCCGGCGACGCGTGAAGATGAGACAAGAGGAGCTGCGCTGATCTCACCCAATCCCCGTGGATTGGTGAGTTCCCGAGCGGAGTTATGGCGATCCCTCGTTCACCCGTGAGGCTTCGTGAAGAAGCCATTTGCCTCCGAGTCGGGCGAGGCGGGGATCGCCGAGCCCGCCCGAGTCCCGAGTCGGGCGGGGCGGAAGTGGTGCACCCGCCCGACCCGGAGCCGGGCGAGGCGGAGGTCGCGGGCCCGGCTTTCGTAGCCTTCGTAGGCCTAGGCGAATGCTCGTTGGTCAGCCACGGGACGGATTACAGTGCTATTGTCCCGTCAATCGCCTCGGCCTCCGTCCCGGCCACGAGCCATCATGGGCTTGGTAATGATCGAGCAGCTGAGCCACTCGCGCCGGTCACATCGCGTCATGTTGGTGAAACGAGTTCCCGTGCGCCGTAATTGCGCCTACCGGCCTGCCGCAACTCCTCCCCTATCCGGTGGGTGAGGTCGCTTCTCCGCGAAGCAAAGGTAAGCGCGGCAGGGATTGCGGTCCCACCCGACGCCGAGTCGGGCGAGGCGGAGATCGTGGGCCCGCCCGACCCAGGGTCGGACGAGGCGGAAGTCGTGGACTTCGCCCGACTCGGGGTCGGGCGAGGCGGAAGTTGTGGGCCTCCCCGACTCGGGGTCGGGCGAGGCGGAAGTTGTGGACCTTGCCCGACTCGGGGTCGGGCGAGGCGGAGGTTTCGGGCCCCACTTCGTATCCTTTATGCGTACAAGACGGAGCTGTTAGCCAGATTAAGTACCCTGATTAGGGCTCCCTAATCTAGGTACCCGACACTTCCCTACAAGAACAACTGGTTAGATACTGCCACTGCAAACGAGCAAATCAATCAGTGGGTTAGAGAAGTCCAAAAGCCGTACAACAGGACTCAGCTCGATCAGCTGCGTCTCAACAGAAATGTGAGAAGCCACTTGCATCAGTACAACGATGAAAACATTGAGGAAATATTGTACTGTGAATGGCCAAAGCTACTCATGGATATGGCGAAGATGTTACACATGGAAGGTGAGCTGCAAGGCACTCACATTCAAAACAAGTTCGGCTAGTTGTCCAGCCTGAGGAAAGCTAGTTGTCCTACTGCATGTAAAACATATATATTCTGCATTTCCTGCAGTTGTTAATCTTCTTTTTGTGTGTGTGTGTACATATGCTACCTGGTGGTTAACTTGAAGGTAAAAGTTGGATCAGCTTACCATGTTGTAAAAGGCTAGATTGAGCTGGGATAAAACTAAAAAATTCTAGCGTGATTATGTCTATAATATTTGATTAAGCACCATTCCATTTTGCATCAGACGAGTGCCAGTGACATAAGTTAGGGAAAATTTGTGTAACACTTTTCTACCTGATATGCTCCCCATATCCTACGTAGTGCCCCAAAAGTTGCATCTTCATTTCCAATAATGCAACATATAGAAAGTACATTTCATTTTTAAAAAATATTATTGAGACCTGAAGGACTCATAAAAAATGTCACGTCAGTCAATACATCATCCAGGAAGCACAGGTTAAATGGTCAGGATCTCTTTCAAAAGCTTTTCTAGTTGATGATTATATAATGATTCGTACATTTGGTGCACCTAATAATACCAAGTTGTTACATCTTTTCAACAAGAAATAATTGACAGTGTTTATCTGGTGTTAAGGGCACATGCATTGAACTTTCACTCTGCAGTGTGAGCAAAACTTTTTGGGGAAAAAATGCCGCATGGTTCAATCTCACAACTGTTAAGGTATTCTGGCAAAAAAATAATAATGGCAAATTGGTTGGGTGCAGTGGGAGAAAGGCATGAGCTGCAAACTGATAGGTATGGCATCACAGAACCTCGAGGTTGAAGAAGATTAAAAGGTTAAATTATCAGTCTAGTGGTTGATAGCTTTGAGGTAAAGTAACACAATTTGCCTAGAATTGTAATGCGTGCATATAAAACACAAAAACCTAAAGCGGACAGACACTATTATTTCATTTGAGCAGAAATAACTAAACTGAAAACGTGGTATAACATTGATCTGCCCAATACTATGCATGTGTTATTCTCAAAGAACAAGCAAGAAGCAACTGTAGGTGACTGTTATTTTACACCAAGTGAAATGGCACACCTACAACACCCTGACAAAAATGCTGTCTCTAAATCTACCAATAGTCACTGCAAGAGCAATGGCCATCTTTAAAGCAATGAAATGCTGTCTCTAAATTATTATTATTATCTCTTCCCCATCTGCTGAAACACAGTCCACGCCTCACCTGTGCACCCGCACTTGCATACATATCAATCAGCGCAGTCCCCAGGACAGGGTTGTCAAGAAAATCATCGTCCTGTTGCAACATTTTGACAGCCCATCTTCCCAAATCCAGTCCAGCGCAGCCAACCTTGTGCACGCCAAGAGTGCCCCAACCACAGTGTAACAATCCGGCCTTATTCCCTCAGCCTGCATTGAGAAGAAAAAATCCTAAGCCTGCTGCAGGAGACCGTTAGAAGCATAACCGCCAACCATGGCGCCCCAAGCCACCACATCTCTGTTGGGCATCTTGTCGAACACCTTTCTTGCCTTCTCCATTTCCCCGCACTTGATGTACAAATCCATGGTCGCCGTGGCGACAAACATGCTGCCCGCGAGTCCCTCATGCACCGCAGCCTTCCACATTGCCGTACTGATGTGAAGCTGTCCCAGAGCATGCCTCTCGCGAACGCGCCCCTTGCAACGGTAACAGCTTCCTGGACCCGCCCCGCGTCCATGTAGGCTGTGATGAGCGCGGTCCAAGAGACAGTGCTGGGCTGGGACATTTCGTCGAACACCCGCTGGGCGTCGTGCAAGAGACCTCATTTCTCGTAGAGTTTGAGGAGCGATGTGAGGACGTGGGGGATGGAGTGGGACGGGAGCTTGAGGGAGCGGGCGTGGAGCTGCACGCCGGAGGTGAGAGGGTCGGACAGGCGTGACGCGGCCTTGAGTGCGAAGGAAGGTGAGGTGGGAGGGTTTGGGGAGGAGGGAGTGAAGGCGGAGGGCGTTGAGGTGCTGGCCCGAGGAGGAGAGGGCGCGGAGGAGGAGCGCGGGAGGGTCGGCGTGTTGGAGGTCGAAGCGGAGGAGGCGGCCGTGGAGGAGCTTTAGTGTGAGCGGGGGAAGAAGGCCGCCGGCGACAAGGAGGCCGCGCACCGTGGCGCCCGATGTATAAGAAAGAAAAGACCGCCAAAAAAATGGGACTTTGGAAGCAAATATAGATTGATTTTTTTTTCTCTTCCTCCAAAAATGGCGAAAAAATTCGCTGCGACCGGGTCGTATTTCGTCTCTCGTGCGACCCGGTCTCCATGGATGCCGCGTGGATATCCTACGGCATTGGCTCCAAGCGCAGAATCCTACAGAGATTTTGTATTGGCTTGGCTCAGCCCCGTTCCTCTCGATAGTTCCAATATTTGGCTAACTCATCGTCTCTGTTCTGTTCAGCTATCTCGGGCTCCAAACGACGGTGATGGGCCAATGGCGACCTCCTCTCTTAGGTCTACCACATGGATCTGTCCCAGCACACGGATTGAGTGGTTTCAGCCTCTTTCACTTCATTCAGGTCTGCTGCGTTCCATGGGTTAGAGTCATGGATTGATGCTAGGCCTTCAAGACATGGAATAGGCATGGAATGGACTGGAATCGGGTTGGTTCCCATACCAATCCATGCGTAACCGAACGACCATTTCGAGTTGGGCTAGAACGGTTTCACATTTTTCTCGTTTCATGTGGTTTGGGCTACGATCCATGTGGTTCCATGGCAAAAGGAACAAGGCCTTAGCCAGGGTCCACGATGTTTCTCCCAACGGTGGCGATGCCAACGTCCTTAACAACGATGCCAACAACCACCTCCAGCCCCACTCAACGATGCCCGATGCCCGGTGCGTGGGCGATGATGGTCGCACTTCCTCCATTTGGCCGCGAGCAATCGGTGTTGCTCCAAACTGCGGTATTGGCGTTGGTGACCTCCTCTCCGAGCCACAATCCACGAAATCGATTTCTTTCTCGGACAATCCGGAGATAAGGCAAGCCGAGCCGATGCACGTATCGCTCAACGACGAAAGTTTTGTTTTCTTGGACGATTCGGAGACAAGGAGAGCCGAGCTGAGCCGACTTAATTTGTTCGGGCAAAGCCATCCGTCGGTGCCGTAGGATTTCCACAAGGGAACCATCGAGGCCGGGTCGCACGGGAGTGGAAATACGACCCGGACGCAGCGAATTTTTTTTCCCAAAAATGTTACTTCATCCCGAAACATAGATTTGCTTCCTCTAAGAAAGTAAGAATTGAATTTGAATTTGGCTTACTAAAAAAATTGAATTTGGTAGCCAGTAGAAGAAGTTTACAATTTTTTATTCTTTTCATATCTCAAACACCTACCTAATGACACTAGCTTTTTTCCTCTTAGAACCAACAGAGCATCTCCAACAGCTCTCCCGATATGTCTTCCAATACTCTAAAATGTCATATTGGGAGTGAGACATACTCCAACAGTCTCCCAATATGCCTTCCAATATCAAACTTTTGTTAGGAGCCTCCTAATATTCAGCTCTCTCCTCCCAATAAATTGGGAGTCTCTCTCCTCCTCCAATAGTTGGTCCCATACAAAAGTGATACTTTTGATATTTGTAAAAATTCATATAAAAATAATGGCACATCCATAAATCACGAGATAAATTTTACTAGGTTGGTATCGATTAAATGATTTCATTTATGTATTTTATTCATAAGTACAACATGTTATATTCAAAATTAAATTTGAAATTTAAAATTGTAATAAAATATTGAAATTTTTGGGGTTGACATATAATTATTTTAATTATTATTAAATGAGGTTGATACTTTGATAATGGTAATGTGTGAGAAAGAAAGAGAGAAAATAAAATTGATGAAATTATTAGGAGTGAGATATTAGGAGACTCGTCGAAGCACTCACTCCTAAAATTTTGAACACAAGTATTAGGAGCCTCCCAATTCTAATATATTGGGAGTGAATTATTAGGAGACAGCTTGGAGATGCTCTTAGAGCATCTTCACTAACAGCATGCAGACAGGATCCTACTTTTTTAGTTAGGGCCCGGTCGGAAAAACATGGCATGCAAAACTCAGCTTCAACTACAACAAGCAACCAAAAAAAGAGTCCTTACTTTTTTCTACTAGTACACCGAGCCCACTCGTCGCTGACTCCGCGTTGGGAAGGGACGCTCCGCACGGAGGAGGTGATAGCATGTGGCGGTCGGCGCAACGCGGCGAGGGCAACACGGCGTGACACGAGGGCGGTCGGGGCGCGAGAGTGGCGCCGATGCGGAAGAGGAGGCTTGCGAGGTGGCGACCGGGGCGTGCTCGACACGGACGCACCACCCAGCCGCGCGTCGGATCCGGGCCACCACCCGGCCCGGTCGCCGCCGCCGAGGCCACCTACGAGCCGGAACGAGGAAGAGGCGGCAGAGGGATAGCGCGCGAGCGCCGCCGTGCGGAGATCGACCAGCCGCGGCTAGATCCCGCCCACACCCACACCAGGAACCGGAGACGACGTGGATTTGGTGGCCCGTCCACCCCACCCGGCCGACGATTTGAGGGCCTCCCACTCGCAGCCCGCCCCGCATGCCGGCTACCCCAAATCCAGCCAGGAGGGTGACGACCCGGGCGCGCAGGCGTCGGGCGCGGCTATCGGCACACGCCCGGGAACACCGCCATGGCCATGCCGCACCCGCCCCCTCCTCCTCTCGCCGCCATGGCAGCGTTCCCGGACGAGGTGGCGGCGGGGTCGACCCGGAGGAGGTGTCGAGGAGCCGACGCGGCCATCTTGCAGCAAGCACAGCGGGGCCGACCGGGAAGGAATGACTCCGGGCGGCGACGTGGTGTGGCCTTCCTACGGTGCGACAGAGGAAGGGAAGGGAGAGGAAAAGAAAAGAAAAGAAAAGAAGAGAGAGAGAGAGAGAGAGAGAGAGAGAGAGAGAGAGAGAGAGAGAGAGAGAGAGAGAGAGAGAGAGAGAAAGAAAATGGTGAGGTCCACCTTTGAGAGCGAGGATCGGGGAACCCTAGAAATGGGGGTTGGAGCCGGAGTTTGAGATGGCATAGAAAATAGGGGTTCAAGTAGAATCCTGCCGGAGTGTGTATTTTAGGACTAAATAGGGACTTTGTTGGAAATGCTCTTATCGGAACCGGCGGTGCATCAACATACCGAACAACATTGTTGGGAGCAGGCAACGGACCATTCCCTCTCTACGTGCCATTGACGACCCCTCCTAGACGACGATGTTGTGCAAGTTGACCATCCCGACCTCTTTGGCATAGCCCGCGGCGTCGGGCCGGCCGCCGCACATGGACCGGGGGCAGCCGGCAATCGAAATCACCTCCGCATCCGCAAGCGCCGTAGAGCAGGCCGAGATAATGTCACGCCGACGAGGAAGCCCAACGTGGTGTTAGAGCAACTCCAGCCGGGCAATGCAAAAACGGCCCTCGTATTTTCCCTTTTGCAGGCCGACCCGCAAATTTAACAATCCAAAAACTGTTTCCAACTCCAGCCGTCAACCTCAAACAAGGCCTCCATCCTATGGGACCCACATGTCGCCTACTAAGCAAAAAAATCACCGCTTCGTCCAAAGCCAGCCTCACCCGCAACTCGTGGTCTCTCGACCGAGGACGCGCGGCAGCGTCGGCACGCCGTCCTCGGGCCGGAGGCGGAGCCCCGTCTCCTCGCGCTGCACAGCCCGATGCGGCGCACGGGAGAGCACCCACACCCGATGCCCAACCACCGGTCGCGGCCGCCGCACGCCGCAAGCAAGCTGCAGCAGTCCGTCTCGCTGCCCTCCGTTTTTAGCAGCCGGAGACACCGGATCCGAACCCGTGGCACGCCGGCGTCCGGATCTCACCCGGCCTCCATGCCGCTCCCCCTTCCCTCGTCCTTCGCGCCGCCGTCGACGGCCGAGCACCCCGCCGTGGTGCGTTGCCATGGCATGTATGAGCACGCCGGCGAGCTCTAGATCCGTCGTGGTGCGCTCGCATAGGTGCGGCCGGATGGCAAGCGGCAAGAGGAGGCGCGTGCGCGCCGGCCGGCGATCGGAGGAAGCACGTGCGGGCAAGCAGCAAGAGGAGGAGCGTGCGCGCCGGCCGACGTCCGGAGGAGGTGTGTGTCGGCGCCGACGTGGAGGAGGCACGTGCGCACGGGCTGGCGGCCGGAGGAGGTGCCGGCGGCGCCGGTGTGTGTCTGGCGGCAGGATTTGGAGAGGAGAGAGAGGGGGGGGGGGGGACAGAGAGAGGGGAAGAAGAAAAATAAAGGAAAATGATGGATCCCACATTTTGGAGGGTGGTTTGGAGGGCCTCCAGGAATAGAGGGTTGAAGGTGAGATTTGGAGGGGTATGAAAAATAGAGGATCTCGCTGGAGTGGAGTTTTTTTGTTGAGACCTTTAAATTTTAGAGTAGAGGGGCATTTAGAAGGTGCTACTGGAGTTGCTCTTAAGCGTGGCGACGGCGAAGACTAGCACCCCCGCAGCGCAGAGGAGCGTGAAGGTCAAGACGCGTACGGACGACCGAATTGTCAATTACCTTGGTCGTACATCAGCCTGTCAAGCAAAGAAGAGGATATTGTACTCTGACATTGAAAATGCACAGATTGATAATTCCTACTTCATAGGTGAATGTATTTAAAAAGTTCATTTTACTCCATTTTGGTAGACTCGTTGGTTTGAAAAATAAATAAAAAGGGATCTTGTCGGAGGGTGGCAAATGAATGTAGTTGTTCAACACGTCCAAAAGAAACTGTAGTTGTTCTCCAAAAACTAATTAAGAGAGAGAGTAATATAATTCATACTGTCCCAGGAGTTAGGAGTTTAACATATGCTCATGTATACTTTCAATTCAAATTCAAAATTGAATTAAATTCAGAAAACTCAAAAAATTATATTCAACCTAACTCTAATAAATATTTTATATACTAATAAGAATACAATAAATTTAGGTTATTTGTCTTTAAGAAAGTTAAGATTGTTTTAAAACTCAATTATTTCTTAGCAATCACCATGATTTAAGGATTTTAAATTTAAAATTTCCAAAGTCTTTTGGAATGTTCTTAGCTAAAATTGGTGTTTCAATGTATACTCTACTACCAGGAAAATAAGTATTATGTTTGGAGTCATAAAAGTATTACTAATTGAGACTTAAAGAGACTAAACAACTACATTAAAAAAACAAGAAAAAATGCCTAAGTTGTTGTCACCAATCAATAAGGCGACTACCAATCAAAATAATGATCATTAGTTTTCAGAACTAATAGTCTTTATTTCGATCCAATGGTGTAGATCTGATTTCAAAATTAGCAACTAATGGCTATTGTTTTATCACATTGAGGGTAATATCATCCTAGTGATATACCTATAATAAATATTTTTATTTTTATAATCTACTTATATATAAAAGATGCAACCCACTAGCACGTCTTAATGGCTATTTCTCTCAATCCATGTTGTGCCACGTCATCATAATTAATTTCAACCATTTAGATAAAGAATAGATGTTAGAGCTTAACACAATTATTTCAAGATTATAATTTTCAAATTAATATCTTTTAGTCCCGCTGCAACGCGCGGGTTATCACTAGTATAAATCAAAATTCATAACCTACTTACTTTTATAATTTTATTTATCATTATTATAAGTATTACTTCACCGCATCAGTCCATTGCACGGTTTTATTTAGTGGAATGGCCCAAAATCAAAACTTCGCGAAAATAAACATATATTATTTAACCATTAGTATACCCATCTAACTAATGGTTAGTACTAGTTGAAAATAATGGTCATTATCTTGGACCAAAAAACTGCTCGATTACTTTTGCAAATTTGAAAATCAAGCAGGTATTAATATTAAATAATTAACAAAATCAAATTTAAAAATGAATTCTGGATTAACTTGCCCGATAACTATTGTGTGTAGAATAAAACATAATTTTTAGTTAATACTTAATTCTAAAATTACAACTAAAATATTAGTCATTTTGAAAGATTGTTGGTTATTATTTCGGATCACAAAAGTCTTCTATATTTAAGTTAGATGGAAGTCACTCTTCAGTTAAATGTGGAATCCACTTATTACTATATTCCCATAAGCTTATTGGTGATTGTCCCTTCAAACAACCAAAGGTGTTCAAAAAAAGATTGTTTCCGTCAAACCATTCCTTAGAAATTCAATAAACACGTGTTGTAGCAATAGCGGTAAAAAAAAAATCCTCTGGCACAAGAGGCGAAACCAGATATCGATCTTAATATTAGCAAAAACAATGCTTATGTTGCTAATCAGTAATCAGAAACCAGACAGAACGAGTACACTTTGTTATGCAAAATATTTTCTACACGAGTATCATAAGCGTGTCTAAACTAAAAAGTAATACACTTCCAAATCCGTGGAAACTCATGAAATAAAACTCTATAGAAACTAAAATATGCATAACGATCTTTTAGAAATTGAACGGAAAATTACTCTTTTCACGAGAGGACCTGAATGGTCAACTCAAGTCAAGCATACGGCCTCCTTTTCTTTCTTCTCCAGATTCCCTTCATCATCACCAAACAAAGGAGTGCAGAAATAGGCAAGAAGCTGCATAGAGGGACCAAGGAGAGGAGAGCTTGAAGAAGGTTGGGAAAGCAGAGATCCTCAATGGGAAACGTCCTTAGGTGCTTCGAGGGAGAGGATGATCATGCCGGCGGTGACCACTATCCCTACTACCGCCCAACCTCCACGCCTCGCTACCAGCCGCCGCACTACAGTCATGGTCAACCTGCAGCCGCTCCTCCTCGACCACATCAGCAGGCTCTAGGTTCCCATGGCATCACGGCGGCCACTACCGACGTCCCTGTCCAGGATCATCAGTACATCGTCAACTTCAAATCCGCATCCGTGGTAACATACAGTGTTCGTCCTTGCTTATTTGTTTCCTTTCCCTTTGTGTCGCTATTGTGCCTGTGCTTCTTTAGACACTGCAGACTGCAGTCGTTGTTGCTTTGACTTCAAAGTGATGCCAATTAATTTGTAAAATAATGAACCATGGTTCAATTAATCTGTTGTTACTGAGGCTAGAGTAGCTACTGTAATCTTTTCCCTTGAACGTGTTCAGTTTCATGTGATTGATTGAGTATTTTCGACAGGCTGCCGTTCCGAATTCGGGACACCTGCAGGGGAGCACAGAGGTACATGGAAATACAGTGCTGGCTCCCCAGGATCAACGCAAGTGAGTTGCTGATCCCTGTTGTAGATAGCCGCGAAAATTTTCCCTATGATCCACGGATTCGTTTTGTTATTTGTTTCTGTACTTCACAGCACTGAGGACATAGACGAGTCGTCTGCCGAGGGGCTATCTGATGCAGAGAGCTATGCCAAGGCCAATGCAATGCTAATCCAGGTCCAGGTATCAGGAACAACCAAAACATTCTGGCGATTATCTGACGAAGCAACCAGGATCAGCAGAAAACTTGCATTGATACTCAAGAGCCACCACTCAGTTGGCAAGTACCTCGCTACTCCCCTGCAGCTGTCCAATGTCTGGATCAGCACTTCCGGGAGTGTCAAGCTAAGGGGGCACGTTTCAGCAGTAAACGCTTCAGCCTCAAGCGTGTGCGAGATGACTACAGGGACCTTTCCAGGGTCCTGCATTCGTTGATTCGTATCTCGGGTGGGGATATCACCAAATTGCCTCCGGATTATAAGGAATTCCTCGCCCTTTTGTTGAGTGATACCCTGACAATGAAAGATGAATTCTTGATTGTCAACAATCCTGCACTGCTGCCCATGTCAAACCGGTAATAATTTTTTAAAGTTTATTATTACCTCCCAACAGGTAATACTTGTCATTGTCTTTTTAGAAACACCATGATTATTAATTAGATTTTTTTCATGATTATTAGAAGGCCAGTTTTACGGTACCATAGAGTAACTGTGGACTGTCCATATTTAGATTGGCAATGTATTGCCTCCCAAAACGTAATGCTTGTAATTGTCTTTTTAGAAACATCACAATTATTAATTAGATTTTCTCCATGTTTATTAGAATTGTGTTCGTAAAAGATGTTAAGGATTTTCAAGACAAACGTGAAACATCTCTGTGGCCACAAACTCATTTTTGCATATTGTGCTCACAGCACGGAGGTGTTCCTGATGCTATATGACAGAATTGTGGCATATCTTGGTCGTACGAAGGCCGGCAAAGCAAAGAAAAAGAGGATACTCTCTAAGCTCCCTTACAAGAACGAGTGGTTGGACACTGCCGTTGCAAATACGCAGATCAATCAGTATGTTGTCAATGTTCAAAAGAAATACCAAAGGACTCAGCTCGATCTGCTGCGGCTCAACAGAAATGTGAGAAGCCACTTGCGTGAATACAACGATGACAACATTGAGGAAATCTTGTATTATGAATGGCCAGAGCTGCTCATGGACATGGTGAAGATGTTACACATGGAAGATGAGCTCCAATGCACTAACATTCAAAACAAGTTCGGCTAGTTGTAGTGCTACTTGATGTGGAACTGCATTGATCTACCTGGTATCTATGTGTGGGTGGGTTTGAAGATCTCTCCTGTACCTGTATATTGTTTCTGTCTTCTCCTTAACGAACTGTGTGTGTTTGTGTGTTTAGTTCACGAGGGATCCTGTACTTTTGTTTCTTATAAAATATTAAAATGCCATAGTTCTTTGGCGTCGTTTCAGGAAATAAAATAGATGAAGAGCTGCACAGTACTGTAGGAAGTATGAATAAATAGTTCCCTTGTGTTCTTTCAAATATGTTCACTCCCACCTTGATGGCTGTGCCTGTTTCTCACAGGCTGATCGCTTCTTGGCGTTCAACTTTATTTCCTTTCTTTCTATTTCAGGAACTTAAGGTTCATCAAAGTAATTTATTTGTGTTAAACTAATGGAAACTTAACTCGAAAGTACATGTGCATTGCAGTCGTGTAGAAATTGAACGGATTCATATGAAATTTCCAATAATTAAATTACTTAAAAGTTACCTAGTATTTCCCAACACGACCTGGATGCTCAACTCGAGTCAAGCTTTTGCACGGTCTCTGCCGTGGTCTTCGCCGGATTTTGTAGGGTCCGTGGATAAAGGAGTCTCATATTCTTTCCTCTCCACTTGCAGGAGGTCGGGTCCCATCGGCCCTTTCTTTCGCCTTTCCCTTCACTCGACAGCTACAGAAGTGCAGAAGAAGACAGGCAGCACTGCAGCAGCACAACCGAAGCCGAGGTTACTCTATGCCGACAGTGATCATGACACAATGGTCCTGTAGAGTGATGCTCAAAACCTCACGGCCATCGTTCCCACCACTGTGAACAACGGTTCCCGAAAAGTAGCGATGCCGAAAAAGCAGGAGCGAAGCAAGTAGTTGCTCCGATGCCGGTTGATTTAAAAAATATTTTTTGACAACAGCTGCTTCCTTGAGGCGCGAATCACACCTGCCAGAAGCCCATCGCGAATCACAAGTGCGACGGCAGGCATAGTATTTTATTCCGTGTGAGGCCTACCATTTACAGCGGGCACCGAAGCCATCGCTGTGCGGCTGGAGACCGATTCTCACATACCACATGTGGGACCCAATATTTTTACTAGGATCGCTCTCCCACTGGAGAGTTACTACGGCCCAACCTCCGGACCCTACCTCGTGTTACAGTCCGATGTTGATGATCAGCCTGCGTCAAAATCCACGGTAACAGTGTATATATGTTTCTCTGTGAGCCAGTGTACATGCAGAACCTATGATTATCTGCACCATTTGATTATGCATCTTCTATCCCAATAATGCAATATATACAAGAGACCTCAAGGATTTGAACAAAATGTTAGGTTATCCAGAAAACAAAGGTTAAATAGTAGGGGCCTCTTTCAAAGGCTTTTCTAGTTGATGGACTTTCCAACATTTCGTACATTTCGTGCGCCTAACAACATCAAGTTGCTGTATCCTTTTCCAAAGCGTGGGATTGGAGATGAGGCCAAATCTTTTTTTTCCTTTATGGTTGCAGCTATCAAATGATTTGATTGCTGCACATTTTCTTAACGATTTTCTTGAACAGCTTGCAAAGTAATAATTTGCAATTTTAACGATATTCTTAACAATATTCAGAGAAAACCAAAAGTCAAAACATGTGCTACTACGCAGTAGTTTATATTGTGGAATTCTATTTCGTAACAATGCTACTACTATTTTATGAAGTTGTGAACACTTTATCAAGTGCTTACAACAGGAATGAGTTATGCAACTTGATTGTTTCCAGATTAATGCACAATTTCTTTGATACACACTTATGTCACGGTTAATTGTCGTTGTTGGATTTTTTATTTATGTTTAAATATTTGTTTTATTCAAAAAAATATAAAGTATCATATATATTGTTATAGTTTGTTTCATTACTATAGAAACTTGAAATGTAATGTATGTTTAAATAAATATTTTAAATGAGACAAATGGTCAAACTTTTTTTTAAAAAAAAAATCAACGGTAATAACAACTTTAAAACGGATAAGAACGGAATCTTTTTTTCTTCATGGTTTTCGGTAGGTTGATCGGGTCCCACCCATCACATCACAACTCTCTTTCAACCCGTTTTTCTTTAGCTCAGTGCTTACCACAACATTAACTTCGTAAGTGTAGTATGAAGGTAAACAGAAGCTGGTAACATTTGCTCCGCCGTCCTGCACGACGTCGTCCTTGGCTCCGGCCACATGATGGCCGCCGACGCGGAGGAGTTGAAGAGGGCCGGCAACGAACAGTACAAGAAGGGCTGCTTCGAGGAGGCCCTCAGGCTCTACGACCGCGCGCTGGCCATATTCCCGGACAACGCCGCTTGTCGGGGCAACCGCGCCGCCGCGCTGACTGGCCTTGGCCGCTTCGGTGAGGCCGTCGAGGACTGCGAGGAGGCGCTCCGTATCGATCCGTCGTACGGCCGCGCACACCAGCGCCTCACGTCCTTGCGTGTCAGGTGACAACTTCCTCCTTAATCTTCGAGGAATTCATTAAGGCAGCTTTCTTAATTTTGCAGCACAGACGATCATGTTATACTGGTAATTGCTCGTCAACACCTGAAATTTATCATTGCATTGGTCCTTTGTACCGGATTAAGGTGATGCTTAGGCTCGTTTTTCATTCAATCATTCATGTAGGCTAGGACACATGGAGGATGCTCTGAAGCACCTCTCCCTCGCGTCGCCTCAGCCTGATTCCCTAGAGTTGCATAAGCTGCAAACGGTAGAGAAGCACGTGGGGAGCGTTCTGGATGCACGCAGGGCCGGGGAGTGGAAGACTGTAATAACAGAAAGTGACGCTGCCATTGCTGCTGGAGCTGATTCCTCTGCTCTGGTTAGTTTCCTGCAGTAGTAGATTTCATAAAACAATACTAGTACTTGACATTGATTAGCCGTCTCGATCTTTGTATAAAACATACTCCCTCCGTTCTAAAATTACTTATTCATTTTAAATTAACATATATTTTATTATGGATTTTTATTACTAGATAAAATTGAAACACAACTATGCATATTTGAACTAAATTTTTTGAACAAGATGAATAACTCAAAATATCAACAACAAAAACAATTTAACACGTATTTGCAGCTCTTGGCCGCTAAAGCAGAAGCCCTTCTTCCGCTCAATCTGCTCGATGAAGCTGATTCGACTATCTCAAGTGCCTCCAAGTTGGACTATCCATGCTCCTCACACACCAAGTTTTGCGGGTTCCTTGCCAATGCATACATCTTTTATGTACAAGCCCAAGTTGACATGGCACTGGGAAGGTACTTTTGCATCCCCTCGTTGTAGCAAACTATAGTCAGAAAGACAGAAAATACTCTCACAACCCTACTCAAGATACTCTGGCATGAGTGTTACCTGCTATGCCTTGATGTCTATACTTGACACTCGCATGCATTTTGCAGGTTTGACGATGCTATCTCCTCCATAGATAAGGCCAGGATAAAAGATCCGGGAAATACTAAAGTGGTAACTATGCATAACAAAGTGAAAGCTGTGGCTAGAGCACGATCCCTAGGGAATGAGCTCTTCAACTCCGGAAAATTTCCAGAAGCTTGCCTAGCTTATGGTGAAGGCCTCAAGCAACATCCTACAAATAAAGTCCTGTACTGCAACAGGGCAGCTTGCTGGTTCAAGCTAGGCCAGTGGGAGAAGTCTATTGAGGATTGCAATAAAGCTCTCAAGATTTACCCTAACTATACCAAGGCTTTGCTCAGGCGTGCAGCTTCCTATGCCAAGGTGGCATGTTTTCTTCTTCCTTGACCTAGAGCTTGCAAAACTTACAATTTGTTGTATTTATTGCTTTCCTCTAAATAAATTTTTGCATTTATTGTGATTTTGCTGGTTAGATGGGGGAATGGGAAGAAGGAGGTCCTCATGGTGTCACCGCACAGGCCCAAGACCCCGTTAACTTGGTTAAACCCTTTTCTTCTCATCTGTCTCTACTGTATATGTTTACACTGCAGATGTTGCATGTTGGTGGTCTTACTTCCAATTGTCGCCATTTATAAATGTTAAATCCTTGGCAGCGTATTTAATTTAGGGATCATAAATCAAAAGCGATATTTGCAGTAATATTATACCTGAGATCTCAAGATGTAAAAATAGTAGAATCCGTGCATGCTTAACAATGGAAATGTACAAGGTCGTCATCCATTGAAGTATTGTGATGGTTGCCTGACATGCGCATGCATTTGTTAATTCATATAGGTTGCAACTATCATATGAACCTCACAGCCTTTTGACCTTCTCATGATTCTTTCTTTCTTTCGACCTTCCCATGGCAAAGCTAGGGAGATTACTTACCAAAAAGAAACTCATGAATTATTACGCGATGAAATTTGGTTGAATATTTTTTTAAAACCTCTCGGATCAATCTGTTATTATTGTTACTGTAGATCATCTTTGTACAATTATTTTGCTTGAATGTGTTGCATTTCATGTGCATGACCTGGTATTTTTGGTAGGCTGATGATCCAAATATTGGAAACCTACAAAAGAGCAGTGAAGTATGTGCTCGGTGTCGATGCAAGTGAGTTGCTTCGTCAGATAGCTGCAAGAAATTACTCTCTGTTCCATCGATTTGGTTCTGTTTTCTCTTTGGCGACGGCAAGACTCATTTCATTATTTGTTGATAGCACTGAGGACATCGATGAATCATCTGCCGAGGGGCTCTGTGACGCGGTGAGCTATGCAAAGGCCAATTCAATGCTGATCCAGATCCCAGTGTTAGGAACAACGAAAAAATTTTGGCGACTATCTGATAAAGCAACCAGGATCAGCAGGAAACTTGCATTGATACTGAAGAGCCACCACGCAGTTTGCAAGTACCTTGCTGCTCCATTGCAGGTGACAAATGTTTTCATCAGCCACACTGGGATTGTCAAGCTAAGGGGAGTCAGTTTCACGGGTACACACTTCGGTATAGAGCATGTGCGAGATGATTATAAGCACCTCTCTAGGGTGTTATTGGTATTGATTAGTATCTCAGGTGGGGATATCACCAAATTGCCTCCAGATTATGAGGAATTCATCATGCTCTTGAGGAGGACCACTTTAACAATGCAAGATGAATTCTTAATTGTAAACAATTCTGCATTACTGCCCATGGAAAACCGGTAATATTTTCTTGGAATTAATTATCAATATAGCCACAAGCTAATTTTATTATGAGTAAATTTACAAAACTTACATTATTTGTGACCATTTGTTTTTTTTAAAAAAAGCTACAACAATTCAGACACATTAAATTATGGAACTACAACTTCTATGCTTGGTTCCACATGTCAGCCACACATTAGGATAAAGATTGATTGTGAGGATAGTTGGGATAGGATACAAAAGTTATAGTTACTTAAAACAAAAGACTGAAGTAGTTGTAATTTCTAAAATGCACATCGGAAGTTATAGTTTTATTATGAAACAACACCGCAAATAGTTATAATTTTCTGAAATTGACCTTTTTTTTCTTGAACACATATAAGAGTTGCATATCTTTGTATTTAAGAGACAGGACGGCAATTACAGAAAATACACATATGTTTATGAAACTAGGTTTACACAAATTATTTAATCACCGATTAAACACTCAAAACATAACCTGACAACTAAGTCCTAAGCCTTGTTGCCTAATCGACTCGGTCAAATCTACTCTTTTACAATTTTTCTTCTATAGACTAATTTTATTATCTGTATTCACAGCACCGAGGTCTTCCTGATGCTATGCGAGAAAATTAACAAATATCTTGGTCGTACAAAAGACGGCCAAGAGAAGAGGAGGAGGATAATTTCTAAGCTCCCTTACGAGAAGGACTGGTTGGATACTGCCGTTGCAAACACACAAATCAATCAATGGGTTGTCAATGCCCAAAACAAATACGAAAGGACTCAGTACGACCAGTTGCGGCTCAATAGAAATGTGAGAAGCCACATGCATGACTATAACAACGACGACATCGAGGAAATCTTATATTGTGAATGGCCAGAGCTGCTCATGGAAATGATGAAGGCGTTGCATGCGGAAGGTGAGCTTGAATGGACTGGCATTCAGAACAAGTTTGGCTAGGTATCCTAGAGCAAAACAGACGTATCCCGTATTTCCTACGTTTGTTTAGCTAATGATCGTATGTAATAGGCTAGTTGCTTTTTTCAATTCTCTCAGTCTCAAGGTAAAGGTCGATCAGCTTTACTAAACTGTGGCGTAAAAGGTTTATTGTCCAGTTACAGTGGAATTATTGTCAGTACTCAGTACCTATCAAACAAGTCAGTGCTGGAAGACATAATATTGCCAGTATTTATTGGTGGTACTAGCATTCAGTACTAGATCCGACGGTTTAGATTAAATCTTTTGTCATCACTAAGTACCACCAGTATTATTATGTAGTACTAATTGTATTGGGGTATTTTTGGGAAAAAATATATTAAGTAGTAGCAATATGTACCATAATTTTGAGGGAGATTTAATTCAATTTTTGCGACTTTGAATTTCATGAATTCAAATTTGAGAATTTCAAATTTGAATTTTAAAATTTGCAAATATCATAAAATTCAAATTTAAATTCCTCGAATTTCGAATCTAAATCAGGCTAAAATGGTTAAAAGAAATTGTCAGTTTAGTAGCCTTGAGGTAAGGTAGCACAATTTGCCAAGAATTGCAGTGCATGAAAATAAAGCACAAGGCCAAAGAGGACAAAATCAAATTCCTTTCGGCACAATAACTGAATGAAAAAGGTGCTACAGTATTGATCTGCCTTACACTATGCATGTGCTATTCTCAAAGAACAAACAACTGTAGGTGACTGCTGTTTTACGCCAAATTAAATGGCATACCTGCAACTCCATGGCGAAAACGTTGTCTCTCGATCTAAGGTTGAAGAAGGTTAAAAGGTTAAATTATCAATCAAGTGGTTGATGGCTTTGAGGTAAAGTAGCACAATTTGCCTAGAATTGTAATGCATGCATATAAAACACAAGACCAGCTAAAGAGGACAGACACTATTATTTCCTTTGAGCAGAAATAACTTAACGGAAAAGGCGGTACAACATCGATCTGCCCTATACTATTACTATGCATGTGTTATTCTCAAAGAACAAGCAACTGTAGGTGACTGTTATTTTACACCAAGTGAAATGGCATACCTGCAACTCCGTGGTGAAAATGTAGTCACTACATCTACCAATAGTCACTGCAAGAGCAATGGCCATCTTTAAAGCAATGAAATCGGTTGTTATCTCGAATAATAATTTCACGTTCGGTTATTCTGGATATGAGCTTGATGGCCGTGTGACAGTCACCGCAGACTCGAAGGTTTTTGGTGACCCTAATAGTCTCCCCTGTTTCAGAAGTGAGGAGGCTAAATGCAATGGCAATCTTCTCGCTGTGATGCACCAGTGTGCTCTCCTTCTCCTCATCTTCAATGTCAAACATCACCACCTCGGTAGTCGGTTTATAACCCATGGCCTTCATTTCCTTGCCCAGTTCATCCAGTTTTGCGTAAATTTGTTCCGAGAGGGGATGTGACTTGTCTCCAACATGGAACTCGTGAACCTTACCACTGTACTCAACCCAGCTACACGCAGGCACCTTCTCAACCCCCTTCTTCTTCATATCCAACCTGAGTTTCGCCGCATCGTCCCAACGGCCACTATTTGAGTATATGTTAGAGAGCATTACATAGTTCCCAGAATTCCATGGCTCCAGCCGGATGAGCTGCTTCAAGGCATGTTCAGCAAGTTGAGCATGGCGGTGGATCTTGCAGCCACCAAGAAGCGCACCCCATACAACAGCATTTGCCTGCATGGGCATATCTTGGATCAACTGTTGAGCCTCATCCAGTAGGCCTGCACGACTGAGCAGGTCAACCATAATGCCATAGTGCTCTATCCTAGGACTTATACGGTACAGCTGAGTCATGTGATGAAAATACCGCCGGCCATCTTGTACAAGGCCAGCGTGTGTACAGCTGCAGAGCAATCCAATGAAGGTGTTGTCATTCAGTTTGATACCCAACTTCTTCATCTGACCAACCAGCGCGAACATAATCTTATCATGACCAGTCATACCGAGCCCCAAGATCATCGCATTCCAAACAATGATGTCCCTCTTCCTCATCTGCTGGAACACCACCCACGCCTCACCTGTGCACCCGCACTTGGCGTACATATCGATCAGCGCAGTCCCCAGGACTGGGTTGTCAAGAAACTCGTCGTCCAGCTGCAACATTCTGACAGCCTGTCTTCCCAAATCAAGAGCACCCAATCTTGTGCAAGCTGAGAGCGCCCCGACCACCGTGTAACAATCCGCCCTCATTCTCTGTGCCAGCATTGTGAAGAACAAATCCAGAGCTTGTTGAGGGAGACCGTTAGAAGCATAACCGCCAACCATGGCGCCCCAAGTCACCGCATCTCTGTTGGGCATCTTGTCAAACACCTCCCTTGCCTTGTCCATCTCCCCACACTTGATGTACAAGTCTATCGCCGCAGTTGCCACAAACACGCTGCCAGCTAGTCCCTCCTGCACCGCAGCTTTCCACACCGCCTCCCCGGTGACCAAATCCGTGACACGAGCGCACGCAGTCAGCACCCGCACAGCCGTGAAGCTGTCCGGGCGCATGCCACGCGCGAACGCGTCCCTTGCAATGCCAACGGCTTCCTGGACCCGCCCGGCGTCCATGTAGGCGGTGATGAGCGCGGTCCAAGAGACGGTGCCGGGTTGGGGCATTTCGTCGAACACCCGCTGGGCGTCGTGCAAGAGGCCGCATTTCGCGTAGAGGTTGAGGAGGGAGGTGAGGACGTGGGGATTGGAGTGGGAGGGGAGCTTGAGGGAGCGGGCGTGGAGCTGCACGCCGGCACAGAGCGGGTTGTCGGGCAGGCGGGAGGCGGCCTTGAAGCGCGAAGGGGAAGGTGAGGTGGGATGGGTTGGGGAGGAGGGAGTGGAGGCGGAGGGCGTGGAGGTGCAGGCCTGCGGAGGAGAGCGCGCGGAGGAGGAGCGTGGGTAGGTCGGTGTGGTGGAGGTCGAGGCGGAGAAGGCGGCCGTGGAGGAGCTTGAGTTTGAGTGGGGACAGGGGCTGGCCGGAGACGAGGAGTCCGCGAACCGTGGCGGCGCCGCCCGACATAGAGCGCCAAGCAAAATGGTTTGAAATTATTCGGAAGGCAAAGAAATCCTTTTGGTTGCTCGTAAAAGATTGAATTTTGGAAACAAAAAGGATCCATGATCTTTCAAGGTTTGATTTCTTTATTATCAAAATCACGAAACAATAAGTGTCAGCTCTAATTAGCACAAATATTTTTTTTACTATCAGTATTCAGTAATTAATACGTACTAATTTAGCAGCTATCGTGCTGCTTAAAAAAAGGAAGCAGCTACTGTGTTGCATCGTATGAAACAATTT
This sequence comes from Chloris gayana, assembly GCA_031894775.1. Lineage (NCBI taxonomy): Eukaryota > Viridiplantae > Streptophyta > Magnoliopsida > Poales > Poaceae > Chloris > Chloris gayana. The sequence continues at coordinate 5,411 of JAUNZO010000152.1, read as the reverse complement.
TTTTTACAATAATCTCTGCTACCTATCGCAGGATTGCGGAAAGAAGCAAATTTTGGAGAGCGGTGAGGGTAGTGCGTGAGAACAGAACGCTTTGGCAGTTCACCCCCAACAGGAGTGAAGACGGTGGGCAGATCGCAGATCACACAAAAGCAACGAGAAAACGAAGGGCTGGGAAACCAGTGAAGCGGCGGATTCACACGAGGATATAGCAAGCTGAAGGAGAATGCTTAATTTAGTTTCTAGTCAGTTGCGACGAACTTTAGCTGATCTGGTAGGTCATTTGGTGTACGGTGGCTGGTGCCCCGACCTAGTCGTGTGGTAGAACATCTGAAACTGTTTGTAATTTCGTTACCAGCGACGTATTGAAATTCCAAGGACATCCCTGTTGTAGAAAAAATCTCTGCTAGCTATCCAGCTGTTGAACCATCACTGGGACCGGTGGTGCATCAACTATAACACCGCTTTGAACAACATTGTTATTAGCAGCAGTCAATGGCGCGACACAGCCTTCCCTGTGCAGAGGAGCCATCGCCGGCTTTTCCTCCATCGACATTGATGGCCCCTCCTCAACGTCGTACAGATTGGCCGTCCTGACCTCCTGCGCCAGCGCGCACGGCGCACAGAAGAGCCACTTGGCGTAGTCCGCCGCGTCGGGCCGGCCGCCGCACATGGACCGGTCGGCTGGGACCCCGAAGCGCCGTCGCATCCGCGCGCGCCAGTACCCGCCGTAGAGCAGGCCGAGCACGGACAACGCTGCTCCGGCGGCGCCGACGAGGAAGCCGAGCGTGGCGTCGCGGATGTTGAGCGCGGCGACGGCGAAGAGGAGCACGGGCGCGGCGCAGAGCAGCGCGAAGGTGAAGACGTGCACGTACATGTTGCCGAAACCCAGGCGCTCCATGTTCCACCCGAACACGCAGAAGGTGCACGACAGCGACAGCGCCGCCGCTGCAGGGTCGTCGGCGAGGTCCAACAGCCCGCCCGCCCATTGCCGTCTTTGTGGCTCCGGTATCGTCACCACCACCACCTTGTTCGGTTGCGATTGCGAGGCCGCGATGGGCTTCTTTTTGCCGAGCGGGCCGTAGACCATGTAGAGGGCCGCGATGATGGGGACGCCGAGACCCAGCGCCATGCAGAGATTGACGGCCCAGTCGGGGCGCGTGTCGCTGCGGAAGAACCAGAAGAGCGCGCAGTAGGCGTACTGCGCGAGGCACGTGACGTGGAGCAGCAGCACCACCAGCGCCACGTGGACGCGCTCGCGATGGCCAGTAGCTGTGTTGTTGCAGTAGACGGCGCGGAGCTCGGCCATGTCGCTCGGAGGGCGCCATCTGCACAGAAGCACGAAATGGTGGCAGAGGCGCGGGTGCTGGTACACGCACATGAGCGTGAAGAGCGCGTTGAGCACCTGGTTCGCCACCTCCGTCCACCGCTTCCGCCGGGACGCGTCGGGCACGGCCGAGTTGAGCACGCCGGTCATCAGCAGGAACACGAACGCCACGCCGCCGGCGACGAACGCCAGCCACACCAGCAGCGCCGCGTTCCTAGGCTTCCTGGCCCAGGCCACGCACCTGGTGCGCACCAACAAGAAGCTTGCAGAGCTCGCGCGGAGGGTGGCCACGCGCTTCAGGGGGTGACGCCATAGAAATTGTTGTAATTCCCAGGTGGAAGAAGAAGGAGTTGCCCTGACCCGGAGGAAGTCCAGGAACCTCTCCTTCTTCTCTGCCTTGCCCTGCCTTTCTATTTGCTTGTTCCCCGCTGCTCTCTCATGGGATTCCATGGATTATTTCCTTTCCTGTTACTGCAGCAAGGTCCTTTGATCAGCAACTACCGGTTGATCATGCTACTTGTTCTTCTCTGGACAAGGAAACAACACTAGCCGGCGACAATTATATACACAGCACTTGATTTGGTTAAGAGCTAGCTAATAACGGTATGAAAGGGACTTGCTGCTTGGTTAAAGCATAAATTACGAGTCTCACAAACCCTGGTCTTGTTACTGATACTACTTGACACACGGTCCAAACAATCCAGCTCGTGTATTTAGTTGAATCAACTCTGGCATGCAGTTACCTGGACCTGAATCGTGGCCGCCACGACTTGAATTTGGCGGCACAAAAGAGTGGACTCACTTCACTTTCATTCAGCCAGAAACCAGAGTTGCTGCACCCAGGCACATTCTAAAATTAGTTGACACCGTTCAGAACCTGCAGTGGAAAAATAAAACACACAGAGAAAAACACGAGCCATATTCAGATTCCATAACAAAACAAACATAGAGGGACACCATGTATTTTATTTCTGCTGAGGAAAAAATCAAAATAATTTCTTAAAAAAACAAATTTCATCTCTCCACTCTCTTTTCGTTATATGAATTACAATTAGGTGCCAAGGGCTCATTATCAAGTCCGATTACCATCATACATTCTCCTGTGACGCTCATTGTCACTTGAGTGTTATACGTCGGCGCCGAGATGCCCAACACCCACAGTGGAGGGTTTATGCAAAACATTGGATCGTGACTTAATAATCCTGAAGCATTTTAGGGGGCTTTCTGAATACTAACCCAGTAGTAATGGGTGGTCCAGAAAAGCTTCTCGGCGTTGACGGGAAGGTGATGGTGGCAAGGTCAGAGCAGGGTTGTGATTGATGAAAGAAGGCATGCTGCACGAGGCTTTCGCTGAATAGCCGGAAAGAGGGGACTGCGTATTCCAAGGTGATCTTCGTGCACGTCACCTTCTTGTCTTTACTTATGTGGTACAACATGGCTAGACTGTTATAGGGGCCTCCGGTGAGGATCGCTCCTCCCCCAAGAGCAAGTGCCGCATTCAGCGGCGGTGCCGACATAGGCCGTGGTGGTAGCTCTAGGCGTTGGCGTAGCACCCAATGCTCCGAGTGGTAGTCTTGCAGGGCCCAGATGTTGAGAGATGATGTGCCCTCTATCATGTCCATGACGCAGAGTTCCTCGTCTAGCTCCAGCAACACCCTCATGTCTTCTTGTCCGGTGGCCCGCCGGTGGTGCGACGGCGGGCGCGACATGAGGCGGAAGGTCTCGGAGGCGGTGTGGAAGGTGAGCATCTTGCCTGTGGTGTGGCTCTCGGGATGCATAGAGAACCAGTGGAGGATGCCACGGTAACATACCGGGTACCTGTCGTACCGAAGTAGGACATGCTTAGGTGCGCGAGGAGCGCGGCACAGACGCCGAGGCCGGGAGGCTCCTGCCTGCAGGATGTAGTAGGACTGCTTCCTGTCTGAATCTGAAAGAGAAGGCAACTCCATTTCGTGTTCGAGACCGAGGCAGAGAAGACGGTAAGAGGAGGAGTCACGGTGACGGTAGAAACCGCACGGGAGGGCGGTGAAACAGGGATCCGGAGCCATGGGCGGCAGGTTGGTCCATTGCCGGGTGGCCGGGTTGCAGATGATGTACAACCCAACACGTTGCTTGATCACCAGGAGACCATCCAGAGAATACACCAAATTAATACCCACTATTTTTTTATCCGCCGGCTGGGTGAAGTCGCACAGCAAGTCCAATTTCTTCCCGTTGAAGATGGAATAATAATCAGCATCGTCAGGAGCCTCTAGCGTGCTGAGTGTCTTATGGAAGTTGGATTCGATGATGAGGTGGCGTGGTTGCCGAGCGGCGTGGGCGGCCAGGAAGGAGGCGTCGCTGGTGATGCGGCGCCACCGTTTGCAGACGGCTCGGCAGCGGAGCACGGACTGCGAAGGAAGGCAAACCAGGATCTCGTCCAGGCCGTGGTCGCTCAGATCGTCAATAATAGTGCTGCCTCCTCCTCCTCCTCCTCGCACTGCCATCGTCGTCTTCCTGGATTGGATTGGATCGGACAAAGATTCATGATCACGCCTCTCCGTATTTATTACTAGTACATCATCATCATTAGAAGAAAAGAGGATGATCCGATCCGAAACTGACTCAGCTCTGATTTTTTTTTTTTTTTTGAGACAGTGACGCAGGGCTCTGATCGGATGCGGACTGAGAGCGATTTTGGGTAGTACATGGCCCAAAAAGGACAAAGTATTGGGCTTTGGTCCAGTTTTGTTTCGGTCTATTTGCAGCCTAGCCTGCTCGAGATCGTTAACACGCTAGCTGGGTTGTCAAACAGTAAGTACACCTGTTAGGCCGAGTCCGTGTGTCTGGGCCAGAGTAAGCTAAGCCCGAGAAGAGAGGCTGTGAATTTCTTGCCAATACTGACAGACAGTCGTCGCCGGCCACCGATGATCTCTCGATGATTTTGACTTGGTTTTGCTTGCGTTCCGTTTTTTTTATTATAGGACTTGCGTTCCGAATTGCTACAATGTTGGACATCCATCAAGCTGCCTTCGTTTATCTCTTTGTCGGGAAACCAAATAACGACCGGGTCCCGACTTTTTAAAAAGGCTCTTCTTCACTTTAACTCAAGTTGCTACAAGCCGGCCACAACAATCTTTTCCTTTTAATTTTCCGATCGGTGGCCAGAACAATCTTAAATATCAACAACGACAACACGTCAGTTATTTTTCTTCATGATGAACAACCACCAAAAGCTTGTTTGTGGCCGAAACAAAATATCATCAACAGTCTGAATACAGATTAACTGCTTCTGACGCGATACAAACGAGAGGCCTCAACTACTTGTTTCATTAGATGACAAAACGACCTGGAGCATTCATTGTCATAGTGGTGCACACAGAAAACAATATCCCACATGTCTAAAAACATGGAGTACAAATTAAAAGATACAACTGAACTTTTTTTTTTTGGGTATAACATGGATGCAAAATGACGGAAATGAAGAATAGTACACAATTTTCATAAGGGAAAAACTGAAAAAGAAGCATAAACAAACCAACTCCCAATTCTAGATTCTGAAAACATAACCTAGAAGAATCATGATTGAAAACTTAAATGTAAAAAAATGTTTCATTCCAAATTGTTGTAGTTAGTTGTAGGCTTGTATAGCTGAGCACAAACAGTCAAATAAACCTGTTCAATCATAGCCATTCATTTCGGACATGGCAAAGAGAGGTATCAAAATGCAAATGGAACATGACAAATCAAGAAAACAGAACCATGAAAAAAGAATGAAGAGCTATTACTTTAATAATATGAATGGTTATATCTTGCATCACAAACTCAAACATATAACTGCTAATCCATAAGTGAGTAGTCAGTACATTTTGCGTATGTTTCTCCATATACCTATGGTTTCTCATATTGCTCCTCATTGGGCTTCAGCTCGAGTCAAGAGAAATATGAAAATAGCTCATTTATAAAACATATAAAATTTCAGTTTACTCCACCAATAATTGACAGTCTAAACCTTCCTTTTTCTTTCTGCGACAGTCTAAACCTTCCTTGGACATCAACAACTTGGTTTTGCCATAATCCGAATAGCCATTCCGTGGTTTAGGAGCTC